>VOPJ01011810.1:0-95152 GCA_014673585.1 Semibalanus balanoides | reverse complement strand
AAATGAATCCCTTTCGTAGAAATTGTTCGTCATTAAGAAACAGCATATTGCTATTTCATCAAAACCTCCATGTGCTTGTTGTTAAATTGTCAAAAAGCAAAATGAAAAAGTCAATTTTAGGAGTATGTGGTAAAAAAATATGCAACCACATCGAAAATGATCAAAACAGATCGCTAACCACATTTGGCCATCAAGTGTGCACAGATGAAGTTGGAAGTTAGGGCGCGGTCAACAGATGGCGTGAAATCACCGGTGATTTCGTTGTTCGCTTACAAATAATATTATCAATGATATAAATTACTTTGCTTTTGTACAAAACATATCGCTCAAAATTATTGTTAATGTATTTGTAAGCTCGTTTGCATGTTTCAGCCTTCGCACATAATGCATGTAATACCACTATAGACAAGGACGCAGGAACCAGGGGCAGGGGGAGGCAGCGCCCCCAACATTTTCAGATTTTAACATTAGGCATAGGGGCGTTGCATGGATAATGAATTCAGAATGTTCCTAGCCCCGCCCCCACCCATCCCCACACACACACACCTTCGGAAGATTCCGGCTCCCTTGCCACTCTAGATAACACAATCAGGGGCGGCCACGGGAGGGGTGGATGAGGAAGGGATGATATTCATTGAGTCTCCCAGTTGCAGAGGCAGCATCAATTATTTACTACACCTTTTTGCAATCGCTTTTGACCAATGGGCAAAACTATTGGTAACTAACCACTCTGCAACTAAAAACTAAACACTCTGCATATAGAGGTCACCACTTCTTGCCGTTTCACCATTAGCATTCACTATTCGCCATAACTATTAGTCGGTATTTTATTACAACTCGTCATTGAGCAAAACTTTCAATACTCTCCAAAACAGATCGGCATTGGGTGAAACGAATCGCAGTGAAATGAAGTTATGCAGACCGACCAGCAGTTCTTTTGATCGCCCATCTATTTCCGTCTATTTCCTTCTTAACGCACAAAAGCTATAAAGTAGCAAAGGGGCGAAATTTTTCGACCATAGTCGAAATCATGTTGAATTATTAAATATATTTCCGTCTTAACGCACACAAGCTATAAAGTAGCCGTTTTCACGATGGCTTATTTTGCGTGAAATGTTTTAAAAAGTTTTAGTATGAAAGCTTTAGTATACGATATATTCCAAGAAAAATAAAATACTGATTTAGGCGATATTATCTTTCTATAGGCGATATCATTATTCAAGAGTTATGGAAACATGAAATGAGCTCATTACAAGATTATGATACAAAATTGTCGTATTCTTAATAATATATGCGTCTAGAGTCCAATTCGTTCAGTGAAGCACACCGTCATACTAGTTACTCAATCTGGCAGCGTCATGGATCACAGGTCTGCCTTCGCATGGCGCAAATGCGCTAGAAACGATTCGCTGCCCGGCGAGTCACTTATGAAATCAAGAGAAGGTCGGTTTGTTGAGCGACCATAGCGTGCCCGAATATTAAAATCGTTTGAGTCTTCCCCTGAAAAATTCAGTACGGTGAGATCTGGCAATCAAAACAATTACCTATGCAAAATTATCTTGCTAATTACCACCAACCGCAATTTTGTAACATACTATATTTCTTACCAAACAATGATTACAAAATTATAAGAGACACTTTTCAAGATAAAAAATCGTTTGCAAAAGTTATGTACTTAAGGAATGGATACGTATACTAAAACTATCATACTAAAACATTTTAAAACATTTCAAAATGTTTTACAACATTTCGCGCAAAATAACCCATCGTGAAAACGGCTAGTAGCAAAGTAGCGAAATTTTTCGACCATAGTCGAAATCATGTTGAATTATTAAACAGTGTCGCAGAATGAGTAATCTAGTGACTAGTGTTCAAATAATTTTGCTCGTCTGTTAAATTTGGGCGCTCTGTTTTGTCGAATGATGATTGTTGAAATTGCCGCTCAAACAGTTATGCTCAATGGTCAAATGCGAGTGCAAAAAGGTATAGTTCTGGCAATGTCATATGCAATACGCGGTGTGGATAGGTGAATGCTGGCTCTGTGGGTATAGGGGAAGAAGGAGGGCGTGATCGCTTCTGTCTGGTGAAACACACACCCAATACATGAGTTGAAGTCACCACTGTGTTGCATGCAGTTGATGCATAACATTTGCATACGTATTGCGACTGAACGAAACATGCTTGCAATCATAAAGCTTACTGTCTTACATTACTTACCTAAATCTTAGAATCGCTTGGTCCACTGTCGTGTTATACATTTTGTTACTCCAAAGTACACATTTATACATAAACAATGACGACAATACAATAAACAACAACAACAATAAACAACAATATTTTCAACAATAACGAAGTGATAAAACGCATGCCTAATACACCTTTTTGCAGTCGCATTTGACCAATGGGCAAAACTATGTTAAACACTCTGCATATAGAGGGCACCACTTCTTGCCGTTTACCATGATGATTTCACTATTCGACAAAACCGTTTATTCGGCATCCATTCCACAACTCGTCATTGAGCAAAACCTTCAATAATTCTCAAAACAATTCGGCATTTGGGTAAAATGAACGCTTCTCGTAATAAACGTTCGTCATTAGAAACAACAATTGATTTTCAACAAAACGTCCATGCATTTTTCCGTCAATCAGAAAAAAACACTTCGCAATGATCATATCAGATCGCTAACCCACATTTGACCATCAAAAGTGGCACAGATGAAGTTAAAACTTTGGCGCGGTCCAACAGATGGCGTGTCAATCACCGACATTGAGTTGTTCGTTTACAATAACGATAATCAACTTATTTACTTAATTTGCTTTTTGTCCCAAAAATTAGCTGCAAAATTATTTGCTTTTTGTATTTGCATGCTCGTTTGCATGTTTTAGGCATTACACATAACGCATGTCTGTCACTAAAAATAACACAATCATGGCGGCCGCGGGAGGGAAAATGAGAAGGGGCTTGATATTCAATTGAGGCCTACCAGTTGCAGAGACAGCATAAATTTATTCGCTATTTCTGGCACTGCATTATGCAATACGTCGGTACAACGATGTCTCTAAAATTGATTATATATATATAATAATATATATATATAAAATTATTTAAAATTAAAAAATATATATATATATATAAAACAATATAATATATATATAGACATATACGGTGAACACTTGGCTGACCTCTCTTATTCCGCCATTTGTTTCCCGCTCTACGAGTTGACCCCAAAAGGCGAAGGACATTTCAATTCTCATTCTGACGTCAAGCTTTTTTCCGCGTGAGGGATGCCGCGACCGCGATACCAAGTGTCTCCACGAGGAATCGTCACAGCGCATCGTCATTTTCGACACGCTGATGGTTTCTGGTGGCGGTGTTGCTCGGAGGAACCGATCATGGAAGTAGTAGAATGCTTTCAACGAGGATTCTGGCTGTGTGGGGTGGGAAGATGAGGGGGGTGGTCACTTCTGTCTGGTAAAATACACACAGTACATGTGTTAAAGCTACCAATTGTGTTTCATGCAGTGATCATAAACATTTGCGCACGTATTGCCCAGGGGGGATCCAATTCTGAAATGATTGGAAGGCCCAAATGCTAGCTTTATAAATTATAATTTCCATTCTTTAACCATGCAACACCATAAGCCTAATGTTAAAATTAGAAAATTTTTGGGGGCTCGCCCCCCCCCCCAGTATAGCAAAATTGACACCGGTTTGCGTATTGTGAACTGAACGAAACCCGCATGCACATCATAAAAGCTGACTGTCTTATAGTTCTTACTAAATCTTAGCATCGCTTTGGGCAATTGTCGTGAAGCAAGATACATTTGCATAGTCTCCAAGAGAAAATTTGACATAAACCAATTTGATTTTGAACAATGCCAAAGTGATAAAAACGAATGCCGAATAGTGATGCAGACCGACGAGTAGTTATGTTGATCGCTCATATATTGCCTTCAACGCACAAAAGCAAGTAGCGAAGTGACGAAATGTTTCGACCATCGTCGAAATTATGTTTAAATGTCAATCAGTTTTGCAGAATGAGTAATCTCGTGTTCAAATAGTTTTGCTCATCCGCTAAATTCCGGCGCCAGCAGCCGATCTGTTTTGACGAATGATGATTGTTGAAATTGCCGTTCAAACAGTTATGCTGAAATGGTCAAATGCGAGGTGCAAAAAGGTGTAGTTGTGCAGACCGTCGAGCAGTTATGTTCATCACCCATCTATTCCCGTCAACGCGCAAAAGGTAATAGCGAAGTGACAAAATGTTTCGACCATATTAGAAATCACGATGAATTATCAATCAGTTTTGCAGAACGAGTAATCTATCTAGTGTTCAAGTAGTTTTGCTCATCTGTTACATTCCGGCGCCAGCAGCCGATCTGTTTTGACGAATGATGGTTGTTGAAACTGCCGTTCAAACAGTTATGCTCAATGGTCAAATGCGAGTGCAAAAAGGTGTAGTAAACGCTAAAAAGTTATGCTGTACCGCATAGCCTGAAGCCGAGAGCTGAGGTTTGCGCAATTGGGGAGGGGGTAACGAGTCATTTTGGTCATCACATGAGGCTCCTCATACCCTTGCCGTTGATAACCACTGGGTTAGATGAACCATTGCAACTCATCCCCTGACAAACGTCCAATATTCATCTTCGGCTTATCTTCAGCGCTGTTTAAAAGGCACTGGGTTAGAATTACACCGCGTTGAATTGGCCGCGCCATCAGCCTTTCTCTCTAGTGAGTAAGGTTTGCAACACTATATCATGCTGATTAACTAGGGTAATGAAATCCGGTGATGGGGTTAGCCTCAACTCAACGTAATTTGGACAATAAATACCTCAACATTATATTTCTGATTTCACATGCCTTTACATTGGGCAGGAATGACTGCGAGACGTATTTAGCTTAGCCTTATGCTGTTGTTTTGTAGCCATCTTGCGTCAAACCAGATGCCGCTAACTTTGCCTTCTTGCAGTTTGCAACTTACTACAAAATTACGGTTCCTAGCTAAAGCTGGCATTTGGCCTGACATAGCGGACGAGTAGAGACGCTCCATTTCCACTATGCAAATCTTAGTCACAGTAGTTCAAGTTATAATCTAATTTCACTCGCGATAGAGCTCTAAAGCACGGAGTAATTGCCACCATAAGAACCGCTGAACCGAAGTGGGGCGAGGAAAACACCCCTAAAACGCCCAGTAAAAGCCATCTGCTCAGATGACGTGCGTAACAACTGCATCTCCGCGTGCGTTTGTCAACTCATGCCGAAGCGCCAACACAGTCTGAGAGCAGCCTCAATGCGATTTGATGGATGGTGAATTTAGGCGCCTGAGTTCTGTTTCTATGATATTGGTTAAAAAGCATAACTGGTAGGTATGTTTTAGAGAAGAATACATTGGTCTGGTGGCATTGGAGCCTCACGACCACACGACTGTCATCACTTCTCGTTGTGGTTCCTCATGTCAACCCGCGTCGCGGGGAACCGATTGAATGTTGAACGTTCGTATCCACGTGTGACATACCCACGATTCTTTCGATTAGCAAGTCATTGACAAATGGGGTATTCCAGGACAGATCGACAAGGGAGTAACACCCTACATCTCTGATTTCGATTAAAAGTCCGTTCCAGGGGTTATCTGGAGCGTCAAATCGCGCTGTGCAGGTTTCAGGTCGATTGGACTTACGGCTGCCGAGTTTAGCCTCTAGTATTTTCGCGAGGTCACATGAGATAGGCGATCAGCCAATAACTCCACAACATATTACCCAATTTCTATAAACCATATCATAGGCGTAGGAACGTTTTGAAAAGTGGGGGGGGCAGCCACTGGCGGATCCAGACTTTCTCCAACCTCCGTGGGGCATCATTTTGTGACAAAAAGGCACACATTTTTTTTCTCCATGGATTTGGACCGGTTACCTTATGTTGGTATTCATGCTGAAAAAATGTTCTCTTTCGGGAGAAAAAAAAACTCGGGAAAAAATCACTAATCGGTTAAAAACACTAGAGTCAAAAATATAATACTGCTTTGTTATTGTATTTTGGCATCGTCCATTATACTTGGTTCTCCATTAAATGTTCCGTTTTAAATATGTAAAAAAACATGATTTGGTGGAAAGAAAAAATGGCAAAATCTATACTTTTTACCATATTACACAACTGAAATACATATGTCATAGAACGAAGTTTGGACTAAACCAAAATCAAAGCAATATCTATATTTTTGACTGACTGGCTTTTTAAGTATGATTGTGTGGATTTTGTATTCGACATGTCCGAATAGCACACTGGCATCGTCTGACCTAGAATGTGGCCGCTGCCATCTGCCACAGACCATCCCTGCAGGATCTAAATACTGAGCGCCTAAGCGACTCGAACCCACGTTGACGGAAGGGGGGGGAATTATTATTCTAGCGCTCTCCCCGATTGAGCTACGCGGCAGAGTAGGGACTTCAACTCTGCGGACGGTACTGAACCAAAAATAGGGGAGCAGTTATTTTTGTCGTTTAGACCTTGTCTAAAAAAAAAAAAATCGTCTAAGCTTTGATATTGAGGTTGACATTTAGGCGTATCATAACTGTAATCATGACAGTGGCAACACATAACCGAATCAACATCAGCGATGTAAGAGGGAGCAACCGCTAAAAAGTGGGGGTGCAGTTAACATTGTTAGCTCGTCGACCTAAAACGCGGGGCCCTGACCTCCCCACGCCACCCCTGGTTCTTAGGTGTGCTTATGAGTTATAACATTGTGGGGACGGGTTATGAATTAATCGTTATTCTCTCAACTTTAAAATATTATTAACCCTCGTCCTACGGGGGGGCTGACAGGCCCCCCTGAGGTTTTTATTGAATAATCTTTTACACATAAAGCATATCTTCCTGAAACTTGCAGTTGCTGAGTTGATAACCATTATACGTATGCTGTCTAAAATTCATTGACACTGGTCAGTGGTCAAGTAGTTTTGGAGATAATTATTTTTTAGTGACGTCATGTTTGTAAAAATATAAATATTTGAAAGAAAACAAATAATAGAAAATATAGCTTTGCAGCAAAGAGCAAATGGAAAACGAAAAAAAAACATACAATTATATTTTCTTTAACATGGTAATCTCGGAAATCTCAAATTATGTGTTTTTGACCCCCAAAGAGTCAAAACTGTATTTTATAACTACAAAATCGAAATTTGCAATGATGTTTAAAAAGCGGCATATATGTGAGAGAACTGAGAACTGATTATAAGCAATACCCAAACAAAATTTAAAAGCAATATTTTTATTTTTGACTGAGTAGAGAAACAAGATTTATGTCATTTTTTAAATCACATAATTTTTGTTGTTGGCCAGATACAAACAAATATATTATTATATTTTTAGACAAAACTGGTCTAGGAACGTGCCTTTTTATTTGCATTTATCATTGTATAATTTTGAGGTTTTCTGATCGGTATTCTGGACGTGATCGAGTCGAGGCTGCCAATCCTAATCGCCCATAGCAATAATCCTATATGGTGACGATTTCCGTGACCTAAGAGTTTATTAACTAACCCAGAGCTAAACATTGATATATGGTCAGATAGCTAATTCAACGGCCAACAGCCTAACGCTAACCAAATCAGTTTTATTTTCATACTTAATAATTAAGACGCGTCTGAGCAAAATCACTATTTTTGGACGTGGTCGATCTTATGTCTTTCATTTGACAGCTGGAAAGGTCACCTGTTGACCTGCATCAAAAAATTATTATAACCAATCATATTCTCACATGACAGGCAACATGCTGTTTTTTTTTTTCGTGTGGCTCTATGTAGCTTGGTTTGGAAGTTAGCAGGGTTGGCGTCAAGCCCCCCCCCCGTAGGGCGAAGGTGAAACATGCTCCCGTAGGACGAGGGTTAAACCCTCGCCCCACGGAGCTTTTCTCATTTCGCCCTACGGGGAGTCCTAAAACGACCCCCTGAATAACTTCCAAACTAAGCGACATAGAGGAACGCCCGTAAAAAACCAACATGTTGCCCTGGTCATGAGAGGAATCTAACGGTACCCTTCATTTGTAAGTTTTTCAGGTCAACTGGTGACCCTTGCCAGGTCAAGTAAATGGTCCCAAAATCGACCACAATCCAAAATAGTGGTTTTGCAACTGTCCGTCCGTCATTATTAAAACGTTATGAAAATAACATATTTGGTTAGCATGCAAAATGTGGCCGTTGAATTAGTTATATGACCATGCGGTCGAATTTTTAGGTCTGGGTTTAGTTTAATGACCTCTTAGGAACGAAAGTCCTCACCATAGATGACAATTGCTATGGGCGATTAGCATTAGCAACCTTGACCCGATCACGTCCACAATAGCGATAAAAAACATGCCAAAAACTGTGGCTTTGGTGGAACCGCAAACTTTTTTGGATGTGGGGTCACATGATCTAGCCTGGTGACCTGACCTGACATGACCTACAGTCAAAAACAAATTAATGCTGTATAAAAGATGAGTAAAAGGCACTGAAAATTTGGCGGCGCTACGCGCCGCCGTTTTCCCGATATCCAGGGAAAACCTGAGGGTGTGTGTGTCTAAACACCCCCCCCCCGGCCCGGCGCGGGATATTATGAAGCATTATCGATGCGCCTATATTATGGAACATTGTCGATATGATATGTGAAGCATTATGATTATCAATGTTATTATGATAATGTTGCCTTGCCTACCTACAGGATGTAACAAAATTATCCGGACATCATGTTTTCCACTCTTATCGAAAGACGTCTGCTTCAGTTGTAATGGCCGCATGTCCAGGTTGTTGCGCAGGTGGCGGTAGACCATCATGTGGGAGGTCATGTAGCCTGTCTATGTGAGCTGTCAGACCAGTTTCCGAGTCGCTTGGTGACGTTTCTCCGCCGCCATCATGATGGCTTTCTTGGCCACTGGGTGGAAAGCGGTCTTGTGGCCGCGGCCGGGCTGGGTCTGCAGGCCAAGCCCCAGCTTGTCACGTTTCAGCTCGACGTGCAGCTGGCTTCCTTCTGCTGATGACCAGCTGCCAACAGACGATCTTCTGGCTGATCTTTTCTGATCTTTTTCTGCGAAAAGGAAGAGGCCCTTGCATTATTTTCTCATTGTTGACCATGGACGAAAACTGACAAGTGACTTCGGCGGTGACCCCCGTCCCGTACTGTAGGGCTCGGGGTTCCCGGCCCAAAGGTCATGATATGCTCCGGGCAGTTGTGGGGCGGAAGCACGGTACGGATTCCATCAAAATTTCCCCGCTCCTACCTCCACAACAGGGACGACGTGCGAACGGAAAGTGCGGGCAAAAATAGAGTGACCATAATTTTTGTTACATCCCATGTAGTCTCAATGGGACCCAGCGCCGCCCCTCGCTAGATGTGGGGCAGCATCCAAACTGGCCGGCTGCAAGCAAGTGCCCGTCAGTTTCCGTTGTCCGTAGTTCGCAAAAAAGAGCAGGTGTTGTTTTGGTCGTATGCTTGTAAGTGAGATCAAGAAAGACTGCCACAGCTTGCTTCCTGGCTACGAGGTACGGTTGTATTTCCTGGGGCGAAGATTGTCATCACCGTACTAATAGCTCAAGGGTAAGCTGTTTAATAACTGGGCTATAGCGATGTCGCCCGGTAGTTGTTTATTACATGTCTGATTTTTTTTCGTTCTCGCTCGGTTCTCGCTATCTTGGATTCTCGTTCAGCTTTGCCTGCACGTTCGTCAACACTTCCGTCTCATCTCCGCTTACTCTTTGGTTTCATCATATTCGATAACACTTCCGTTCCATCGGCTTAGTATGCAGCTTTGCACGATCGCTTTCCCGCAGTTTTGCGTTCCGTTGCCTTGTCTTAATTTTCGTTCCGTCACTTTCATCTACACATCTGGTCAACAATCTTGCCGACCACTTCTACTTACTCTTCGTTTCATTAACATTTTTTGCACTTTATCTCAATCTCACACATTCGCCCAGCCACGCAGCCAGGAGTTCGTTCAGATGGGCTTGTTCCTCTGGAACAATCTTGTGGGTAACTGCACAGGCGGCACTGTTCCGTCTGCCTGGATGTGTTGCTTTCCCGGTAGCTTTCCCACGCCTGTAAGGCATCTTTGTATCTGGCATGAGTCACTTGATCTGACCTCTGAATCGTGTTCATTACCTCTGCTTCCATTGGTGCGATATTCTGACCTTTGATGAGGTCCATTTGAACTCCACATTGTAGCTCAAACCGTTCTGTGGGTTCATGACATTAAATCGTAGCTTGAGGCGGTATCGCCAAGAGCAGATACCGCCTCATCCACCACTGCGTTAAACTGGTGTGGGGAGAGGGAATCACCCTGACGGACACCGCGGGTGGTCCTTAAACGAGTATCCCTTCGATTCTCTGTTGTAGAATCATCGTATATCCCGCGGATCACGTCAACGATCGACTGTGGCATGCCAATGCGTAGTGCAGTCCGGCTGATGAGTGATGGCTCACATTATCGAATGCCTTCGCCATGTCAATCCAGGCAACGGCGAGGAGTTGGAGCTCTCTGCTGGACTCCTGCATGATCGAGTCGAGCAGCCATGCGTTCTCAGCCACCCCGTCAGATGGAATAGATGTCCGCTGCACTAGATTTAGTTTGCAGTAGTTCGACGCACGGCGAGCTAGAATTATAGAAAACAGGCGTACTAGCACCGAGGAGACCGTGACGGGTCGGAACATCCCTGGCGTGGAGGCCTCTGGTGTCTTTGGGATCAGCGTTGTTCTGGTATACTTGAGAGCCTCTGGTACGTACGACGTGTATAGCCAGAGGTTGAAGAGCCTTGTGAGGGTTAACCCGAGGGTAGCTTCGCAACTCATGCTATACGGTCAAACGGTCCGACTCCGCTGCCGAGTCCATCGACATGTCTTGGAGGCACATGTCTACCTCCTTGACAGTGACTGGGCCTAGCAACACCCACCGCGGGTCTCTCACTGGGAAGACAGGTCGCTCGTCGGGCTTTCTCTGTTGCGTGGACAGTTTTCCCTGAACGCTTCCTGATCCTCTTTCGAGACCGCAGTGGCTGCCGTCAGTGTGTCGTAGCGCCAGTGGCCGTTCAAAACCACCTAAGCGCAATGGTTCCGGTCCGCCTGGAATAGCCTCTGCATAATCGCCTACTCCGCACGTCGTTGCTTCTGCCGAGATGGGGCTGGTCCCCCTTGGTGGGGGGGGGGGACGCTCCTCGACGGATGACGTGCTGATGGACCTGACGGCTGATGCTGCATTCTATCTGTGCGAGTGACTAACAGGACCTTAATCTCAGGATCCCGTGAGATGTCGTACGGGTCATCTATATTGATGACGGCACTAGCTGCCATTAGGGTTGGTATGCCCCTCTCCCCACTGGGTGACTCACTGAGACCTTGCAAGCACTCGGCAATTTTGACTTTCCAGATGTCGCCCGGCGATCGAGATGCCGGTGTCCTGGATGTATCGTCCGGTTCCGTCGCCTGCGCTGCTGGAGTTGCGTATACCGCGGGTCTGGGTCGCACTTCACGAGTGTTCGCCTGATCGCATTTGGTAAGCTGGGGCCCCGCTCTTGGCGTTCGGCTCGTCATGATAGGTGCCGTGGGCTGCGCTGCAGTGGCGTTTCTCTCGTGAGGTGCCGTGGGCTTCACTGCAGTAGCGCTTGCCTCAGGACTTGCCGGCGCTGTTGACTGAGAAGACTCAGGCCGTGTGGCCCAAGGCAGGCAGCTACTGCGGTCCGGACGAGACTTCCTCGGCTGGGGATGGCGTGTCCCCCTGCCCTGCCACAGCCGACAGGGGCATACCCTCAAAGGCGTCGACAGGCGCGTTGGCAGGCAATGTTTGTTGCAGAGTGGGATGCTGGTTGTGTTTAATGTGATATTACTATGTCGCGAAATGATTTGTAGTTAGAAAATGAGGGTATGACTTTGGATAAGCTCGAAGCGAGCACTGGGAGAAGCATCACCATGGCAAACTTGTAAAAAATTATACCTCATTGCTGGTTATCTGAATGCCATAGAAGAAATGCCAATGGAATGAAGTAGCATTTCTACCGACCAAAACAGTGTGCTCATTAGTTGTTAGAGTTACACAGACCGTGCAATTGTGGCCGGAGGTAGAAATTTAAAACAACTTCATGAAAACTGTAACATTTGAGGCAAAAATTCGTATATTTGATAGTTGATACACATTTCCCTTTCCACCGTAAGCATACACACGATACCAAGCCGATACATACAGTATACACGATACCACAGCCGCGAGCTTTCAACATCGGCAGACATCGGGAAACTGAGGAGCTCTGCAGTCCCGGCCGACTAGCTTAGGTTTAGGCTTAGGTTTATATAGTGGGCTTTAGGTAGACTGGGTCTATTCAGGGCCCACATCATGGAAGTGGTCAGGACTAGTGGTTGTTGGTCAGCGCCTTTGTACTGCGGCCCAGTGTCGGTCGAGACGATTTTTAAAGCTGTTGACGGTAGGGGCTGAGCTGACATCTGCTGGAAGTTGGTTCCATGCAGTCCCCACTCGATTTGCGAAAAACTTGCTGCTTGGTTTTAGGTTGCATCTTCTGACTTCCAGCTTCAGGCTGTGTCCCCTTGTTCGACTATCCTTACAGAGATTGAAAAAATGTGTGTGGTCTACTGCTACTTTATTTGGCAGCAACTTTACGTTTCGATTAGGTCTCCTCTCCTTAGTGTTCTCTCCTCGATGTTTATCAGTTGTAGTTTCTTCAGACTTTCTTCGTACGTTAAATACTTCATTCCTCTTACAAGCTTCGTTGCACTTCCAGCGTCCAGCTCTCCGCCCTAAGGCGCCCAGGAAACTCCTGCTTATGACCGGTACGTGAGACCCGCGTTACCCGGCTGATCCCGGTTCAACAGCTCATCCAGTCCGGAACGGATGAGAACAGCTCATCCAGCCAGGCACGGATGAGTGTTGACAAGGGAAAGTCCATAGCAAGGGAGGGTCAACCGAAATATATACGAAGTCAGCCCTTCGCCGAGTCCTTTAACACAGCACATGATAGCCCGAATACACAGAGTACGTTATCGATGGTGAATACCGCGAGTAAACACAGAACATAGCAGAAAATAGCTAGAGTGGAATGCTACTTGTGTTGAATGTGAGAGCTTCTGATCAGCATTTTTTTATTATTATTCAAATAATGTATTAACAATATATTTGGAATAATAATGCACAACGCTGGGAGCGCATGTGGGGCCCAGTCGGAATGTCTTCACGATTCAATGGTAACGGGTTTGTCATGGTTCATTTGCCGATTTAACATCATGCTTGAATCATTGAAAGCACTATACACAGAAAATAAAATGCTGTCCGTCCTGCCGATTGTGGAGTCACCCAGCCGTGATAAAATACTTGTGTGGCACGTTCAGGGTACAAGGCGACACATCACAGCGAGATTTCATGCACAGGCACAACACGCACTCATATCGCTGATGATTTTGGCTTTAAGGGCACGCTTATTGCTCGCAGTGGTGGCTCGCAAGCACGTAGAGCATTGAGAGCCTCTGCGCGGAGATTAAACATCGGCATGCAATAGTGAACTGCGCGCTTTCCGCGCCGTTTGCCCGGAGAACCTGGATCAGTGGATATGTTAGCTACCCTGCGGGCGGCAACGTGACCCTATCCTCTGCAACTGACGATCGTGCCGAAGATGTAAACCTGCGCCACTGCCAACGCAGCGGGGTATTGACTCTGGTATCGAAATGACTTTTCCGAGTCGATTCTTTCCATGCATCGCCATAGGGTTAATGTAAACATGTCCAGGAGAGCGATTCATCGTCGTCCTTGCCTCTCGTTGCTGCGTATTTTCGATTCGTTCCATTCCTTAGTCAGTGAATCGTCTGCATTTCTTCGGGCAGTTTGGGGTCAGGCGGATATGGCATGTCGAACTCGACGCTTGGGATTCTGTTCATGAACTGGCTGTTTTGGTGCTGTATTTTCGGATGAGCTCTCTGATGAATTCTGACTTGCTTTCTTGAAATCTTTTGTTGCTCTGTCTCTGGTCTCGGCGGCTGTTGCGTGCCTGCTCGGGACCTGCGTGATTGGCGTCCTCGTAGCTCGGGTGACAGACCCTCCGTACAGCTGTCGTCCGTCTGTCTCGTCTCCTGCCAGATAGATGTTGGCGATTTTGTTGATAATTTTCTTCATGAAGGTGATCGCAGGATGGGATAAATCATGAAGCTGAATGGTGGCGATACTGAAGCGGTCCAGCTACATTTCTACCGCGTCTGAGTATGGGGCTCGCTTGATCCTCAGTCTCTGGCTGAAGTTCCCGGTTAGCACCGTCGTCAGATCCTATTGACTGAGAGGGATGTATGTTTCGCACACCAGTGACCAGACTCCCGCTGTACCATTTGACGCCGATGTTGTAGATTTTTACTTGCGGAATCTGGTGTAGCCAGCTCGCGAAGGTCTTCCGCCACACGTAATTCGACACGTTCGGCGTCAATGTGATTGATCGCTTCCAGGAATTCATAGCTATCTTGCGCACTTGGAGGCAAGGGTGATGCCTGTGAAGGAGCTCGGCTGTTCCAATCGTGGTGGCGGCCCAGGTCTCTGCGAGCGTCACCAAGTTCAAGTCGGGGGTGGAGGGGGAGGGATTTTGGCTACATCCCTGACCTACACACTGTCGCTAGCGGCTGGGGCAGCGGTCAAAATGGAACATCTCTGGATTTAGAAGTCCTAAAAAAGACAAGTATTGTAGAGACTGCTCAGCCTTGCGTTCTGTATTCCTGGCGCTGGTCAGACATACACTGACATGCAGAGCCACGCACCGAGCTCATCCACTCCGTGCCGCAGGCACTGTGTGGGACACTGACAGCCTATCCCGCTGGAGGCAGCGGGTCGACACGCACGCGGCCGGCTGGTGGAGCCGAGCCGGGGATATATCATAACGAGCCGGGCGATATCATAGCAAAGTACGCCAGTGCATTACACTCCTCCTTCCCTTGTGTGAATAAATTAAGTTGTGCTCCTAATAGAACAATCACCACCAGAAATTGTTCATAGTACACAGAGCACATAACTTCCAAGTTAACAGAAAAGACACGTTAACAAACAACTTCAAGCTTGGAAGAACTCTGTCTGCTTTCGCAATTGTAGATTTTCGGCTGAACCTCGGCTGCAGAGGCGCGACACACAGCGCGCCGCTGACCTTATGCGGCGTGAGCGGCGGTGGGCTGCCTGTGCCGGGAGTGACGCGGCCTGTTGCTTGGATGACGGGGCCGGCGGTCGCACGTTCACTGAGAGCCCTCATGGTGAGCAGAGCGTGCCGTCCTGACAAGCTCTCACTGGTGATCAGAATGACGCCCATGACAGCGCTCACTGGGAGCAAGCTGCCGTCCTGACAGCTCTGACTGAGTGAGCAGAGCTGCCGGGCCTGCCAGCGCTCACTGAACAGAAAGCTGCCGCTCCCACTGGTGATCAGAACTGCCGCGGGGACAGCTCTGCACGATAGCGAGCTGCCGCTGACAAGCTCCCACTGGTGAGCAGAGCTGCTGACCGTGACAGCGCTCCTGGTGATCAGAACTGCGCCCTGACAGCTCTCAGTAATGCGGAGCGCGGTGCGCTAGAGGCTCTCACTGGTGAGCAAGTGCGACCGACAGCTCTCACTGTCTGCTCCACACACACCGCACACCGCCGGGTTTGCATTAACTGACGCGTCCCTATAACATGTGTTTGTCAGCGCACGAGCGCACCCTCCACCCTTCTGTCCGACCCGTAGACGCGGCGGATGGTCGTCGCTCGCGCGGCGTGCGGGCTCCCGTCCCCCGCGCCCCTCCCGTCCCCCCCCCATTCGCGGGTTCCTGGACCGGCCACGTTGCGTCCTCTTGTTTACTGGCCAAATCTGCAGTTAGCGCAGTACAGCTAACTGCCCATTATAACAGAAAGACACGTTAGAGCGAGAAGAGTTCAGCGTGTGAGAGAGCGTCGTGCGCGTGTGCGCAATTTGTGATGTTTGCCTGCAACCTCGGCTGCAGGCTCAGGCGAGGGTTCTCGCACGGGAGGTCACCGGGTCAGCACCCGCGGCGCTGGGCCGACCGAGCGCAGCGGAATCGGCCGGCCGAAGCGGGGCAGTCAGTTGGCACCAGACTTGGGGATCGCACGCGGTGCGGTGCTAGGGCAGGGCAGTTGTGTAGTTTCGCTGTCTGTGTTTCTTTAGTTCTTATGTGTATTCGGTCAATGTCATCCAGCATCATCAATTGAATCTCAATGCAGGAATTATGAATAATCAAGTAGGTACGCAAGCATTCAATTTTCCTCGTTTGGCTGCCTATCTACCAATTTTGGTATCTGGGGCATTCCATGACAGAGCGACAAAAAATCAAAATAACATCATATATCTCATATTTCAATAAAACTATATTAGGGGTTATCTGAGCCGTAGATTTAACCTGTGACATTTTTAGCCTCGTCCGTCAAAGGTTTTAGAGTTATAGCCTTAGGCATCGTTTCGATGTTGCGCAAACGTCGATTTTGCAGTGTGTGAAATATATCTAAATAACATGAGTCATATAAACCTATATAAACCTATATATATATATTTTTAAGGAACATATTTATTAGACAACTACATATCGCTCACTTCAGATCACCATGTCCCACAACAGCAACTGTACATGCAAGCGCAAACTATCGAGCCAAGCCCACGCGCGGACGAGAGACGAAAGACATGCATCCATGTGTGTTAGAAGCGACCGGCATCTCTCGTTTTTTTTTTTTTATAATCCGGCTCCGGACGGTGGTATATTTACGTATTCAAAACAAAAACAGTTTTATGGTAACATTCTATCTAAGCACCCCACGCATATTACCTGAGCAGCATATAACCACCACAGAAATACACTGGCGCGAATCACTTGCAATGACAAGTTACAGGTTTACGACATATACAAATAACCAAAACATACACAAAAGCAATAAACAGTAACATGAGTATTCTCACATCGCATCACCAACTTCAAGCGAACTCTAAATTCGCGTCTCCATGCCGGCATCACTGCGCCACGACGCTGCGAGCACATAGTTGGGAGACGGACTACTCCGCAAACGACCGCACCGGCACACGGAGCCAGCGCAGCGAGCGGGGCGGCAGCAGCAGCGGTAACCACAACGGCAGCAGGACGGATTTAATTTCAATGATCACCAAGATAGAAGAAAGGTGGGTTTATTTAAAAACATTGCTTTCAATCGATAATTTTGTATGTTTGATGTCCTTTTGATGTTGTGTGCATAGTGCAGGCGCCGTTTTATTGTTTCCCTGGGAGGATTCCGCCGAGCAGCGGCAGCCGTTTGTTTTGGTTTATCGTGTGCGCCTTGGCGTCAGAAACCTTCAAGGTGCCGATCGGTGTGGCCACCTGCAGGTTCCCTGCTAACGCGAGTCCTCCAGAGACGCCGAGCTGGTCCCCCGCCGTGGTGTTCCTCAGCGTGGTCACCAGGGCGTCCACTAGGGTGCATCAAATTACAAGGGGATTTTTCAAAGTGAATAATTCGATCTGTCTGGGTCTGCATTTTGCTTCGAATGTGGTATGACAAGCATTATCTGTGAATTTCCGCGAGGATTCGTTGATAATTTACAGTCAACCACAGACGAGAAGTTTGGGGTAATAACGACTTCGTCGCAGTTTTTCACCGTGGCCTCTGGCTGGCGCTCAATGGGCGTCAAGCGGGGAAGTGTCCCGCCTTTAAGAGTCACCTTTTCTCTGAGGACATTTTCTGATTATTTACAATTACGCCTTTGTGGCGTTGCATGGAAAGGAATCGACTTCAATGTGCTTCCGCCCCACCCCCAAACTTTAGGAGGTGGCGACGACCCTTGCTGGCATCTCCGAGAAACAACATGCGAAAAAGTACTATCATAACATGTCGAGTGTTTCTCTCTTCAAGATACATCCAAAGCGTTGGTACAGCATGAAGCAAGTCAATGTCTGTAAAAATCACATTTAATACAAATAATTTCGTCTCAGGTTTTCGTCTGCAGAAAAGGAAAACTGTATGAATTTGGACTGCTTATAGAACGGTCATGCTCGACGGTCCGCAGTACGTTCTACAGGTGTTGCTCGCTCCTGGCTCCACCCACAAAGTTTGTCGGAGTTTCACGCCTCGCTCAGCGCAGTCTTTCACTATGTTGGTGGCACTCAGATTTACATAGCCCACCTGGTATGCTGCTTAGGAATCCCATCCTCCACGGCAAGAGGAGAACGTTGTATCGATGTGCAAGGCTGTGTATACCGACACCAAGCAGCTGAGGTTGGCGAGGCTGCGTGTAACCACCAGGTGAGCCAGTTGGAAGAGAGCGTTGGAAACTTGAAGCTCAAACGAAGCGCTGGCTGAGCAGCAGCCGCCGGCAAATTCTCCGAGCTGAGCTCCAGAGGCGTTCGCCAGGGCGCGCAGCTCTGTGTCTGGGCAGACCTTTGTGCTGAAGAGATGCCAGCTTGGGAGCTTCTCCGCCTCGTCACTATATCAGAGGTGCTGCCTCCAGCACTTGCTTGACTGTCGCCTAGCGATGATAGCATTGATGAATCTGTACGGCACAGGTGACTGTAGGTCAGAGTCATTTCAGCGGCAATCAACATCTTGTTTGGTGATGAAGTTCTGCAAACAACCAAACTTTCGCGTCTGTTGCCGCGAGGTATGTGCATGAGGGAGAGCTGCGATAGCGTTTCCCAGCATATGCCAGCTTCAGAGTCGCTGACAGTAGCTTGGCCATTAACCTCGCCTTAGTGCAGAGCCCTGGTCTGTGGAGGCGAGCTGGAGGCGTCGGCGGCACCGGGTGGGCCTAGGTATACAGCAGAAGCAGCAGCACGAAACTCGTGTAGTCACCTTCGCTTGCGATCCACAGCTCTCGGAGTCGCACGAACACGTGGTTCAGTTCGCCTGTGATTGACACGGGAACGCGGCTCAAGCGTCGTCGGGAATTTGTACGAATAGCGAGCCGCCCCTACCTCGGGTGCGACAACAGCGGTCCAGTATCTCATGCAGCTCACAACGCTCACCTCTAGTCGAGAGGATTCTCCAACTTCAGAGGTTCAACAGCTGGTGAGAGACCTACGCCAATGCTTTGTGCCGGCACTCGACAAGAGCAGCGGATCGACCCCAGTGCGAGTGGATGGCATGCAGCGCTACCGTGAGATGAACCGGTGATAGAATGTTGGCGGCGGTGTGTGATTCGAAGGCCATGTTGACCACTTTTCACTTCTGTATTAGCTCACGTCAGCCGAGTTTTTTTCATCGGGGTCACCTTATCACTATATTCCCGGAGATAGATGCCGAGGAGGGGGCGAGGAGGGGCCTGGGGTTTGACCCCCCCCCATGGGACCCCCTCCACTCGGAGGCAGGGGATTCGATCCGGGAGCCTATCCCCGGAACCGGCACCCCGGGATCAAACCCGGAGGCCGCCGACGTGGCAGTTCCAGAGGAACATACACGAGCTAACCGCTCTACCCGTCAGCGAGCGACAATCATTGTGCCACGCATCTCGTCAGTGCTCTTGGTACTACATGGTACGCCGTACACCCGAGCGCTTCTCTGTTGTGGTAGTCCCGACCACCACCGCTAAGACGCTCTTCCAGCTTACAAACATTACTGAGCGTCGACCGCAACATTTCTGTCCTAACTCGATCGTCAGGAGAAGGCGGGTGCCAAGTATATACAACGAAACTATATTGTCCAGCTAGTACGGTTTGGAGTCCAAAACTACAGTGAAAACAATTGAAAACGGCCAGTTCTCAAAACTCGTGACATGCCTCCAGACAAAGGATCCTATGTCAATGACCTAGGATCACGATAGTGACACGTACCTGAAAGTTTTTCAATATGTGTGAAATTGATATAACACAAAGTACTGAAAGTTTCAGATTACCACTCCTTTTCACTTTTCATATATCGTGATTATTCGCCAGGGGCATTTCTGCCACCACCCACGTCAATGCTGGGCTAAAGTGTCCTTCTATCAACTTGTGTTGGACCTGTAAATCACTACCGATCGCTTCAATATTTTACACGCGCTCTAATAATATCCAGACGAACACTTTTAGAACCCAGACGGATCGAAATCATGGAAAAGTGTATTTTGATGCACCCTAGCGTCCACCTGCAGGTCAGCTCGCCGTCAGCGTTCGTCGCTGACGGCGGGCTATTATATAGCTGACTTTATATAATAATCATCATCATAAATTATAGATTATTGTGAGACAACATTTTTTGAAAATTCATTTTCTGCTTAGTTTAAAACGCGATTTTAGGTAAAATCATGTTTTTGAGACCTTGAGGTCAAGGAGCAGCCTGCCAGGGGTCATTTATGCATCATATGTTATGCATCATCTAATACAGCTCGTCGAGGCAAATATAGTGTTGTTCAGTTACGCTCTCGAGCACTTTTACGTGCAAAGTTATGAAATGCGTGCTGGTGACCATTATGTTTCCACATTCAACAATATAAATACAACATTTAGAAAAAAAAGTATATCTCCAATATTTTTATATCGAAGGCTTAAGTAATGAAGTCAATGCTGGCAAGAAAAAAAGTTAAATGATTAAGTTTTTTAAAAGCAAATCACGTTTTAAAATTTCGAAATTTTGGAATTTTCAAAAAATGTGAAATCGCATTAATCTAATCTAGGGTTTGTGATGATTCTTATGACATACAGGTTTAAATTACTTCTATAATTCACAAAGGAGATATCATATCACCCACTGAAAATTGAAGGGTGAGCCAAATCGAATAATGCCTGAGGCTGTAACTCGAAAACCATTCGACGGATGGTGCTGCAAATTTCCCAGCGTAAATCTACAGGCCCAGCTAACCCGTTGAACGCGAGTTTTATCGTAATTACTAATTATACGGTGTGGTAAGTAGCAAATCTCGACTGGGAGCCGCAAGGGTGTTATTCCTGGTCCTCTCATGGGAATGCCCATCGGCTTGTTAGACACCCTCCTTTTTCTTTTTCAGTTGCCGTCACCTTGAGCTAAGCTGATAATGTAGAAAAAACTAAAACGCATGGCGTCAATGGGTGCGCACAATACCCTGCCATTATTATCATATCGATTGACCTATTTCTGTTGCTATTATGGCCATGCTGCCGTTATTCTGTCGTTATTTACTCTAGCGTTTACGATCGGATTTTTATTCCGAATGTTTTTAAACATTTTAAAATGTTTTAAAAATTTACGCGCAAATAACCCATGGTGAAAGGCTACCATATCCTTATCCGTCACCCTGAAGTACGCTGTGATTAAAATCTGCCAGGTGCGAATGGCTGCAAACTTGGCCAACTGTTCTCGGCCCCCGAGAAGGCGGTCCGTAATAATACCATAGTGTAAAATATAAACGACAGTGGCGCCACTCTCGCAATTTGCATTGGCTAGCATGTAACCAGCTTTTCTAGGAAATGATACGTATGCAGATGCGCGCGCCGTGAGTTATAACCACTTTTTTCCAGATTTGATGTCTTCAGCACACGGCCAAGGCAGATAATACTACCACGGCAATAATTGTAGATGTAGGGGTTTTTTGCCTTCATTTATGCGGATATTTATTAGTCTTGGTTGATTACTCCTATACCTACCATCAATTACATAGTTCTCGATGTCTCGTGTTTTTTAAGTATTTTATTCCTTTATGTCATACGCCCCAAAAAATACAAAATCACTACTTGATCGCCATCCCGCGAACAAGGCAAGAAGAAAGTGAAAAATGCAAGAGGAAACTAGCTATTTCCTCGCTTATTCCGCCACACAGCCAGTGCAACCGCAGCCGCTGGACCAAGCACCAGCAGGACACAGCCAGCTGCACCACACCCACTTGGACCTTCAGGACCGAGTTACCAGCTGCACAGCCAGCTGCACCATGCCGCCTGGAAGCCCAAGCACCAGCAGTAGACAGACATGCACGTTGTCTTAAGAGCCACCGATGCGTATTTCGGTGCAATTTATCCGCTTGCACAGAGAAATACGACGACATCAACTGAAGCAAAAAAGAACAGCTGTATATTTTAAGTTGATTTTTTAAGTAGGAACATTTTATCTTTGGGTTGTCGTTGCAATATGTTGACCTGCATTGGATCCGTTGCATTACGTATCGGTTTTTCAAGAATGTTATCTGGTTTAGCGTTATGAAGCTAAATTATGAGATTCTGAAGTTTATAGTATAGTACAGTGCTGGACTGCTATGGACACTGTTGTCCAAAGATTGTCTGATAATAAGTGTCTTAATTGTTTGAAGTAGCCATGTGAGACCTTGTTGCAAGTTCATGTAGTTAATACATGAACTACGAGATGTAGTACGTTTTTATTTCTTTTTACTATAACTGTTGCTGATTTCATTAAATCAGCAGTCTCTAAGGCTCCTTCACAATATTTTATGACAAAGAACAATGACCCCAAAAGTGACGGTCCTGATGCAAACATTTGTCCTATTTAAGGAAGAAAAATGCAAAATTGTGAGTTATAAACTGTCGGACCAAACGTGTGAGACAACACAATGCGTCTCCCTTTTTGAAGAATACGTTTACAACAAAATTGCGAGAGTTGGCGCCACAATCGGTCTTTAATTTACCTATGATAATACATGTGACCTAGAGATTGGTTTTGATGTAAATAAAGGAGAGTTCGATACATTTGTTAGTGTTTGAATGCCTGAAAAGTCTGGAAAGCGTCCCGTCATTACTGGCGGATCACTTGGGGGCCCGACATTCGCATAGGTCGGGTCAGTGTCGGCAGACGTCGGGTCAACAGCGGGCCGACGTCGGCCCGATGTCGGCATGCCGAGCTGCTTTCCTTGCCGAGATGCTGACGTCGGCTGGATCTCGGGGAGACCTCGGCATAGGCGGGTACTTCCGGGCCGGTACCGGGTACAACCGGCCCGGTAGTACCCGGTAATATTTGTTCATGAATTTGATTATACAAAGAAAACTAACGGGAAATTTCTCATTGTAAGAGAGTACATGAATTCATAAAGTTTCAATTGATACCAAAAATATCTGGTAAAAGCTGTGTTCCTAGACTCAATTACCAAAAACGCACGAAATATTACCGGGTACTACCGGGTAAAAATAAATCCTTCGTGAAAACGGCTAAAAACATATTCTGATGGCTCTTTGTAAACACATAACACCGTAACACAGTTGTGGCATTTATGAATACCAACATATGCCTCAAAAATGTTTAGTTTATTTCATACTTTATCCATACGCGTGACGCAAGTACAAATGCATGAACACCGCAAATAAATTCGTACTGCACGCACATACACTGCATAAATATGACACGTTCGTTTAAGGACTAGACAAGGGTATGCAATTAGTTCGTGGAGTACACATGAAAATAAAAAGCTAAAATCGTTTCAAACTTCTTTTCATTTTTAAATGGAAGGTAAAACATGATACAAATGTTGCAACTCTTGTAATCATTCCCTCAGAGGTAATTACCATATAACAGATAATAGACAAGGCATAATCAAAATAGCTATACACAATACAATTTTCTATACATTGAATCAATTTGTTAAACAAACCGCAAGTTGACAAGAACCCTCACCTTTTCAACTCACTTGCAACTCTGCTTGCAATCACATGGCTGGGTAAGGTCGAGAAAAACATGCTTAATATAACAAGCATAGAATGCTTTGAAGTTCATACACCGTATGCTTGGTGAACAACAGCACATTCTCCAAAAGAAGCTGCGTCTGTGACACACGTGTTTACCCTGAATAAACTGCAAATGAACAGGCTGGAAATCCATAACTAGGGCCTTGCTCGACGTGTCACAAGCGCAAGCGTCATAGCCCCTATGGAACGTTCTGCCCAACGTGGGCCGATCGTTGCATAGGGGCTATGGAGCCTGCGCTTGCGCTTGCGACACGTCGAGCAGGGCCTAGGAAAGCGCAGTCCTAAACTGAGCCCGTCAGCGAACGCCTCTCGTTTCCATCAAAAGCCGCCGGTGAATTATTGCTTTGTACATACATACCTTACACGCGAGTACAGCGAGATCGGGCGATCGCACGGCGCCGTCACGTACAAAATCGACTAGGCTGCCGGCGCAGGGTACAAAATCCCCACCGAAACGGCGGCGGGCAGCGCAGTGGCCGCGCTTCCCTCGGTTCACGTGTCCTCGGGTCACGTGACGTCACGCGTGACGTCACGGTCAGTTCACTGCCCTCGAGACGCCGTTTCCTTTTGGTTGCACCCTTGTTCTCCCTGAACTCAGCATCCGCGTCCCAGAGTCGTCCATGCAGTCTGTGCACGTGTCTGAACCCGGCGGCAGGGTTACCCTCAACACGGCTCGCCTCTGTGGACCTCTCGTCTATTCGCTGAAGGCGGAGGCGACATGCACGCGTGCGTCCATCACTAGCCGTGTTCCTGCGTCCATCGCGATCACCCTTTAGCACACGGCACTACACCTGTGTCCTCTCCACCGCAGAGCCGCCCTCGGCGGAGGGAAACTGTATCACCGCGTACTCGACCGCCGGCTCGGCGCTGGTTCGCGGCGCGGCCGACAGGTGGCTCTGCCGGTGCGCGTGCCGCAGCTTCCTCATGGAGCCGTTGTTGGAGGCTCTGGGCAGCTGGAGGTCGGCGTAGATGATGCCGCCCCAGGATCCGTCGCCGCCGGGCTTCTCGTCATCCTCGCCGCAGAACTGGAAGGCAGTGGGTTTGGCGTCAGGTGAGGTGTGAGGAATGAGGTGAGGGTTGTGCGGATGGAACGATGGACCGGTGCCGCTGCTGCTGAGCTACACGGACACCAAGGGTAATTCCTTATTATGGTTACTATCATTTTTGTTATCTGTTTGTGAAAAATTCCCTAAAATACACTAAGACTTCAGCAGCATGCTGTGCGGCAAGCATAACGCCTTTTGGAAGTTAATATCAGTAAAAAGGTAAAATGTTCCTTTATTAGATCAACTGTGGTGTAAGATAGAACCATTCAACTGAGTGTCATGCATGATGCTGTCAGCAACGAACGAAATAATACTGCTGTATATACCCTTGAGGGAACTTGTATTCATAAAATCAAGCTACAAACAGCGGGGTAATATTTACTACATAAATATTTGCAAGTAGCGAACTAGGACCGTATTCAAAGTGTAAGAAATAAAACGAAAAATGACTACAAGAAATTAAATGAAAAATGGCTACATAAGCTGGCAAATAAGTACAGATACAAGACATATTAACGTAAACGGAAGACCCTCACAGACGAGGCCAAGGCAAAAGCAAAAGCCCACACCGCTGAAGCGTCCCCGAACAGCTGACAGAGGCAAGCAGCCCGTCACCCAGTGCCAGTTGACACCCTGCAGCTGCAGCCCGTCACCCAGTGCCAGTTCACCCCCTGCAGCCCAGACAGCCATGCACCACCACCACCCAGCCAGCGCCGTCATCCGCCCTCCTGCTCACCGGCCGATACTCGCACCGCTCAACAGAAGCCGACAACATTGTCAACTGACCTTGAACATGACAACTCGCAGCAAATGTCAACTTAAATATTTGAAAGAGCAACAAAGACTTAGTAATTACTCAAGCAATTAAGATGGAATTAAAAATAACGCTGATACCCAAGTGCCCGAATTTATTCGGTGCACGAGAAGGTTTGACTTTCTATTGCTAACTTCACATCAAAGCGAGCGATTCTCGGCCAGATGAGACAGGAGGGTGGATGGCGTGGTGACCGGCGGCGGCGCGGTTAGTGCGTACTTGCGGGGCGGGCGGAGGTGCTGCCAGGCGGCGGTCGGTGCCGGCATTAGACGCTGGTGGGCGCTCTCACCTCGTAGCTCGCTATGCCCTGCGGCGGCTTCTTGGGGCCGGCATAGAGCGCGTCCGGGGGGATCGCACCCAGCCCGTTGCGGCCGGCCATCTCACCGTGTCCGTTGACGTCCGCCTTCTCACTGGAACAGCCCGCCCGGTTCAACAGGGGTAAAACGAGGCAAGGTGTGCAGGGCTGAAGTGTGCAGGAAACACGGGTATAGAGGATTGGGGTGGGAGAAACACGGAGATTGGAAGAACTTCCATGGGAGCATGAGAAGTATCAGGGCTCCTCTAACATGTTAAGTGGAGAACCACTTTGCCATCCAGTGCTTCAAAGTGGCCCTCCAGTCATGCGAATATGGCCCTCCAGTTGGATTGTACAGAAACGGATATAAAACGGGTTTTCGAGTGGCCATTTAGTTGCATCTTCTCTTTGTGGAAGCCACTGCGTTGGAACACAATATTTACCTAAATCTTAATTGTAATACTTACTTAAAGGAAATAGTTGACCTTCAACATGAGTTTTTAACTGAGATAGCAGTGTTGTTGCCCGTGTTGAAAAACCTCATACTGCAAGTTTTCTGTACTGAAAAGGCTCTCCAGCCGAATATATTTGACTTTTTGTCGAAGGAATGTGGGCCATAAATAAAGAATGTCAAGAATGTGGGCCTTTAATACACCTGGGCAGAGGCTATACAGTAATCTTACTTTCGAATCTAATTGGCTGAGTCATTCGATTATTTCGTTTGACGTTGCAGAGAGTACGTATATAGTTTTGATAAAATTAATAATGTACGTCCATCTGTCCTGAATCGGCGCGATGCATGGCTGTTTTTGACAGCATGAAAAGAAGTTGTATTTCAAAATATAATCAGATCATGTTTGAAAAAAATAGTCCAAGGTGAACTATTTCCTTTATTATTAAATTATTTTTCGCCTTATAAATGTGTTTA
Source organism: Semibalanus balanoides (assembly GCA_014673585.1). NCBI lineage: Eukaryota > Metazoa > Arthropoda > Thecostraca > Balanomorpha > Balanidae > Semibalanus > Semibalanus balanoides. The sequence continues at coordinate 68,470 of VOPJ01011810.1, read as the reverse complement.
CATTTGTGTTAAATCGTATTATATAGGATGCATTCACCCGTTGGTCGGAGGCCTGGCCCATCAATCCCTGGCCGGTCAGTGTAAACAAAGTGTCAACAACCAGAAACAATACAGTGCTACGTTATATATAGTGATTCGTTTTTTTGCAGCAGTGGGAAGGTGACGACACTAAGCACTTATCACAATAGGGGAAATGTTCCGATTAGCGACCCCCTTAGGTTGAAGCGCGCTGGTGATTATGCTGTCGTTGGTTACGACCCCGTAGAACTTTTTTAAGCGGATGTGAAGATTTTTCTAGCTATATATGTGCATACTTATTCACACATTCGTAATATTTATGCCATTCGTCCTAACATACTTGTCGATCTTGGCTAATGCCTTTTGATTCAAATAACGCATAATAGGGAAGATAACTGTCACTTGTTTTGACCGACCGGCGGTTTCATATAGGGTGTTTCATCATCCAGAACTTAGCCTAATATGTATGATAGTCTGCCTAGAAAGTTTCCATTCTGCTATTGTCACTCCCTACTGGGGCAGGACTTCAAAAATTAAAAAAACAGGCTATGTCAGTCGTAACGAAGGAAGCCATTGGAGTCCAATTTTAAGCTTAATGATCAGCGGGTGACCTTTGAAGACCTACGGTCGCAAATAGGGAAATGTTAGTGTTCCAAATCAAAGTCCACATAAAAATATCCGACGCTCCTATACAACAGAAATCGACACAAAAATAAACCATAGTGTATGAAAAATTCAGAACAAAAGAAACTTTGTTTTCAAGAAGTACTGGCGATGTGAGATTAAAAAACAGCAACATATTAATTAAGCTTAACCGGGCGGTTAAGACAGAGCCAGACCGGTCTGGTGTATCCTTGTTTCAAAGCTTTACGTGGCGAGGTGTTCACTATCCAATTTAAATACCCTTCAACGGTTAGAAACAGGGTGGCTGATTACTGCTAATCGATACCTCACATTGCGGCCGCTCGAATTGTAGGCTATTCAGTCAAGTTGTACTCCCGCCGCCGCCGCGCGGTTGGTTCCCATATTCCTTTGTGCGTCGCCGCATATTGGTCGGAAGGTCGCGCACAACTTGGCGGGAGAGGGTCGCGTCCTGTCGAAGTCAGGAACCATTCCTCCCTATACACTATTCTGTACTATTCTTTTTCCTCGACTAATAAGATTTGTAATTGTTGTCCTAACGCACCAGGCGAGGTCTTGGAACCGTGGGGGCAGGATGCCGGGAACTTGCGCTCGCCTGTTCTAACTTTGGAACCGGGGGACGAGTGCTCCCAACGAATCTTTGCAATGTGAAAATCCGTGTCCGCTACTCTTCCCCCTCTTTTACATTGATCCTTTTAACCTTTCTTAATTAGATCTAACCCCGAACTGTCTTGTCTACGGCAAATTCTTGTCTTACGTTTGAGATGTGAACACGAATTATGCAGTTGGTCATGTAAAAAATAATCATTTCAAGCGGGTTTGCTTATCTTTCATCTTTTAAACATGTGGCACCGTCTAATCCATTCCTTACCTCTTCGTTATGCCACAGGAACTACTGCTAATACTAGCGCTACCCACCTGTCCGATTAGGGACCATATGTTTTTCTTTGTCCGTCAACTGTTTTGATATAAGTATCTAAAAATATGGTATGCCTCCTTTTCGGTGCACAATCAGGGTTATTTGTCTTTTTTTGTCAAATTCTAATGCCTATTAGAAGGCGCCCACTAGAATTAAATAACATCAAGGATCTATTTGGTCATTCTAGTGTTTTAGAGAAGGTCATGGATCCCTGACCAGTTCACTTCCTGCGACTCAAGGTGGTTCATCCGTGCTAAGCAAACGTTCATTAAAGATTTGTGGTATTGATTCGGCTTTTGCTCTTTATTACAGTTGCTCAGCAGTAGACGTGAGGTCGGTCTAGGGTTCACCATAAAAAAAATAAAAAAGCGTATCTATGGTTATTACGGCTTATATCCAACACGAAATCTTCCGGATTCAAGGCGGTTTCACAGGCATTGACGGCAGCCAGTACGAGTGGCTGTAATATATCGAAATATTGGCGATCTCTTGGATTAATATGGCGATTATATCCGTGTCCTTAACTTTTGGCGGAATATATCGGCGAAACGTTAGTGAATTAATCTGGCGATATATGACGAAATAACAATCTCCTATTGGCGATTAATTACTACTGGCGTGGACGCGTATCCACATGCCATATATACGCTTCGCTTTCAGCTATCAACGTGCTACCTCAGGTCCGCCCAAAAAGTTCCACCCCGACAACTTGAAATGATATCAGCCCCAACGCTCCCTGTTATCCCTTAAGTGTGTTGTCTCTGAGCTTCGAATTCTGTAGCTAATATTTTCGCCTAATCACGATGAAATGAATTACCAGAGCTGCTTGGTGAACTGCGACTTGAGAAAACATTCTCTCATTGCTGTCACGGTAGGTGTTTGGACGATGACCGATCCTATCTAGTTGAAATAATGCATTATATACCTGCGTTAATGGGATAGCCACGAGCACGCGTCATTTTGAAGTATAACCGACCCGAACAACAAAGAACATGTATTTTGCCCTCCTTTTGAATGTTCATTTGGCTTATTAATCTATGTCCATTGGGACCACTACAAGTGCAATTTCCTTAGAGGGAGCCCCTTGAGAAGTAATTTGTTTAAGTATATAACACCTCCATTTGTCCCCCTAATTATACTTACACTTAGATATGTGCACTGTCATAATTAGATAGTGGAAGATCTTTCCTGGGGCACTAGTCTGCATAAGACTAAGCCATACGAAGCTGGTACAAGTTATGCGGATATTTTACGGTTTCCTTTTTTTCCCTTTTATAACCTCGAGTACTTAAACAAAGTGTTATTGCCCCCCCGCTGTTCTAACAAGAGGCTAAAAAACATTTAAATAAATCCTGTCTTCATTTTGGGAGGATTTTGGCACAATGAAAACCTATTCCTAATTTTTCACCCTAAACAATTTAGTAGTAACCTATCCTTAGCCTTCCTCACTCCTTGTTTTTCCCCTCCTCCAAAACTTCCGCATTGACTTAAATAGGGAATGCTTATATTTTCATTTTATTATTAAATCGATGAGTGGTTTTGCAGTTGTACGACAAAGTAATTCCGCTGTGTTTTTATATACAGATTACGTAACAGAAGACAATAAACCATCATGACTAACATCGATACATATAAACAATGCCTGAAGCGAGACAATCTTACCGTCTCCACATTGTTCAGTCGTCTTAAACCCGTCCTTTTGTCTGAAAATATTGAAACGACGCAGCACAGGGTAGCAGAAAGAAAAAACTACGTAAACGCCACACACTATTACTAGTGTCCAGTCGCCTATCGCAACACTATTCAACAGTTTTTGTTGTTCTTTCATTAACCATCTACATGACTTGTATTTCTATCACCCAGTTAATTATCACAAACAAATAATATATTGATTCATAATGTTTCTGTGCTTCAACCACATACTTTCCAATTGAATATTAAACAACTGATAACAAATTATCTTTATCTGTAGTTGCTGCGTACCGAATTTTGTGGCTGAATTTTTTGGTTAGTAAGATCGTTAAGCTGGGTACTATGGGCAAGTTCATCCCGCATTAATAAACAAACTGAGTCCTTCTTCCAGTGTCTTTTCGTTATCAATCTGTATCTGCTAAGCTTAGACCATACACTGATACTATCCTACCTTTTTTGAACTCTCGGCTACTTTCCCGTGTCCTTAACCTTAGCGAGATGTAAAGCAACACTGGCCCTTTTTGAAGGCGTGGCAGATGATGGCGATCAGAACAATCAGAAGCAGAAGACCGGAGCCGGCGATGGCGATCACCGTTACCATGGAAACGGGCTCGGCAAGCAGCGGCACACCTGAAACGGATACCGTGTGTTTACGATCATCAAAGCAAATACCAATGCAAAGAGGCGACGATCGCCAATGGCGTGTTCTGCAAAAAAATAATCCCGATTGCGAGAGATATTATTGCTATCAAGTGTCAACATTTCAGAAGTTGCTGAATGCACTCTATTACTTCAAGTAAATAAATATTGTTCCATAACAACATCGAGTTGCTAGGCAATCACTCATAATTTTACTCAAGATGCTTCCCACGTGACAAACGATTTTGCGAGGGTTGAAGACATCCATCGACGCGTCTTCACGTCTTAAAGCCCAAACTTACATCCACCGCGGCGAACTTATTATTGCATTCCATAGTAGTTCAATCACTGATAATCTAGACAACTTTGATATTCATGGCATTGTTTCAGGCTGAATGTATCAGCATACGGACGAAAATGAACCCGCGTCATGATGAAACCGAAATGAAGCATGTACCAGTGGAATTAACCATAATTTTTATCTGACATGCAGCCCAAGTGGGAATTTATTTATTAATCATATCAGACTGATATGTCTTATACCTACCAATTGGATTTGACATCAAAACATGTTATTTTTATGGGGAACGTCTCCTGCGTGCGCGGTGCCATACATTTCGTTATGTTTCAAGGCCATATTCCGTTTCCAATCCACACCACTTGCATTTTGATTAGTTTCTATTGTAGCATGCAATAATAAATCCCGGATGACAAGATTTGAGTGTTCTGTTTACTGTAGTGCCTGCACCCCTTTTAAGCTCTGAAGGTAAACATAAATTCGTTGAGTTGGTTTATATGGGATGATTGTATTGGAATCAGCACGCCTTGCAATGATGCTTGTTCAGATTTAAAACATTTAAATATTGCATGATTGCGATCAATGAAGGGCGGAAAGTGTCAGGGATGACGGCTGTTTATACTTCATTAGAAGAAGGCCTAAGCGTATTTCTACCCAAGTTACCATATAAGGTCTTTTCACAACCAGACACTGACGTGACCTTTGACCCACGCTATCCGCGAGTGGTCATGATGCATGGGATATCTTGTAACTGACAAATGCGTCCAGCATCGTATTCTTATTCATTAAACATTACTGAACCTTGAAATGTTACCCGAAAGCCAACACTGACCTCCAGTTTAGAGTATAGAAGGCCGTTCCAGGCCTGAGCCCTGACCTGCAGCAGGATAGGATGGCCCAGTAGTGTTACTGACCTTTGACCTGGAGTGTCAACGCGTGCCGGTCGGAGCCCAGGTCGTTCTCCGCACTGATGATGTATTGCCTCTCGTCGGCTGGGCTCGCCGACTGAATCCTCAGTCGAGCCCAGTAACAGGCCTCCTGCGAGTCCTGCCGAGAGGTGCTGCAGGTTACGAACCAAATGTGTGGGGAACACATGGTAACATAGGACTAGAACCCTACTCTAGCTGCCGACCGGTGACAGCGACTAGAACCACTCAGGCACGCCCCGTGACACAGACTACCATACCACCTCAGCACCCGCAGGTGCTCATGAACTAGAAGCACACTTTCCATCGCCGGCCCTGCTGGAACATCACAGACATCATAGAACCACATCTCAGCACCGGCGGGACACAGACTAGAACCTACTACAGTCTACGTCCGGGTGAGCCTACGATACATATGATGACCACTCAGCGCGGCTCATATGTCATGACACAGACTTAGAATGCCTATTCTACAGCATCGGCAGGCAAACATCTAGTGATCCTCTAGACCCACTATTCTGTTCGACCGGCGGTGAACGGCAGACTAAGAAACCCACTCACAGCGCAGGCACTCCGGCTGATCTCACATGATACTAGATACCACTTCAGCTACGGCGGACGTGATCACTCAGACTAGGAACTCACTCAGCACGGCGGTGACTCACAGACTAGAACCACTTCAGCGCGCGTGACACAGACTAGAACCACTCAGCGCGGCTAGGTGACACAGGACTAGAACCACTCAGCCGGCGGTGACACAGACTAGAACCACTCAGCGCGGCGGTGCACCAGACTAGAATCCACTCAGCACCGCGGTGACACAGACTAGAACCACTTCAGGCGACGGCGGTGACACAGACTAGAACACTCACACGGCCGTGACTCACAGGACTTAGAACCCACTCAGCGCGGCGGTGACAACAGACTGAGTAACCGAGCTCAGCCCTGCACCGGTGCACCACAGACTGAGAAACCACCATCCAGCCGCGGCTGCCCGGCTGGTGACACGCACTTAGAACCAGCGCCCAGCACGAGGTGAACACAGAGGCTAGGGAAGCCACTCAAGCACGGCGCGTTGATCACAGACTTAGAACGCGCACCCAGCGACGGGCGGTGACTCCCAGACTAGAAATACAACTCAGCGCACCCAGGTGGACACAAGACTTAGCGATACCACCTGAGCATCGGCGGGTGAACTCACAGACTTACAGAAACCACTTCAGCACGGCACGGTTGACAACAGACTAGAAACACTATCCTTCACAGCACGGAGCGTGACTCCTACCAGACTAATACACTCTACGTCACGGTCGGGTACTCAACAACTAGAACCAACTGCAGCACGGCGGATGGGGACAAAACAGAAACCTCCTTACACTACTGGTGACAGTAACCCACTTACAGACACCAGGAAACGTCGACCAATCTATATACTGCCTCGGTCAGGCCGGCCCTTCCCTCCTCTCACCTGGCTAGTGTGCGCGCCCCGAGACCGGGAGCCTTGCTCTGGGTTTCCGCGCGCGCGGGACGGATGCGTCCGATGGTGTGTGGAGGGTGCTTCACGAGGTTCCCTGTGTTCATAATTACCTTCGGCCGGAGCTAATCTCTATAGCTTTTGATATACTTTACGACAATTCGGGAGAGTTCTGACCGTCAGTTGGCGCGCCGCTGTCAAATGTATCGACTCTGTCCGCGTACAAAGTGACGGGTCAAGCGTCGAGTATTGTGCTGCTGCTCGGAGAAGTTGTCAAAGCAATTCGTGGGGACTCCTCGAAATCTCCATTTCTTTTGACACAATGATTCATTAATTAGCGAACACGTTGTGTCGGGACGGGCTTTGTCTTCTGATTTGCAAACATCGCTGTGTGCCCAGCAACGATTAAACCCACCTCTTGAGAGCGGTGCTCGTCCGTTGTGGTGGCAACAATCACTGGAGCCCTCCCTGGTGACTTTCTTTATCTCGCGCAGACCCCATTACACCACCGCGAGCAAACAGCGCCAGTTGTGGGCCGGTGCGGCAGCGGCGCCGGCGCTATATTGCTTCAGCAGGGGCCGCCGGCCTGCCCCTCGCCCTAATGTCGCACCGAGCGGCCACGGGAGACAGATAAGGCGCGCAGAGGCGCCAGAACCGGCCGATTTATTGGATTACACTGCCGTGATCCACAGCAGTGATAGACGGACGCCGCCGCCGGCGCGCTGCGTGCCGACGCCGTGGGTTATAAGTGCGCCAGTCGTCTGCCGGCGCCGGGCGTCATCAGAGATGATGACTGCATGAGATAGGATCGTGCAGTGTGGCGCGCCATCAGTGAGGCGGCGACGCTCCCCCGTCTGTCCCCACGCCGCGAGGCCACGCACGGAAGTGGAACTTTGGCGATTCATTTTCCAGATGGGTCGAGTTCCGGCCGCTGCTGAGGCTTTGTTCCTCTGAGCGCGGAGGGGCGCCCCTGCACCGCTGACGTACGAGTTTAATGACAAAACAGCGGGGCGGGATGCTCTGTCCTGCCGCACCAGCAATCGACGAGACCACTGGTCAGAATCGGTCCGTCGATTACGGATAGGATCAGGTCCGCCGGCACGTCTGAAGCCCATTGACCTGGCCGCCGCCGACTCCCTCCAATCGTCAGGAGAGATGCCAGGCCGGCCGGCAAATTGACGGCAAATTGACGGGCGAATCGACAGCGCACCTCAGCGCGGCCTCCGAGCCTTACGGAATACCGCCCGGGTCGGAGGGGTGATTCGATCACCGTCCTTCTGGGAAAGATTAGCAAGGCTGCGAGGGCGGGGCCCTAGGTCAGCTTGCAGTTGCCGGTCACGTTTCCCGTCCGATTGGTCCCCAGCGGGATATGAAAGTCTCTCCCGCTGAGTTGTATAGTGAGCCTGCAGCTGACCTGAACTTAAACCTACTATGACGTCACCTATAGTGTAGCGGCCGCGTGACCGACCTGACCTACCTGAATGACGTCATCGGCCGTGTAACGTCCCAGTGCGTGGCCGGCCTGGAGCTGCTGTTCGTCCCAGAGCCAGGTGACCCGGGCCGGGGCTGGGTCGGAGCAGAAGCGCTGCTCCAGCACGGCCTCCTGGCCACGCACGGCCGGCACCAGCTCTGGAGACTCGGCGCGCTGCACCTGAGGCGCTCCTGAAAACAGACCATGCGATGGAGGCTTAATCAACAGCTGGAGAAAACGGTGTTGAACTATGGGAAGGTACTGGAGCGAGAGCTTGCTGAGTTAAGGGCGAATGGAAAATACAGATCTTCGGGTTTGATTGAAATGATAAATTTAATATAATCCATGACGACTGAATATTTTTAAATATGATACCATCCGATCCAAAGCTATACCTGTCATCACGGCAATTCGCAAAGTGCTGTTCGTATATGTGATGTACTTCAAAATAATAACCCCCATTAAGATTGTAGAGCGAAATATGAATCTCGATCTCAAAGAGGTTCAATTAATTAAAACCGTCATTCCATTAAGAAACTGTGTGAGTAAAATGACGTGACTTAATAACGCAGTTACAAACTGTTAAAAGCGTTATGACTTTTGAAGTGCCAACATTTGTATGACTATAACAATTATGTTTTTTATAGGTCAAATATACGCCCATATTTATCAAAGGAAGACATGTGCGGAACAAGGAACAATTTGGTCACCCCATTAAGCACATTGTGTTAGCTATGGTTACGGCCTCTGCACCGTGGCTTCTGAGGATTTACAACGAGTGATCCTAACATCCAGGAGTAGATGTTTTTCAACCAAATCTGTCTCCAATTAGATAAGTGGAATCAAATGAAAATCTCAAACTGACTCGGCACTCAGCAGTTGTAGAATATGAAATGCCACCCTCTACCACATTACTATTAACCAATAACCAGTGATCACTGGTCGGGTGAAATGCAGTAGTTTACCGCCGAGGAACTAACAGTCCCAGGAGCGGTCCAGTCAGCAGTATAGCGTCGGCCAGGGGCGTCAGCAGCGATCGTTTCAGACCGTTCTCAGCCGACTGAGCTCATGTAACGACATGCTGTTGACCAGCTGAAGTTGGCTGCACTTGGCAACTTTCTCAGTCGGCAGTTGGTCCACTGTTGTCGCCGGCCCTCCTGGGCGCTCTATTTCGCCCGTTCAGTGCCAGGCAAGTTTTCGACCGTCGGCCAACTCCGACAGTTTCTTTTCTGGACAGGAATAAATTGCCGCCGGCGCGATGCGATGAGTGAGCGATGGAGTCGATTTCTCCGCACGTCGCTCCATTCGCCTCATACCATGCAGGCTGTCAATAACCGCCGGAGCGGCTTCTTCCCGCCCAAATAACCCTTCCCCGGCGGCTGAGGCCACCGGAATCAGCAATCACCCGAACAGTGGCGTCCCCGTCTCTCCGGTGACGGCACGTGCCGTTCCCACGTCGGCCGGTGTGCGTGCCGTCCGGGCAGCTCGTCAAACCCGGCCACGCGCCACGCGGCGCAGTTTGTTTGCTCGCGCCGTGTATTTACATACTATTGGCGTGGGCCGAACGGAGTGACGTCCAATCCAATATCGACGCGGCGCGTCTGTGTTTGTGGCCGCTCCATGGCAAACACCGGCGGCGGCGAAGAACAGCGCTGCGTGGCGTGGCGTGGCGCGGCCACACACCCGACTCGGCCCAGACCCAGAGGGCCAGACCCACCCCACCGCCGCCGACGAGCAGCGCAGACAAATGATCATGGCGAGACACAATCAGGGTAAGCTGGGGCGCTAATAACCGACTGATGATGACTCACGGTAGCTGTAGCAGCGGGGACTGGCCGCCGGGAGGGGGGATCACTGACGGGGGGAGGGTGCAGTCTGCCGCGGATCATACGTCATGTTGTGCTGTGACGCTATGGAGCGGATAACATAAGGGTTGTCGCCGCATGACAATAAGCCAATGGCAGCTGTACAAACATCAGACACGCGATATGACGCCCGGATATTGGTGGCGCCAGAGAAACACTTCCATTGACCCTCTGAACGAGTAAAACCGCGTTTGACAATAACTCGAAAATCATAAAAGGCATGCCGTCTACACTAAGCAAGGTCGTTGACCAAACAACACACATGATGTATGCAGCATCGAAATAATATCTTATGGTAGATCCCATCCCAACCAAGCCCTCTAGCCAAACAGCACCTCCCCGCCAGACCCCTCACTCACCGACCACCTTCAGGTGCACTGGATCGGAGCGAGCGCTGCGCTCCTCGCCGTTGATGACGTTGGTCGCCACGCATACGTAGTGTCCGCCGAGCTCGTACGTGACGTTCGGCAGCCAGAGCCGGCCCTCTGATCCCCGCACCAGCGCCTGGCGGTGCGGCCCGCGCTGCAGCCAGCGGTACGACACGTCCGGGCTCGCCTCCGCTTCACACTCCAGCGCCGTGGCGTTGTACAGCGCAGCCGTCACGTGACGCGTCGGGTGCACCCGGTTTATCCGCGGCGCGTCTGGAAACGCAGCACACGCGTGTTGCAGGGCCGATCTTACCAAGGCTGTGTTCTGACCGTCACATTCCCGTCGGGAATCCGGGGAATCGGTAGAAAAGTGTTTTCTACCGATTCCGGTAGCAAGTAGTTAACAGGAATGCCAATGTATGAGTTAATTGCCGAACTGCAGTAGAGTAAAATGCCCGCCAGGGATTCCAGGGATTCCCGCCGGGAATGTGACGATCAGAACACAGCCCAAATACCGTGGTGTGGTGATTTATGGGATTACTAATGGCGTGATGAGTGATTTATAACAGTTTTGTGTCATCAGGTAGGCACTGTTTCGTTCAATAGCGACGTTTTGCTAAGAAGTGGTGGCAAATCGTCACTTAATAGGCGCAGTAAACGCATTGCACGACACCTGTCGATTCTCATGTCTCGATATCGTTCAAAAGCTGCCTCCGTGGCGCCTGGCGGCTGGCGGTGATGCTGAACTGTTGCCGGACCATAACCGGCGGTAGGAGGCGCGCTGTTGCGCAACAATCACATGATATCAACGCGTCTAAAAGGCGGCGAAAATCGGAGCAGCCATCCAGTCACGCCATCACCCCAGGTGCTGAGTGGCGTGGGCGGGGGCGGGGGCGGGGGCGGGGGCGGTGCCGGAGACGTGCCGCCCGGCGGTTACTCGGGCACGCCCTCCGGCACGGCACCGCTCGGCGCGCTGCACGCCCGCTGTCCGATCCCACGACGTGTGATGACCGGCAGCGGTGGTTAGTCGCCGGCTGCGACGCCTGACGCCGCACGCACACGCACCCACGCACCCACACACTCATAAGCACGAGTGCGCAGAAGCGCTCGTCATCCTCTGCCGTGTGTATCGCCTGTGTTGTCAGACTCAGTGTGAGGGGGCAATATAACATTATCAAAGCAGACAAATTAACTCACAGTGCGGCACGGCCGTCATTTCGTTGTCGACCTTGGCTCTGGTCTGCTCACATGTGACGGCCACGTGACCTCTGAACTGCTCGCATTTTATGGCCACGTGACCTCTGAACTACTCACACTGCATACCAAGATCCGCCCTTTCCGCTCACTCACACACGTCGTTTTAGTTTCCTCACTATTCACAGTTGTTGACCGTCGGGTGTCGTCGGTCGTTCCCGGTTTAGAGGCTAGTAACCAGTAACCACTAACCACTACCCACTGGCTACTCACATTTGATGTCGAGCGTGACGCTCAGCGGTCTGCTCTTGCCGATGTTGTTGCTGGCCTCGCACTCGTAGGTGCCCGAGTTCTGGCGCGTCACCGGCCGGAACTCCAGCTTGTCGACGAAGAAGTTCTGGCCGGGACCGGTGCCGGCGGCGGCGAACCTCCAGACGACCGAGGCTGGGGGGTTGGCGTCCGCGCGGCACTCGAGCACCGCAGCCGACACGTTGTCCTCCAGGTCGTGACTGGGCAGGCCGACCAGGCTCAGCTCGGGCGCGTCTGCAAACGGGGGAATTATGTTAGTAGATGGGAAGCAGTAGCGTTGGAGGCGTTGGAGGCGTTGGAGACGTGGCCTAAAACGTTGGAGGCGTGGTCCAAGTTATGTTGGGAACGTGGTCGAAAACGTTGGGAATTTGAAATGTTGGAAGTGTGGCTGAAAATGTTGAAAGTGTTGTCGGTACACATTATAACTTTGGCGTAAGCGGCGTAGGTTATGGGTATTTTCCCTTTAAAACATTATCGTTTTCACTTTCCGACGAAATAATAAAGCTAATGCCGAAGCAAGAGCCTATCATCTTACACGACCTAGACAGCTATTTTGACTGAGCCATATGGACGGGGACCACCAGCCGGAGCAGCCCCGATGTCGTCGTAAATGGAGGGGAGTTTATCAAAAGCCAGCACGTAAGGACACAATACGGCGGTGTGTTTTCGTATTCATGGCTCTACCATATCGCATGCTATTGAGTGACGAGATATTCCGGCGTTGACTTGTCGACTCTATTGATATCCATTCCTCGACCCACATTTACCACCCGCATCCGTGCCACGGAGCTCGAAAAGAATGGCTTCATTCACAGTCGAAGAGACGGCATACTTTGAACTTGAACGATAGATGTGACGTCATTTTCGGAGCATGACGTCATTCACTGGCTCGGCTCTGGCAATGAGCCGGAAGGATCATACTTGAAAATGCCTCAAGTCATAGGCGTAGGAACAGGATGGGCCGGGGGGAGCATGTCCCCCTTACTTCCCAGGCATTTTTTGCTGCTAAAATATGTTCTTGTACTTGGTGAGAGAAGTTTGCGATGGCAAAGGGTTCGCCAAGACGAGAAAAGACCAAATCTGCAAATATATATTTAATAGGGGGGTTGGATGTCTTTCAAGACGAGATCAAAGCTTCACCCCCCCCCACACACACACACACTTTTCGTGACGTTCCTACGCCCCTGCCTCGAGTCTGGGTCATTGTGAGCTAGGAGGGTGGTAGAGTTTATGAAAACGTCCATACGATTAGGCAAAAGCTCTGGTGCAAGGATCCGAAGGCCGTATTTGCATTCGTGAGCTGCTTCCAGCATGTACTGAAAAACGATGTGGAGGAAACATATAATTCACTATAACTGAGATAATATAAGTACGAGTGCGAACTGCGAATACCAGTGATGGTCCGCTCTGTTCAGCTCAGCCAATATCAATGTTCGAGTGAGCAGCCGCTCGATCAATAACAGTGAAGGTTCTTTGCATCACTCAATAGTTTCCTTTTGACAATCCTACCCACGAGCCGTGAAATCCCCTCGCTAGTCGCTGCCCTTGCAGGCGTCACGATCCTCAGTGTTTGAGAGACCCTGTGCTTGGCGGGGAATGGAACAGACATTCCCAGGGGCCACTGCAGCGTCGTGACAGCCGTTCAAGGCAGCAGCTTTGCCCTATCCACTCGACCCGAACGTGCTGACAGTGCAGATATCGGGATAATCCCGGTCCCGGTCCCGGTCTCGGTCCGTCCTCTGCCACGGCTTCAGTCTCGTCCCCTTCGCGACTTGTGACAGGCCTATCCGGTTCCGTGCCGGCCGCTGAAAAGCCGCCGTGGCGGGACAGACAGACAGTCGTGTGACCACGCTGCCCCACCGGTCGGCCTCTCCCCTCCAGCCAGGTGCGGCGGGGACAGGACAGACCGACGTCAGTCGTCGCCAGCAACGGCAGGGCAGCGGGTCCCCACGTCACCCCGACCCGGCAGCTGCAGACCCGACCGCCCCGGCCGGCAACCCTTCCCCGCTCCGTCATCGCAATCAATTACCTCGCCGGTGGCGCGCACCCGCCGATCGTCACCGGATTACAATTACAAATGACTGCGAATCGTCCACTGATCGGATTGTCGCCGCCCGCTCCGGGTCCGCCGGGGCTTGGGCGTCGGGGCCCTTTGGGCTGTTGCGGGTGGAGACTGCGCTCTGATGTGCGCGTCTCCTCTCTGGCCGCGGCGTGGCGGGCCGTTGGTCGGCGCAGCCGGGTCCGTTGGGTTGCAGCCCCGGTTTACTTTGCCGACGAAAATGCTGACGGTCGAGGAATGGTCAGACAATCGCGGCGCGGGATCAGCCGGACACACAAACAAATCAAACGATACGCTGCTTTGAGGGAAGCGCCGGCCTTGTCCTGTAGACGAGTCTAGGGGACTAGTTGAACAATGCCGCGCGGCCTAGCCGAGCAATATTGTCGTCTTTGCAGACAACAAAGTGAGCTGCGCCTAAACAGTGGACGCTGTCGCCGGTCTTTGTTGGGTCTTCGTTGTATTAAACTCGTGATGCTCAAACGCATGAAAAATCGCGTTGATGAAAGCCCGAAAGGCTCACGCAGCTTTGAAGTCTTTAGACCCGACCAGACCCGACCTAAAACTGCGAAGAGCGAGCAAGCGAGCCTTAAAACAGTGAGCCTTTCGCCTGCAAGCGAGCCTTAAAACAGCGAGCCTTTGTCCGTGCGGCATACGGATGTTGCCGACGTTGTACCGGACACAGATCATCTCAACCAGCTGCGGGTAATACATAGACGATCAAGAACCGGGCGAAAATAGCCTGCGTCTGTCAATTGGATGACAGAACGAGCCAACTCTGCGGTATAACACGGCGCTGTAAAGGAGCCTGCTGCGCTCCGGACGTGTCATTCCACGAGCATTGGATAACGCCGACTCGCGAGCCAAAGAGAGCACTTTGGCCCACTTCAAGGAATGACGGAATACTAAGAGAGCCTTCTGCGTGCGGCAAATGATACTCCAGACGTGCGGGAGCCACGGTCGAGTCGAATGAGGTCTCTGTCTTAACAGGAAATGTAAAGTGAGCCGGAAAGATGAATATATTTGTAAGCCGGCAAGCTGGTAATTTCCTGGAGTCATATCTGGTCCATGAATAGTGAGTGCGAACTCCAGCATTTCATAACGTAAATGATCCATTCTGCATGAAAGCACACAGAGCGGAAGAGCCCCATTCAGCATATTGCAGTTCATGATGAATGTTATAAAGGATGCCAGCGTTGATGTAGCCAGAAATACCACTGTCAGAATCCACTTACTGGAGTGAACGGTCTCATAGTTATGCGATTATGCAATTGTTTCAGGGTTTCTTGAAAGTTCCTTATCAAGCATTTTTATAACGTGAACACAACGCTTTGGGATTTAAATTTGTCACAGAATTGCGACAAAGCAATAGTTGGCAAGGTTAAAATGCCTGGGTTTAAGGCACCGGTTGAAGCCCTCAGAACCGGTTATTCAAAAGTCTGGCTTCACAGTTCACACCGCATTTATTCAGCTCTCTGAGGGAATCGTGGCCGCGACAGGGCGACAATGCCTCCTGAAATAAAATGTGATCCAAATGCAACGAAAGCAGAATGGTTCTGCTGGCAACATCATGCGTTTTCCGAAAACGACGCCTTTTATACTGACATCCGTTGATTTAAGAAAAGGTGTTCCATCAAAGCCCAAAGGAGTGTTTTTTAAAGATTTTACCGAAAATTCATATGAAGTATTTTTTGCATGGGTCAAAATAAATGCAGAAAATCTCCACGACCCTAACCTGATTGAGCAAGAACTCGGGATGTCAACATGATATGCAGGAATTGTGCCCAGTTTTATGAACATTTATTCAGTAGTTGCGTTTCTCATACCGCTCTTTTCAGTTTGCATGTTAAATGTCCCATTCAACCGTGCAGAATAAGAGTGTGGGAATATATAATTCTGCACGGTAGAAGGCTCTTTTATTTAGCAGATCCTCTTGAGATGACTACAGTATGAGAAATAGGAAACGCAACCAAGTTAACCCGCGAGTTACTGGGGGGGGGGCTATTTGTAGCTCCCCTCCCATTATTTTGCAATATCTCCTAAATGAACAGTGATATCACCACCAAACTTTCAGTACGTTACTGCACATAAATTTGACTCATGCTGTCAGAAGGAAAAAGATCAGGCTATGATAAGTTTAACAGGAATGACGTCAGAGTGACGTCATGTTCTGCGTTTTTGGTTGAAAATAAGGTTTTGCGAGAAACGCTGACAAAAGTGCAGTTTATGAGATAACTTCAATTGTGATATACCAAATGACATATAATGAGCTCAGCTATCAAACTGAAATCTCAGTTTTTGGAAATTTGCTGAAACTCAAAATTTTGAGAAATCCAAAGACAATTTTTTTTACAAATTTTTCAAAAAAAATCTGAATTCGCAAAAAAATGGAATATATGTTCTAGAAGAGTGCAATGAATATGTGTAGCAAGTTTGAAGTCGATATCTTCAAAAATGACCGACTTACAACCTTTCAAAGCCAAAATTCGACCACCTATACAGCATAACCATGCATACAAACTGCATTTCCGTTTTTGCCTTTTATTTTTATTTGGATGGAAGAAAAGAAAGTTCTGGTGTAATTTTTCGCGTTCTAGTAAAAAAAAACTAACCCATATACATGTGTTACAACTCTTAATGACCGTAATCTGCAGTTTGACCTCGTGACCTCGAATGACCTTGACCTGACCCATGGTCAAAAACAGCTTAGAATGGTTATTAGAAGTGTTAGATATATGAATCATACCGATTTATCCACTGATTATGCGTTTAGTATCGCATTTTTGCGCGACGATTCCATCCACCGGACTTTGATGACTTTGATGACTTTGATGACACTTTGATGACACGGTCAAACATTTTGTCTTTGACGTGACCTGTGACGTCACCAGTGACCCTGAGGTTAACAATATCATGATTCCTTCGACAAATTTAAAAGGGCTATCTAATGCCGTTTGAATTTTTAAGATCGGTCCAGTAGTTCCGGAGATCAGAGGGGGACTATAAATAGCCCCCCCCCCCCAGTAACTCACGTTACGGAATATGCCCCAGTAAAGCGCGGGTTAAGGAGGAGGCTGGTGCTTAGGGAGACGTAAGTCAGTCAAAAATATATATATTGCTTGATTTTTAGGGGCATCGTCTATGCTTTGTTCACCAATATATTTACAAATGGTAATTTTGTGATGACAAAAACAATTTTTCCGGGAAAAATTTGTATAAAACCAAAATGGTCAAATATGTTTGACCATTTTGATTTCGTATAATTTTTCCCCCGTTTTTTTCATCACAAAATTACTATTTTTAAATATGTTTAAAAACCGGAAGATATATTGGAAAACAAAGCATGGACGATGCCCCTAAAAAATCAAAGCAATATATATATTTTTGACTGACGTGTGTCTTTCTAAGTACCAGCCTCCTCCTTAACTTCATTGCGATCCTAAACACGCGTCATTTCCCACATCGTTCAGAAATATATTTATATATATATGTTGTTTATCGGCTTCTTGCGTTCGCGTTAAGTTTGCGTTAAAGCAGCAGCACCAGCCTTTAAATTATGGAGGCACGTGACGGTGTATCGTTCGGGTCTCCCGCTGAAGCCTGCGACTCCCCCTCCGCAGAGGCTGATCTATGGCGTGTTTGGTGTGTTTCGGTCGGCCGGAGTGTCAGACATCCTCGGAGAATGTTCCAGCACAGCTCCGAACATATCGGCCTCCCTGAGTGGTTTCACAAACTTCCCAAAACGATGACAAAGTTAGGCCGAAGACAACTCCCTAACTAAAGATGAACACTTTGTTTCGGAGCGGTTCTGGCCGGGTCAGAAAGCCGACATGTTTCTATCCGCGGAGAGGCCTGTCAAAAGTCACCGGTCAAACTCAGAAATACCTTATCAAATGTTACACGGCTTGGACAAGATTACGATTAGACCCTATATGTCAGAAATGACGTTTAGGTTATCGATGAACGCCAGACCAAGTCTGGATAAGTAACTATTCAAATATAATAACAGATTCTCAAAAGTTTTGAGAACTTAAAACAGCAAAGATAAAGTAATAATGCAATGAATCTTTATCCACAGTATTCGCCATCCTACTTTAGGATGATACCTATATTTGCTCTTAGCAATATCCAACCGTACTTGCACGAGCACATTTTAAAACAACACATTTTAATTTAACATACGTCATCGAATAAAAGTAACGCCGATCCATTCACTTTCAATCCATGGGAGGAAAACACTACATACATACATACACTACAGAGTACAGGTCAACACTTCTCACACTGCAGGTGGACACTACTCACACTGCAGGTGGACACTACTTACACTGCAGGTGGACACTTCTCACACTGCATGTGGACACTACTCACACTGCAGGTGGACACTACTCACACTGCAGGTGGACACTACTCACACTGCAGGTGGACACTACTCACACTGCAGGTGGACACTACTCACACTGGAGGTCGAGCCTGGTGATCGTGTCCTGGGACTGGCTCTCCCAGGCCTGATGCAGCGCCACACAGCGCAGGTACGACCCCGCCTGCTCGCGCCGGAAGCTGTGCCGCAGCGTGGACACGGCCGTGGAGGTGCGGGGGTCCTCCGAGTCGGTGATGTTCTGCTGGGTGGCGTGTGCCGTCAGGTCCTCCTCACCTGGGGAGGGAAGGGGCGAGGTCAGGGACAGATCAGCGACAGGTCCTCCTTACCTGGGGAAGGTCAGGGACAGGTCAGGGACAGGTCAGGGACAGGTCAGGGAAAGATCAGGGACAGGTCAGGGACAGGTCAGGGGACAGGTCAGGGGACAGGTCAGGTGAGTAGGTCAGTTCATGGTTAGGACAAGAAAGGACAGGACAGGAACAGGTCAGGAGATAGGTAAGGGGCAGATCAGGGACATATCAGAAACAGGTCAGGAACAGATCAGGAACAGGTCAGGAACAGGTCAGGGTAGGTCAGAGGTAGGTTTAGTCAGGACAAGACTGTATAGGACCGTGCAAAACAGGATCTACGTCGAATAGAACACCAGACATACCACGTGCCGTGTTTGGCACAGTTATAGGCACGTGTAGTCTGAGAAGCTGCAATATCGGAAAGGAGTCATAAGCTATTGTTTCGCTCTGATGCATGCCATCCACTGGAAAGAATCTCTCTCTGAACTATATGTGGTAGTACCGGTATGCGACGAGTCGGTACTGTCGGTCTACTTTACCATGCATATACCTATTGACACACGTGTCGTGTATGCAAATGACCAACACAACTCAAAAGCAATGAGCCCCGATCCATTTAGGTACAGAGTACAGACGCACATATCACTTAACAACTGCACATTACAACGAGAACAAAGCACATGTGTAGCGTTGTGTGTGCGCGCGTTATGTGACGCCATGTCGTCCTTATGCGGGGTGGTATCACCGCCGCCCGTATCAGTATAGCGTTTCCAGGAAACTCGGCCCCCATGCACAAGCAACTTTCACCGCCTGACGTAACTGGGCTGATTCGCTGGCGTGCCATCCATAAACAGTAGCATAAAATGGTGCCGGCTGAATCACTGCTAGTTTAGGTGGCACGGCCGCACCTATCTCGTGCCAGCTGCCACTTAGGCGTTTTATGGCAACAAACACGTGTCGGAATATAAAGACCTCATAAAGTTGCCAGTTTACTTAACTACGACTGGCTGGCGATGACAGCCCCATGGCGCGAGTTTTTATTAATTTTGAACGGCGTCCATAACAATGTTTGTGTTCAGAGAATTATTAAATATATCTCGTCATTGCAGTCGAGTTGACACCTTGCAGTTGTCCAAGTGCTGCATGATAAAGCCATTGTCGGTCTTTGGCATGTCAGGGTTTGCTAGAAGGTCACGTGGTTGCTATTGTATAAAGAGTCTTGTACTATTGCAGGGGCGTAGGAACTCATTTTGAAGTTGAGGGGGGAATTGGGATACAGATTGGCAAACTTATAACAACAAATTATATAGTCAATTTTCTTAACGTTTCTTTTTTGCCAATTTTGGGGTCAAAAATGCATTTGTTTTCAATCCGAGATAGCCATGTTTTAGAACTCGTCCTTTCACTTGCTTTTGGGCGGCATGTGACCTTTGTTGTCGGCCCGCCCTTAAACCCCAATCATCATCATTTCACTTGCTTTAACGTTTTGTATTTGCAATTTGCTTCAAAACTAGATTGTTGACGATTAATCAATCATTTAGCTATTTTTTAACACAAATTTCATGTAGTGACGTCACTAAAATCGTTATATCTCAAATTTGTTTCGACGCAACTGCTATTTTTATTATAGATGACGTAAAATTGACCTACGCGATGGCTTACGAAGTTTCACGTCAATATCTGCAACGATTCGGAAGTAATTCAGGAAAAAACAAGGGGGATCGGATTCGACCACCGCAGGTGGTCGTGGGCTATGCCTCGTAATTTTGGACCAGGTATTGAGACACAAAATAGGGGCGTTTCCCCCCACACACTCATTGGGGGGCAGTTTCCCCCTGTCCTCGGCTCCTATGTATTATGTATTATTGTTCATTGGCTTAGTTCTCATTTTTGGTGTATGCCTGCAGAAGCGTAGGAACGTGACGAAAAGTGAGGGGGCCAGCGAAACTTCGATCTCGTCTTGAGGGGAACACAATCCCCCTACGCGATATTTCTATGCATATTTAAGCTCCTTTCGTCTTAGCAAATAAGTTGCGCTTTTGAATTTGTAAAACGAAATGAAATTGTTGATTTTAGCACACAAAAATGGACAAAAAGTGATGGGGCCAATGCACCCGCGGCCCCCCGCGTTCCTACGCCTATGTATGCCTGTATATAATGGCACGCAATTATTTTGGCTATTTTTAAGATGTACTCACATTATGTCAGGTGACGACATTTCCATTTTTCGCGTCTTTCCTCGATTGCTTCATTCTGACTGGCTGTCTGTGTGAATAAGTCCACCTGCTCCGTAAGCCAGCAGTGGCCTTTCTCATAAACGTTTGGTAGTAAAAATTATGTAGTATGGTTGTAAGGTTGTGAAGTATAGTTGTAAAATTGTGTTTCATAAAGCAAAAACTACAACTTACTACACTCGCGAGTTTACAACTNCGCCATGCACCTGGTGGTCCTGAGGAGGAACAGGATCGAGGTGCCCGACCAGCTGCCGCCGCAACTCGTGCCCAAGGTGATGAGCTACGTCACTCTTACGACTGATTCGGGGATCATAGCATGGATTTTATATGTATATAATTGGTCCGGTATCTGATTGCGTTCTTTTTTATATTTGTTCTGAATATAAGCTGCTTATACCAGTTGTTATCCGACATAATTATCTTTGTTCTAGTTTTAGGTGTTCTTGACCTTCGTTTATCACTTAGGTTCGTTTCGTTTGATGGTTCGTTACCGTTGCAATCATACATGATAAATGTTTGCCTGCATGACATCCAGTTTGAGCGGCAAGGTTGACGTGTGTCACTACGTAGTGTGACCGTTGCCGACGTATGTACCGGCAGATCTCGGCCAGTGCGACAGCTGCTGCTGCTGCACGACCCTCAGAAGCGTCTCAGCCGGCCGCTACCGCCCCTGCCCCTGCCGCTGCTCCCGCCGCCGCCCCTGCCGCCGCCCCCGCCGCCGCTCCCGCCGCCCCTGCCCCCGCTGTCGCCGCCCCCGCCGCCGTTCCAGCCCCCGTCGCCGCCGCCCCAGCTCCAGCTCCCGCTCCAAGTCAACTCACATCGCCAAAGGGGAAGGAGGTGAGATGTTTATATTGATTGTTGTGGCTAAGTTTCATACAGTGGAGACTAGAGTTGTGGATTGAACTTAAAGGAAATGTTTCACCTTTGTATTGGTTTTAAACTGAGATAGTGATGATCAGTTTGGCCGTTATTGAAATGTCTAAATTACTGAGGTCATTTTTCCCAAAACTTAACTTTTTTAAGAAATTGAATTTATATTTTTCCAAATGCACCCAGGCTGGTGCAGCCGCTGATTGTCTGACAGCTTCAAGACAAACTTCCAAGATAGTTGGTCCCGGGAGAAAAACGACTAGTATTTCTCGAACCTTGACTGGATCACCTGCTGCTATTATGATAACAAAAGACTTGTATGTATTCAAGTGCGCCAGAATTGTCTACAAATATTGTGTCTATTCTCCAAAGCTCTCTATAGCTCAATAATGACGTCATCGTCCCACATTTTTAAAGCTGAATGTTTATAAGTTAAGTGACTTTTCGAGAAACAAATATCACCATCGTTTTCAGCGGCACTTACTTCATATTTTGTACTACAACGGGCGTATATTTGACAACTTTCAGGAAGGTGAAAAAACCGCCCCCCCCCCCCAGAGATCTCCAAAACTACGCAACGTAGCGAGAAGCGGAAAACGGCGTGAGGTAGGCCGTGACGAGTACTAGCGAAAATACTTAGCTATTTTTTTGATCAGGTCAATAGTTGAGGTCACAGAGGTCAAAAAAAAAAGGTCAATGATTTTCCCATATTTCGAGGTAAATTAAACTGCTTCACATACTCCGGCTAGCTCAGTACTACAATAGCTTAGCGAGCAATCCGGAATAAAAGCACTTGCATTTGCTCTTGAAAACACTTTGCTTTCGCCATCATGTCCTCAGATTTTGAGATCGGTTCATAGTAAAGCTCCAGGAGGTCAGCGAAGGTTCCAAATGGCTTACATTTTTACTTGAAAAAAGTTTTTTGTTTAATAACTTCTTAAGTTTTAAGAGTGAGCATCATTCTTGCCACATCACTGTTTTTCACATCACGGCGCATCGAACCATCATATTTTTTATCTAGCTAGGCTCAAACTAAAAAAAAATGACCTGGACCTGACCTTGAGGGTCATGTCCAACGGTCAAGTCAAATTTATGTCTATCGTGGAGTTGACAAAGAGAAACCCGAATGCGTGAAAACACAGACCTATCTTACCGTAGAACATGAGTATATTGTACAAAAACCATATGACCTTTTGGCACATCTGGATTTGACCTTAACGACGTCACGGGAAGAAAAAATTACAGACTTTGCATTCTTTAATTTTTTGCTTCAGCAATATGATAAGGATGAAAAACTGACCACACTTAGCCAGGTTGTATTTTGTTCGATTGGTGCGCATTTCAATTTTCTCCCGATTAGACTGTATAATGGGAGGTCTAAAATTTGAGCATTGACCTCAGATCACCGATATAAAAAAAATCCAAGATAACACGAACTGTAACATGGAAGGCCTTATTATCGCACTGCATGAGTTTTCGAAACTTTGTGTCACGACTGATGGCTTACGGGCAGATGTCAACACTTACAAAAACAGTGAGCTGGAGGTCACGGTCATATTAATGCAGACCTGGACAAACGTGACTTGGAAAAGTTAGGAAAGTCAATTGTTTTTCAAGAAATGTGCGGAAATTTGATGACCGAACAGCCATTACCAAAATTTGGCGGCGCTTACGCCGCCGCCGTTTTCCGCTAATCCGGAAAAACCTGTGGGGGGGCGGATATCCGCCCCCCCCGTCGGTGCGAGGGTTAAGCAGATTGCAAGGTTTCCTAACCTGCTCTAAAGGCTAGTTTTGCAGTTGTAAACTCTATGTTACAGGTGGATCATGCCCCTTCATGTCATATTCTCATAACGTGTGTCTAGCACGTGATAACTCTGATCACGTGAAGTTGCAGCTATAGTTTTGTGTGCAACTTGAGTAACTTCAGAAAAATGTCGTCGCCAACTACGCTCTGGCTTCCATTGTAATGCCAAGAAATCAATATTCTGTTAATGTGTATGCACGTATTTATCATTGCTGCTCTTCCTGTGTCGCAGTGGACAAAGTTCGTCGAGTCTCCCATGAGCAACATCTCGTCTCCTGGTATAAAGCCGGTGAACTTCGATTTCCACAAGTCGGCGGTGGAGCAGGTAAGCTGAGCACGAGCAGTCTGTAGTGTTGTATGTGTGAGTTGTGACGGCGGCGGCTCACAGACACAGTACGGCACAGATATAGTACGGCGACTGCAGCACACATACAGATTACGGACTTTCTGGATCATAATTCATTCCAGCGTCGTATGCCAAAAGTTTCTTTTCCGTGCTCTTCTCGAAGATTAGTTCACTTCCAGTCAGATTGGTTGCAAAGGCCGATATTTCGTTTTTGAGGACTGTTTATTTCGCTTCCGAAGGTATAATTATAGTATGTATAATACGTCAGTAGTGTAATTTTCACCACCCACCATAGTATTTCATTTTTGCACACGCCTGTTACCATGCCCCCTCGTCAACACTGGTTCGTGGGTCTGTGTGTGCCGTGTGCAAATCACCGCTGCCGTTCTGTTTCAGAACCTGCAGATCCTGGAGTCTGTGTGTGTGTGTGTGCCGTGTGTAAATCACCGCTGCCGGTCTCTGTGTCAGAACCCGCAGATCCTGGAGTCTGTGTGTGTGTGTGTGTGTGTGTGTGTGTGTGTGTGTGTCGTGATGTATGTGTGTGATTGTGTGTGGTGTGTGCTGTGTGTCTGTGTGTGCTGTGTGTGTGTGTTGTGTTGTGTGTGTGTGTGTGGCTGCTGTGTGTGTGCTGTGTGTGTGCTGTGTGTGTGTGTGTGTTGTGTGTGTGTGTGTTGTGGTGTGTGGTGGTGTGGAGTGTGTGTGTGTGAATGTGTGTGTGTGTGTTGTGTTGTGTGTGTGTGGTGTGAGTGGTTGTGTGTGTGTGTGTGGCGTGTGGTGTGTGTGTGTGATGTGTGTGGTTGGTTGTGTGTGTGTGTTTGTGCTGTGTGTGTGTTGTGTGTGTGTGGTGTGTGTGCTGTTGTGATGTGTGATGTGTGTGGTGTGTGTGTTGTTGTGTGTGATGTGTGTGTGTGTGTAGTGTGTGTGTGTGTGTGTGTTGTGTGTGTGTGCATGTGTGTCTGATGGGTATGTGTGTGTTTGTGTCGTGTGTGGTGTGTGTGTGTGTGTGTGTGCTGTGTGTGTGTGTGTGTTGTGTAGTGTGTGTGTGTGTGTGTGTGTAGTGTGTGTGTGTAGTGTGTGATGTGTGTGTGGTGTGTGGTGTGTGGTGTGTGGTGTGTGGTGTGTGGTGTGTGGTGTGTGGTGGGTGTGTGTGTGTGTGTTGTGTGTGTGGTTAGCATGTGTGTGTGTGTGTGTGTGTGTGTTGTGTGCTGTGTGTGTGTGTGTGTGGTGTGGTGTGTGTGTGTTGTTGTGTGTACTGTGTGTGTGTGTGTGTGTGTGTGTGTGTGTGTGTGTGTGTGTGTGTGTGTGTGGCGTGTAAATCACCGCTGCCGGTCTCTGTGTCAGAACCCGCAGATCCTGCACCCAGTAGCCGTGAAGGGCACCAGAGAGGAGCAGTCGGGCCGCCGGCCTCCGGCTGACTCGGACTCGGAGCTCTCTGACGAGCCTGAGCCGATGCCGCCCCCGCCGCCGCCCCCGCCGCAGCAGCCGCCCCCGCTCTCTGCGCTCGCCGCCCGGCCCATAGCGAGGAAGGCGCTGCGACACTGTGAGTGGAGTAGAATCATAGACGCTCATCCGGCACTCAGTGTCTGAAGTGGCGCTATGGACTGCGTCCCGGCGGGCTGATACTTGGTAGTCGCCGACGGAGTGCCGCACTTCAGCTCTGCAGCTGATGCTGACAGTTATTGATTATCCAATTAAAAGCTGCAGTCTGGCTGGCGCCAGGCAGTGGAATGGGTTGCACAATGGTCACCGCCCACCAGTCTGTTGTATTGCGTTCCGTTGACCCGTAATTTGACGCGCTATAAAGCAAGGTCAATGTCGATTTGACGTAATGGGTATAGTATTGCCACAGTATGACTCAAAGGCTTTGTGTCTTCATCGGAGGACTGTGCAATGTGCATCCACGGCTGCTCCGCTATACTAAGTGTCTGCTTCGCTCTCTGACGCATAGTGCCATATAACCCAGCAGAATCCCATACTTACACCCAAATCATCATCATAATCTCCAGACCGTCATCTGACCGTTGTGCCTGCGGGGCTGGCTATGATGTTCGCAGGCAGCTCAGGTCCGTCGGGGAATGGCGACATCTCCGCCAGCGGTCCGACCAGTCTGCCGATGATGGCTCAGACAGCTCCAGTGCTGCCGTGTCGGCTGCCGCAGCCGCCGCCGCCGCCTCCCCCGCCGCGGCCCGGCCACGCCAGCCACGCGCGCAGCAGCTCGCTGGACCTGAGCTGCGTGCCGCCGCTGGTGCCGCCGCGCAGCTCCCCGGCCGATGTGAGTGTGGAGCGACGCGGACTGCCAGTCGCAGCTCCATTGGTGACCAATCTGCTGCGCGGCTGCTGGACTTTACAGGCTGCTGTCCAACGTTCTCTCCCCGGACCGCGTGTGACGAGATGTGTGTCATGTTACCGGACCTATATCGCAAGTGCTCGCTACTGTCGTGCTGATGACTTCTTTCACAGTTTGAATTTATTTCTAAAACGACCTGCATCAGTTAGCTTCATGGCTGATCAAAGTGGTGTCTGTTGCTGTGTATAACCCTGTGATGTGACTCGGTGATGACCTGTATGACCCTGTGATGTGACCCGGTGAAACCCTGTGATGACGTGTATGACCCTGTGATGACCTGTATCATTGACCCTGTGATGTGACCTGTGTGTTTCGTATACAGGCGGCGGCGGCACGGGGCCACCTCCGGACGGTCCCGGCGGCCACAGAGCCCTCGGCCGGGTTTGTTGCCGACTTCAGTCAGTTCCAGGAGCCGGTGCCCGAGCAGCTGACTAGAGCCAGGCAGGGCGCCTTCGAGGTCTACAAAAAGCCAGGTCAGGAGCTGCTCGTCTCGGGTGTCCATGTTGATCAAATGGCACTCACGGTTTCATTGGCTGCGAAATTCGACCTCCAAAGTTCAAAGGTTTAAGGTATTGATTGCGGCGAATTTGTGTCTTTGTTGCAGGCTAGTGAATGATTTTGATCATACTGACTTTGCAATATGGGTGCCATATAACTAACTATTTTGTTGCGACCTAATCACCATCATTATCTTGATTGCAATATCAGTCGAGGCAGTTTTATTTCCGTGACCTTAGAAATGCATTAATTATCGGGCGACATTTATAGCTGTTGCTGCGGCTCTATGTGTCATTTAAGTCCTCCCTATCAGCTTCTCCCGACATTTCTCGTGACTGGGATACACTATCTGAGGTCAGCTGACCGAGGCCGGACTGACCTGTATGTCAAATGATCGCAGCGGCGGCGGTGGGCAGGCTCATTGTAACCTGACGTCTGCCTGCGTCTAACGCGTGTTTGTGTCTGGTGTGCTCCTGTGCTGGGTTGTGCTGGGTTCAGTACAGCGGTCTGACGCGTTTCTCTGTATATTCTGTGATCGCAGCGGCCAGTCCGGCCAGCAGTCGGCACGGTTCTGGTGACCCAGCCACTGCCGCCGCCGCCGCCGCCGCCGCCGCCGCCTCCTCCTCCTCTGAGAAGCGACCCAGCCGACCTGCCCCGCACCCCCACCTCGAGTCGCCGGCTATCAGTCCGGCGCGGCTCGCCAAGATGACGCCACAGGAGCTGATGGCTATCAGGTGAGGCTCCCGGCTCCTCAGAGAGGCTGTCAGACACGTCTGGTGTTGTGTTTGAAGGGATCTGGAGTTGATGTGCGATGTCTGGTTTCCAGATCTCTTCTGTCAGCGCGCCCGAAAACCCTTATAATTATTGCCATTTTGTAATATTTACTTTAGTTAGTCACTTACTACTAAGTGCGTGTTTTTTAAGATAAAGGCATCGGGAAATCTGCGATAATATATGTGAACACTCGGATTTCAGTTTGTTATTTTCCCAATATGTTACTTTGGATTTGCCGGTACAGTGTGGCCTTCCTTTGCCATTGCTGAGCTGTGATGTGTTGCTTTAAGTCACGAACTGTTGTATATCAAGCCGCTGCTGCACCCCGAGTGCATGCTGACTCTTGGCGCTGACGTTTGCTTTTTGCCAACCACCTAGATGTTGCTGACATACCGCTGACTATACCGCTGACCATACCGCGACTATACCGCTGACAATACCTCTGCACATATACACGCTGACCATACCGCAACCCCACCACTCACCATACCGCACTGGACCATACCGACTGCCATACCGACAGGACCATACCGTGCGATATACCGCGACCGTATCAGCGCCTGACTATACCGTCTGACCCATACCGCTGACACGATACCGGTCGACCATACCGCTAGAACCATACCGCTGACCATACGCATGACTATACCGCTGACCATACCGCTGTACCATACCGACTGACCAACCGACTGAACTATACCGCTGACTATACCGCTGACTATGCCGTTGACATCCGTCTTGTCTCTCGCCAGCTCTTGGAGTCGGGAGACGCTGCTGCTGGTGCTGCGGGCCCAGCGCGAGCGGACAGCCACACTCTCTGCAGTGACGGCCGAGCTGAACCAGGAGCTGGCCGAAACGGTGGAGGAGCGTACCTCGCTCGAGCTGCAACTCGACCACATGCGCCCCGACAACGACTGACGGGCCGTGACACAGTCCCTGGCGCCGGCAGCGGCGCCGGCGGCAGGCAGTGTGACGGTGGGACTGCGTCTCTGTGTGTGATCCGGTGCCGCGCAGCTGCCGAGGCCTTCCCGCGTGACCCGTGACGTGTGACCCGTGACGCGTGACGCGGTGGCCAGCGATCCATTCCAGCGTGAGGTGACAGGGGTCGGCGGGTGGATGGCGGCTCCCCGGCCCCCGCAGCCAGTTGCCGCTTCGTATCACCGGTGGTGAGTGTTAACCAGGGCGACCGGCTGTTATGATAGGGAGAGAGACGGCAGGGCCGCGGCTGCCGTGCAGTTACGTCGGTGTCGCCTGCACCGCAATGCTTCCTGGGGATTCCTGAGATGAACAGGCGAAGACTGAACCCGCCGCAGCAGTTTGAAGACATGCTCCTCACTCACCGATCAGGGCGGGTCATGGAGCTGAAAGATGGCGAGCCGATGGAGCTTCATGACAGTGTGGATTGTTGGCTGAAGCGCTGGACTGCCGGCTGCTGTGTCCTGATCTCGGCTGTGTGCGCGGTGCGGTGCGGTGCGGGGCTGAGCGCCGTCAGGACCGCGGCTGAGCTGGCCAGCTGGTGGCTGCAGCTGTTACGCCTGACGCCGGTCGGGTATCGTGTACGGGGACCGGCTGCGTCAGCCCAGCTCGTTAGTCAGTCAGTGGGGGGCTGCCCGCAGCTATGGCGTGCGGTTCTCTCAGACATAGGAATCATCGCTTGACGCCAGTTGCCTACTCTGTTTGTTTACTGCTTGGGTGCTTGCCCAGCTACGTTAATACGGAACCAAATATATCTATATTATTCAGCCGCATGGTGAATGATAAATATTTTGTCAAATGATGGTTTTATTTAATATGATATATCTGGTTATGACGGTGTTTTGCCGTGGCTATCACGTGTGTTAGACGTCTCGTATTCGGGTGTCCTGGGTGTCTCGTAGCCTTTACATGACTACCAGGTCAGTATTTTAAGATTTGTTCCCATGTTGCTGCTGAATGAAAAATAAAAACGTAACGAAGGCATGTGCTTTTGTTTTGAGCTAGCGTTTTGCCGGTATTCTGATGGACTGTAATCCAAACCATGTCAGCGAGTGGCGTCAAGCAAGGCTGACACTGCCAAGAAGGGCAACAAGCAACTGAACTTGACAACGAACTGACGACTTGTTGTCGTCTCTCCTCAGGTCGGCCTACGGCCGACCGTAGCCCGAAGGCTCTCGTTGCGTCAAGTAGCCTCGGGTCAAGGCCACCACGGCCCCGCCGTCTCGCAGCTGCTTCGGTTCTGGGTAGATGGTTCCGAAGAGGCGGAGGTGCGCGCCCGTCAAGCAGGGGCACCTCAGCAGGACGTGCTCCGGCGTGTCAGGTTCCTCTCGGCAAACCTGACAAAGCGGCACCTGGCACTTGAGGTCGCCGCACTGCTGGCATTCCCGGGTTGGTTGACGGCCGATTCTAGGCAGGTAACTAGCTGCGAGCGGCTCCAGTGGCCTGCACGCAGCTGGTGAACGTTAACGGCGTCGTCTCGCGCGTCGGAGAGGACCGGTTTCGGAAGCCGGAATCCCATGCGGACTCGTAATGGTGCCGTCAGCTCTAAGTGGAGAGAAAAATGGTCTTGCGTAACATGTGCTTACAGCAAATGACTACAGCGTGACAAAACCGATTTTGCGTCCCGGAGAGCGGAAAAAATAAGCCAAAATGCCTGTGAGTGGAAATATGAACAAACGTTCAGTATAACTGGATAGAAATTAAGGCCGAAACCTCTATATAAAATTTCAATACCGGCTTCGAAATGAAAGATCGTCTGACGCGCTAGCTGTCATTCAGCGTTGACAAAGGCAACATTCTGCATCCTGGCCAAAGAAGTCTCAACTACGTTTGGAAACCGCTTGCAACCACTGCACAGTGGGGAGTTTTCCCGATTTAGCCTGACTTAATTCAAAATACTTTTTCTTGATTTCTTTAAATTTGCCATGCTCAAGCGATGCACAATTGACCGTATTTTCATGTTATGGGACTCATTTTACTTGATACGTGGGCTTTCATGCAAGAAAACTGACCTGAAGTCAACTATTGTGTGATTGGGTGCGTGCAGTTGAGAAACTGCTTATGTATGACATGCATTTAGATGCATCAGTACTGGATATAAGCAATGACTGAGCCAAAAAATTATACATGGTTGGATAGCCAGTTTGATTTGGAATTCTGCAACGTGCATATATAACAATTATATTACCTTTTACTACCCACTACCTTCGATTAAAGAATGGTTCACACGGCAACATAAAAAAAGGTATTTTGGGAAAACAATAGACAAAACAACAATGTTCTTTACAGATGATATACTACAGTTTTTGTACCATTCGACTCCCCAGATAGTTACGTGCATGACCATTTACGATTGGTTTGCGTATTCTTGCTTCTCGAGGGACTTATAACCCACTCCATGACTGGTGTCTCACCAAACGTCACTCTTGACTGGAGTGAGAAGCTTTATCGCCCCTGGTTTATCTTCGAACCAATGGTCGCAGCGAGACGTTCCTGGGCGGCATTCGAAATCTCTTAATAAGCGCCCAATATGAAGACCACTAAAATATTCAAATTGAAGGTCACCTGTCAGGTCACGGCAAGGTTCAAAGGTCAAAACTCGACTTATTCGAGTAAATCTGCCATACTCTCCTTCCAAAGCCTTTGATGGCGACCACGATTATCCAAAGCATGGATGAGAAATAATCCATGTCCAAAGTGCTCTCAAAGGTATGATGCATATCCAACATGAGCTGATGTGAGATTGTTGGCAAAGGTCAAGGTCAAGTTCAGGTCACAAAAAGGTCACTATGCGCCAAATATCTACGAGTCATGCATCACATGTTTTATGGGTCATTTTACCACGTAGAACTAGATATATATTATTTATATATATATATATATATATATAATATATATATATATATATAGTATATTATAATATATATATATATATCAATACAAAGGGCATGTTTCTGGACCAGTTTTTGCCTCGCAAATTGCAGCGATGAAATTCAGATGTCCATAGCCTGCAAACTGCACCTCGTTGAGCATCTTAGGCTGAGCCTCTTAACATGTGCTACCGGAGAAGCGTACTGTTTGAGTATTTGCATTAAATAAAACTGATCTCTAAGGTCTCCAACCTGACCATGGTTCATGATAGACTTCTTCCAACAAGTCTTGGGTCAAACCTTTGAGCGCACAGATGCACCGGTCTTGCAGTGTGAGAACGTGCTATCGCATATAAGTGGCGTCGGACGGCAGTCGGGCGAAACAAACCAATACCCAAGATTCACCAAATTATTCCACGATACCTAGCCAACTCGAGCTCTATTTCTCTCTCTTCCTAAATTCCGCAAGAAGATATGGTTTTAACTTCTGTCGGAGTGACCAGTTGACGGTCAGGTGATCTACCTGCGTTTATCTTCAGAGGCTAACCTAAGGTCTCAAATCTTTCACTCGGTAGTTGGGGTCTCCGAGAGAGGATCGGTAGGGTCGGTCAGTATGGTATGCAAAGTATTCGCTCGGTCTTTCACGCGGCGCCATCGACAAACGTGAACTGCAGTGCGTCACAAGCACAAATACGTTCGGTTGCGGTTGCTGTTCAAATGTGCATCATCAGTCTAGACTAGCTAAGTAGGTCATACTAGGTAAAATAAGGTCAACTTAAGAATCAGGTTCAAAATTCCTTAGTCTGTAACACATGATTGCCCACTAATGATTTCTGGATCCGCATGTCCGGAGCACAACATGGACGGTTAATGCCCGTTTAAAACTTCAGGCCAGGTCAGGGCCAGCGCACGAGAACAAAATAGACCTCAGTGACTAATATGACCTTTCCCAGTAAGTTGGTAACCGAATGTGGCCAATACAAAAGTCAAAAGCTGACAGACTGCTGCTACAAATGAAAGGCTCGAACGTGGCTAGCGCCAGACAATGACAAGTACATACGTTCAAGCATGCCAGCCCGTGAAGGACCTTTTCAAAAAGAGCGTCATAACAATATGTCGACCGTCTAGGTGTTTGAAAACTTCCGTCTTTGGCCCCTCAAACATATCGTCAAGAATGGACATGCCTGAGCTTGACATGAGTTAAGAATGAACCTTGCACTCACCGCATATTCGTGCTTAGCAATTGCTGACTTATATATGTAGCCAATAACCATCAGGCTACAATGGCACAAAATCCGCCCACTGTGAACTGGCGTAGCCCGGATTCACAACCAACAAGTGAAAGATACTAATCCGAAACAAAAACAATGTATATTGCAAGGTCGGATACTCCAACAGACAAACATAATATGCGAGCACTGGCTCACTAAGCTTTCGTTTCCGTCACAGCACACACACTACACACCCAACACACCACACAACGCCGATC
This sequence comes from Semibalanus balanoides, assembly GCA_014673585.1. NCBI lineage: Eukaryota > Metazoa > Arthropoda > Thecostraca > Balanomorpha > Balanidae > Semibalanus > Semibalanus balanoides. The sequence continues at coordinate 35,724 of VOPJ01011810.1, read as the reverse complement.
ACACCAAAACATTATCACCCACACATAGCGCCACAAGACAGCCTGACTCGCGGCTGACTCACAGCATCACAGGAAAGGTCTCCAGCTGACCGCCAGCGTGTCCATCCACCACACACCGATAGTCGGCCATAGTCCTGTCTCTGACCCTCTGATCCAATCTCCTCGCTCCTCAGTGACAACGGAGCCAACCAGTGTCCACACTTCTCTCCCTTCTCACTTGTTTCCACTCCTCACCAGCGCCATCACTCAGCGGCCAACCTAACCTGGTGCCCTTTCATCCACTGCGCCCGTCCCGTCCGCGGCCGTATCACCTCTGTACCAGCCATCAGCGGCCGGAGCGGGGCCGGCACCACCACCGTGCCGTCTCGCTGCTGATACGTCTCCACCAGGGCGAGCAGGGTGCGCGGCGCGGCGCACGCGGTGCCGTTCACAGTGTGCAGGTGTCGGCCAGCGGCGTCGAGCACGGACAGCCGCCGGCTCTGGTAGTCAGTACAGTCGCTAGCGCTGCTCACTTCGCCGTACAGCTGGCGGCCCGGCATCCACGCCTCGATGTCGTACTTACGGTACGCCGGCGCGCCTGCCAGAGGGCACAGGAGGTCAGCGGCGCTGGGACGCGTCAGGCTGATCGGAGGGCGGGGAGGGTGTCAGTGCAGCGTTACAGCGTCCTGGGTCCGGCCATGGTACGGGACAGAGTGAGCCTGCCGGGATGGGGGCTCACCTGACAGCACAGAGCCGTTAGTTATCGGCGCGCCCAAAACATAAAATAAGCAAACAAACAGCACAGAGCAGGGACTGACAGCGCTCAGTGGTTTTCTGAGGTCTAAACGTGACTGGAGATTAGACTGACTGGAGATTAGGAGATTAATGGAGACATTATATATTATATATATATATATATATATATATTATATAATAATATATATATAATTATATATAAATAATAATACTATATTATATATATATTATCATAAAGCAATCAGGTAGGGACACGCCAAATTAACCGTGAAACTAAAGAAGCGGTGTGTGATATTGAGCAGATTCCTTACCCAGCTTCGTAACCGTGACGAAGAGCGGTGTGATATACAGATTCCTTACCCAGCTCGTAACCGTGACGAAGAGTGGTGTGATATACAGATTCCTTACCCAACTCGTGAGGCGGCATGTCGTAGACGATGAAGTGCAGTCCCAGGTCGCTGAAGATGCCCAGCTGAATGTCAACAAACTCGTCCAGCAAGGCTTCGGAGGCGGTCATGTTGCCGTCACACACGCCAAACATCTCCACCTTGGTGAACTGGTGCACCCTGCGGCAGATACAGACACGTCACCTTTGATGGGATCTGGTGACATGCCCCCTCTCTTTCTCCGCCTCTGCCACCTACCCGCTGCCGTGCCTGGCGCAGCCTCTGCGGTGACCGCCACCCGTGCCCGGAGGCGGTGTCTGGGCCGGGCCGGGCTCGCCTACTGTAGGGTGCCGAGCCCGCGCCAGTCGCGTCTTTACTGTGTCATCCTATGACCGTGACTGTGTCGTGCATTTGCCGTATTCGGACAAAGCCGCTCTCGCACGCGAGTTACACCGCTGAACCTCGAGTGACGATTAACGGAGTGAGAGACTTCACAACACCCGTCACCAAGTAAGTCCACATCACAAACACCATGCACGCACACGCGTCACGTCAAACACGTTACGACGCGCGCAGACATCACGTCTCCGCTATGTTAGCTTTTCAGGAAACACCATAGTAAACATAAGCAAAATCTTAGCTTTAAGACCAGGTAAAACCCTGGGCCTGGACGTTATCACCTGTACAGGCCGGACTCGCTCTCCAGGTTGGAGACCTTGATCGGTCTCACCCTGTTACAGGGCCGGACTCGCTAGGCCTTTCAGGTGGATACCTCTGAGTCTGTCTCACCTGTACAGCCGCGACTAGCTCTCCAGGTCTTGGACGACCTCTGTCGTCGTCTTCAACCTGCTAGCTAGGCCGGACTCGCTCTCCAGGTTGGAGACCTCTGGTCGGTCTCACCTGTACAGACCAGATTCGCTCTCCAGGTTGGAGACCTCTGGTTGGTCTCACCTGTACAGGCCAGAAATTGCGCGGTCATACACACCGCTCTCCTTGCAGACACACATACTATGGCCTTAACTGCTGCCCTGACACATTTACAACATGCACAACATAACCGCCTCGCTCTGCGGCGAGGTTTCCGGAGAGCATACAAGTGACTCCGTGGTGCTACCTATACAGGCCGACTCCTCTGCGCGAGGCGTACTGCTGCGACCATGACTCTCGTGGTACAGTCAGTTCATAGGCAACTCGCTTTTAACCCAGACTACTCCAAGGATATAGAGGACACATCTGGGTCGTGTACACGCTGATCAGCGAGCCTCAGGGATACTCTGCTACTGTCGTTAGACAAGCTTCCATCGTATTTCTCATTCGTACATACACACATCCTCGAGACGTCCTCGTGAGTCCTATACATAATCTCACCTCTGGTCGGTCTCACCTGTACAGGCCAGACTCGCTCTCCAGGTTGGAGACCTCTGGTCGGAAGCAGCGGGACACGGCGGCCAGTTTGAGGGGCAGTCGGTCGGCGGGGAGGCGGCGGCCGGCCACCAGCGCCGCCAGCGCCATCTCTGCCGTTCCAGACAGACATACGTCGCCGTGATGCGCCTCATCCAGCGAGTACACCTGGAAGACACAGACAGACATACACTGACACACAGACAGACATACGTCGCCGTGATGCGCCTCATCCAGCGAGTACACCTGGGAGACACAGACAGACATACAGTGACACACAGACAGACATACGGACCAAGGTGGCCGTGATGCGCCTCATCCAGAGAGTACACCTGACGGCAGACAGACACACTGATATATGGACATACTAGTACATTGAGTACATCTGCCGACACACAAACACACAGATGATGGTACACTGCACCGGAGCGCCCAGCACTGACTCGGTGCATGGAGTGTGATCAGGTGCACAGAAGTGTGGCATGAACACCGCGTGTACTGTGTCTCAGTCGCACATCACGGAGAAGGACCGACACCGTCTCGCCGTCGGTAACAGAACACTGAACAGCGCTCCATCACCAGCTGCAGACCAGGAGCTCCCCATCTGACGAAACGACTGCTATCGGCTCACAGACGATTAACAAAGCCGTAACTCCCACCACCATGGTCCTGTCGCCGTGGACGGGGACTCCGCGGGCCTCCAGGACGGAGGAGCTGAGCAGCGTACTGTGCAGCAGTGTCTGTGGCCTCACCATGGTCCTTGTCGCCGTGGGACGGGTGACATCCGCAGGCCCTACCAGCGACGGAGGAAAGCTGACCAGGTACTGTGCAGCAGTGCTGTGGGCCTCACCATGGTCCTGTCGCCGTGGGACGGGGACTCCGCAGGCCTCCAGGGGACGGAGGAGCTGAGCCAGGGCTGTGGCCTGTGCAGCAGTGTCTGTGGCCTCACCATGGCGTCCTGTCGCCGTAGGACGGGGACTCGCAGGCCTTCCAGGACGGAGGAGGCTGGACCAAGTACTGTGCCAGCAGTGTCTGTGGCCTCACCATGGTCCTGTCGCCGTGGACGGGGACTCCGCAGGCCTCCAGGACGGAGGAGCTGACCAGGTACTGTGCAGCAGTGTCTGTGGCCTCACCATGGTCCTGTCGCCGTGGACGGGGACTCCGCAGGCCTCGCCGTGGACGGGGACTCCGCAGGCCTCCAGGACGGAGGAGCTGAGCAGGTCCGGCACAGACACCAGCTGGAAGCCGGCCTTCACCAGCCGGGAGAGTGCGAACCTCACCAGCGCCGCCTCCAACTCCGCCAGCTCGTGCTTCAGGTACTGCCGACAGACAGACAGACAGACGCGTGCTCACAGTCACGTCAGAGTTCAGACACCGTCACCGGCTGGCCACTGCCCAGTCCCCGCGGGTTCCATGCACATTGCACATACAGAACTAATGAATTTATAAAGTGCATGAGTCCAGGATCATATTCGCAGCTGCTGTCTACCAATCAAACAATAGGCAATAGGCAGTAGCGAGGTCTGTGAAGGTACAGGGCATCCTGTGCGCGATATAAATGAACATATTCCGTGGTGACTTTGTGGCATAATTACTTCACTGCATTCCGTTTGCAGCGACGTAACGCACACCCCCAGCGACGTAACGTACACCCCGGCACCACAACACTGTATACTCAGCCAGGAGGGCAGGCGGCGCGCCAGTGCTTACATACGTCTTGCTGCCGGTCAGCAGACCCAGGTTATCCATCCGGAACATGTTGAGCTTCTCCGCCCTGCGTTTGAAATCCTTCACGGGGAAGTCGAACTCGGGCTGCCGGCCGACTGTCCTGACCGGGTGCATCTCCTGGTCTGCAGCCCCGGGCAGGTCCGGTCGGGTGCGGTTCGGCAGCCGGAGCGCCTCCTCACTGAGGCGCCGCAGCAGCGCCGGCTGCTCGTCGGTGGGCGCCGCTCGGTACTGGGCGTGCAGCGCCTGGACACGGCGCGCGTCACCCACACCCTTCCGTCGCTGCACGTCGGCGGCGATGGACGCGGCGTTGTCGGGGTTCAGCAGGAAGGTCCAGTCGAGGTCAGCGGCCGGCTGCTGGCCAGGGAAGAAGAGCTGGCTGCTGGTGGTGGCAGCGGTGGCGTGACGGCGGCGCCAGGAGCGGCCCAGCCAGCCGGCCGGCACCGCTGACGGAGGGCGGAGACGGAGACGGAGCAGCAGGGGCAGTGGCCACGCCATCACCTGCAACAACGAATCAACAGGATAGCAGGTCATCTATAGCATATCTGCTGGTCTAACAATTCTGGCAATAGCAACAAAGGCATGCCAATTTACATTGGAAAATATATATTGCATGAAATCAGAGCAAAACTGCAAAATAAAATATCATGCTAAGTGTATACAAGCTTGATTTTATACTTTGATATTTTATAGCATATTCGATTGCAATTAACATAATCTTGAGTAACTAGTATGTACAATTAGTACTTAAGCTATTAGATATTAGATACGATTAGTACTATAGCTATTATTTCCAAATTGGTGGGTGCACAATTTGAAGCACAAAACAGCTGTTATAAAACATTGGTTTAAAGATCATTGAACTGAGATGTTGGTCTGTGTGGCAAGCAAAAAGTTTTATTTTCCAGTTTCAATAAAAAGTAGGAACATGAGCATCCACCAATGTGGCACCATGACCAGTGTGCACCTTCCTAGCTTGTCATAGCATGAATAACCTGCACCAAAACAAGTTTATCAGCAAAATTAGATGCTAATTATCTATGTACTTAGTTAGACATTGTAATCAGGGTAAAAGTCTTATGTTCAGGCACATCCTAACCTCAGACTTGTCATGCTGAGAATGTAGACAATATTGATGCACTAAAGCACCATGCATTGGTACTTGGTACTCAGTACTGTTTATATTCTGATAGCATGAAGTCTGAGATTAGGACGGGCCCTGGATTACAAAAGTAATAGTTTACCCTACATAAATATAAGCTTGATTCCATGATAATTCATGTCCAGCACTAATACCACACAGAAAAAGAGGTAGTGTAGATTCTGCAGGCAATCTGTTCAAGCAACGCAAAAATAGCATATTAAAATAAAATAATGCGTGCTGATGAAAAGCAGGCTGCTAGAGGGACATGGAGGAGCCGCAGCTGTGCTCTCAAATGTGCAAGGATGTTCTTGTTGATAGCATGATTTTGGAAAATGAGAAACAAATACAACACTGTTCATCGAAGTTAAACTTCGCTGCACTGCAGGTGGGTATTGATTTCCGCCCCCCCCTCACACTTTCAAGGAAGCGAAAAGCAAAAAGCGCGGCCGCGCAGCGCCGCCAAATTTCGTACGCACCTGTTTGGGCATCATTGCCCAACACTTTGGAAAAGTTTTGGGACTTGAGGTCAATCTTCAGGTCAGGTACAAGTCCATGTCAAGTGACCTCACTTCAAAAATGTTTTGCGTTCGTGCCAAGCCACAGTCTTTTTTCGAAAGTTTTGAAACTTGCAGGATTTCATGGAAAGAATATCAGTCACTAACAATCCGTAATCTCGGAGGTTTCGTTATCGGTGACAAAGGTCAGTCAATTTCCTGACCTCCCCCATTATAAGATGAATGGAAAATAAACAAATGCTTCCCTTCTCTATAAACATCCGCATTGGAATCAGGCTAATTCTTTTAGAATCATGCTATTTTAGCTTATCTAAATGATCAAGGTCATGTTGCTCAGTGATCTCTAAAGCGTCATCTGAGGTCATCTGAGGTCCATCAGCATGATTTGCTAATAACTCTTTGATAGAAAAGAGATAGAGAACGAATTAGTTGACACAATGGTGTTCGTCTAAGTCTGGCCGCTTGCCCCATAATGCAGATGGACCCTACCTGGGTCATCAAATGAAACCTTGACCTGAGGTCAAATTTTGAAGTTACGTAACACCAGGTCACCGTATATATGTTCAAAGCGCATCAATGAGACAAAAAACGATGGTCGTCAAAATGTTTACGCTAATCTTTCTTAGGTGACATGCTATTCACGAAGAAAAACTGTGTTTGCTTAAAACAGTATGTTTGACCTTTCATGACCTCTGGAGCCTAAAAACTATTGATCTGAGATCATTTTGAGACATACACTGCGATTGCATTTCATAGCTATCGATTGTCTTTCTTAATCGTTTGCCTCCTAGCTATCATAGTCCGAGATAAATCGGGGGTTTCTGGAAAAGAGTCCTAAAAAGAGTCCTAAAACCGGAAAGATCCGAACTTTTGCGATGAACCACTGGTGACCTCTAATTGTGAGCCTGATCCAAGAACACTGAAATACTTCGATAGAGCTTGCCTGAGCTATCTAATCGTTTTCCGCTTGTCGCTACGTTGCGTAGTTTTTGGAGATCTCACGGGGGGCGGAAATCACCCCCTCAGTTCGTGTCGGCGCGAACCCCCTCGCAGTGGCGGGTTAACAAAGACAATGCATACATTTTTTTCTAGAAATCAAAAATTCTCCCTGGCATAATTGCAAACTGTCACATGGAAACTTAGCTGAGAAAATATTAACCTCATTCAAGCACACAATATGCCACCAAATTGTCAATATTGTATGGTGCCATGCCACACTTCTCTGAAATGTGTTCACTCTTTAACCCTATTACTGTCGGGGGGGGGGGAAGTCGGCCCCCCTTGAGGTTTTTCGTGTACAGTTCATTCATAACTCAATCCACAATCTTCAAACTCGCTGACTGTTCCTATCATTTCATTGCGCATCGAATGGTGTACTTTTTCCCAAATTAAATCATTGTGAGGGGGTCCAAGACAGTTTTTAGGGGGGCGTGTTCGGCCGTTTTGACACACAATCTGTGAATGGTTAAGCACTCGTGGAGAGTTGTGTGTTGAAGGGAAGTGTTAGCGAAAACAGACATCGGTAGAAAATTGATTGTTCTTTCAGTAACAATCTTGAAATTTCAAAATTTTGAATTTAGATATCATAAATTTTTGAAAACGTATTTTTTCACAAAATCATACATTTTTTTCATGATGTTTCAAAAAACCGGAATATATGTAGGAGAAAACATGCCAATGAATATGTTTTGAAAGTTTCAGGGTGATATCTAAATATTTGATGACCTGATGTCAGGTCAAATGCTAACCCTTAAATATAAATCTATCGGTGAAGAAAATGAAAAAGAAGGAATTACAAATAGTATATTACCAATTAGTTAGCAGAGTATCTCATGTCAGTCTAGGCCCTTCGTGATGAGAGTAGGATGAATTTTTCAGTCAGGTCGAGCCTTTTCTGGAAGTACATGTCATAGGCCAGACGAAAGACGTGCTCTATATGTTTTAGATAAAAAGTTATTAACAAACAAACTTTTGCTGAAAAACAGGTTATTTAACATTTGTTGACCTCTACAGCCCAAACCATTGACCTGAGGTCATTTCTGATGTCATGCATGCGAAAGACAAATAAAACAGCTTTGCATTATTTTTTTGGATTCCTCCTAGCTGCCATAGTTTCCGACATAATGGCAAGTTTTCCTGAAAATATCAAGTTTTGACAAATATGACTTTTGATGACATCATTTGACCTTGAAGATAGTGACCCAAGGTCACCAAAACTTGACAAAATAGAGTTCATTGTCGACCCTAACTATATACCAAGTTTCATGTTTTAATATGATGGCAGCTCTTATGGCAGCGGAGATCTGAAGGGGGTCTGAGTAAGCCCCCCGACAGATTTGTATACTTTTCATCCCTCCAGGAATAGGGTTAATGTGAAAATAGGCCAGTCTGCAAAACATGGCAAGTTGCCACAAGATCTTGTTGGGAGGTTGACACCAAGTACCAACACATACAAATTGGGTCAGTTTTCATACATTTTTGGTAGCTTTTTATTTTTTAATATACTATGTTTTACTATAAATATAAATTGCTTGAACATTATTAAAAATATAGATTATATATTTTACAAAACATATTGATCAAACTCAGTAAGTTCCCCCCCCCTTTGTATTAAAAAAAATGCAGTTGATGGAAGAAAATACAGGCCATTGGGATTTGTAACAGTAACAACCAATATTCATCATGTTTTGAGTGCACTAAATACAGCAAGAAATTGCATTTTGTGTATAGGTGAGTTATAAATTTATCCTAGATCAAATGTGATTTGCTGGAAATGTGTCAATTTGCACCAATTTCAGGCGGTTTGGGTAAGGACGAGCCTTTGTCCCCTGGATCCACCAATATAACTAACTACATATTTCCATCACAAAAATGGTGCTGTCATTTGAAAGTTGATGGCTGTTTATTGGGGTTAAGCATATTTAATTGCATATTTTGTGCCCAACTAAGGTATTGGTGTCTGATAATAATCCAAAGCACATCTGATTACAAAAACTGTTCACCTCGACTCAATCTGCAATTGAAATTAATGGCATATCTTAGAATCCACACTTATATAATAATCAAAATGCAGTATATTTGACAAACCATTGTATTTTCTTATAGAGCCTTGGTCTGTGTATATAGAGCATTGGTCTTTTCTAATGTCAATTTTCTTCAATACATAATGTATGCTTACACCACATTTGTCACATTCGCGCAGGTATGCAAAAAAAAAATCCAGCAAATTAGCAGCAGATTGTTGATATTGTCAAATATCTGTCAATATATTGGACAACTAACAATTTTGAGGGCTGAGGCCCATCGCCTCTGAAGTCAGAATCACCTGATAATTAGCAGATAGATTTTCCGAACGCGGAAAAGGCTAGCATGCATCACGGGCTATTTTCAGAGCTATAGGTACAGTAGAGTACAGTCACTGGCCACTGCCAAGTTGGTTATAAGGCCTTGGGTACAGTTCAAAGGCTCTACAGTTTTGAGGCCGTCGCCTCAGAATGTTTCCTCCCAAGTTTCAGGGTTTTCTGAGACGACGGGCCTCAAACTGCATATTTAAAAAGTAACCCGCGCTCCAGGCTTATTTCATGTTTTTCGTGCTCAGCGTGGTAAGGAGGAACTACTGCAAAGCTTCAAGGCGATTAGTGAGGGGACAGGCCCCTCAAAACAGTTGGTTAAACTGCATAACCTAGTGGAGGGAAAGCCGTTTTTAGGCCTTTATTTTGTTGTGTCGTGTTCAGCGCTGATCAGGTAAGTCGTAAATAGCAGTGATAGTTCAAGTAAACGTTAAGGTAGCATGTTGGCAGCGGTACCAAATACAACTAGTAATGGCTAGGTAGTGCTTCTTAAACCATTTCAGTAGATGAACGCCTCAGTCGCCGCAATATAAGTTATGTACACCGCACAGTCGCAATTGGGTGTTCGAATGATATTTTATTACCCCAAAGTCCATTCAACTCTCTTTTTGCCCAGAATATCGAAAAATGGTGAAAGAAAAGGTATAAGCAAGGCTGATAGCAATCTGTTCCAGAAGTCGGATTTTAAATATGTTCCATAGGTTACGAGCCAGCCTCGCCTGAAAATGAAAAATCATCAATTAAACATAAGATTGGGAACCCTATGATCTAGTAGTTTTTTAACGAAGACGCTGCCTTACCGAATGAGCTTATCAGGCCGCTCCTATCCAGAGAATAGGTAAGCATTATTGATTATATCAGAACAATTATTTCAGGATCATATCATCATAGATCATTTTTTACCAGGCAAACGTTTCGCTCAGAAACCTCTGCAAGATCATCTGAGGTCATTTGATGCTATCTAAGGTCATCTGAGGTCACCTTATGTTTCGCCAAGTGATTTTTAGTCAATAAAGATACCGACGTAAAGCTGAGCTGACACTACTGTGTTTATCTCGTCAAGACGCTTCTGAATAGGTATATTGTGACCAGCTTAGGCCACCATATGACCTTGTATTTGTATTTGTATTTGTATTTAGCGATAAATCCACTTCAGTGGCTTTTCATTATCGCACGTCATTTGATAATGCACNTCAAAATACGAAGATGTAGACTAAAAATGGGACCTAGAAATGTGTCTAAGGCTTGACAGAATAATTCTAGAACCAAGCTGTTGATATAGTTTTTGTTTCCATTTTTAGTTAACAATCTGGTTCAGTATTTCGATTAAAAAGTAATCTAGCGATACCGTAATTTGGTCATTAATCTATTTATGGCAACACAAATACTTTTTAATTTTAAGCCCAATATTCGGTTGAAGCATCCGCCATGAAATAAATGTATGCCTTCCAACAGACGCAACTGTCCGGTGTCCACCGGGGCCTCTATGCACGATCGTTGATCAGTCTAATCATTGCCTTGGGTTAATACATCCCAAAACTTTTAAGCCTGGTTTGCGGAAACCCTAGAGCAACTTCCCAATATGGACTAAATGATACTGTTTCACTCCCACCACGGTCTCTGGAGACCCACTATAAGCCCGATCCCAAAACTTTCTCACATGGTTTTTTACACACCCATCACCACCATCTTGTTTATGCTGCTTCGGTGAATTCGTCGATATTGATCATTGTGTGTATAACAACTATTAGGGTGTGTCTTCAAATTTAAGCATATCTTTGTTAATAATAAATGTCTTGCCAGACTGAGCCCTATGTCTACGCGATACTACTTTCTTTGAAGACTTCCTGTACTTCGAATCCCGTGTTCCGTCTGCGCCTTTCCATATCCCGTTCCGTATTCGTTTCCGTATCCCGTTCCCCTTATTCCCGTTCCATGTCCCGTTTCCGTATCCCTTTTCCGTATCCCGTTTCCAGATACCGTTTTCTTATTCCGTTTCATATCCTGTTTCCATATCCCGTTTCCGTATCCCGTTTCCGTATCCCGTTTCCGTATCCCGTTTCCGTATCCCGTTTCCGTATCCCGTTTTCCGTATCCCGTTCCCGTATCACGTTCTCGTATCACGTTCCCGTATACGTTCCCGTTATCACGGTCCCGTATCACGTTCCCGTATCCCGTTTGCTGTCGCCGAAATGCCTGTTGCCCATTACTGGGACGATAATCTCAGTTAATCGGCCGGGTCGACGTTCTTGGCTTGCGCCAAGGCATCCAGACCCGAAAAAGGATGAGAAGTGCCGGCAAGTCACTTCTGTCCTGCTGGCGCGGTTCGTGTGAAGTGCAATTTTTTAAGACCGCCTTCTGCCTGACTGATTATCTTTATCTGACAAGCCCGACTCCCAAGGGCCTTGTGTTATGTGTTTTCGTGGTGCATGGGGCGAGTATTATACCATGTGCCCACTGCCAAGTGAAGTGACATTGAACAGTTAACCTCACTTGGCATGTAATGCAGATGCATATGGAAGTAGTTAGGCTTCAATTGGTCTGAAATTATGCAGCTTCTAACCCTCGTCATTAAAACGTCCGGGAAATGATAGCAGCATATCGATCCATTAGAATAAAACTACCGCCTTTTGAATAAGTAATATTGTGCTATTCGCAATTTACCCAATGCATCTATCACTTGTAAAAATATGATCATATAGACGCGCATCTCACGTAATCAATTGCTAATGGCTCATAAGTTGAAGTTTCATGCTTTCTTTTATGGCGCTGACGAGTTGATTTTTCGTTGAGGTCTTTTTACATGATACTCGCCACAACATAAACCAGCCACTGGGGTGTGGTGCCTCGTCCTCCCCGGCGTCCTGCCCCCGGGCTAGTATGTTAGTTACTGTGTGCAGCTCCTCCTCTCCCCTAATCCTGCCCCGGGCTAGGTGTATTAGTGCCGTGTGCAGCACGTTAGTACCGGGCCGGTTCTTGCCCTCGGGCTTTAGGTTGTGTTAAGTACGTGTTGCAGACGTTAGTAAGCAGCTTTGTCACTTCGCCGTCAGATGCGGCGGTCGTTATCGGGCGATGCCAAGTTCGTGGTAGCTTGCCCTGCGCAAAGCAGCAAAAATGTTTTTTGGCTATGTCGTCGATAAGTCCAAAAGAATTAAAAGTGTTTAACCATAGCTTGTAATGAAGCTCTCAGTAATGCGCTTTTAATGTGAACATAGTTTTTATCTGTCAACTCTTCGAAATACACTTATTAGAGCACAAAATAAGCCGGCTTATGTGTACCATAGCAACTGCGGGCCCCTGTCCTACACAACAAGCTGAGGGATTAAGAGAGATCCCAGAACCTAATATATTTTATGACGAGGGATCCACTGGGATTCTAGATCCAACATCGGGATCCAGGCACACTGGTAGGTACTTTCTTCTTGCTAATTTTATCATTTTTGGAAAATAATGACAATATCTATGCTTGGTAATAGGTAAAGCTTATAAGGTAATTTACAGGTATATTAATTGTCTACATAGCTCATAGCACATACGCAAAATGAAGACCACAAATTTTGATGTCAGTGCCTGCAGCTTGTGTTTCAAGATCTAAGACTCGTTTTAGATTAAAGCTCCACTGAGATCCCAGATCTTAAAGCATTTTACGCCGAGGGATCCAGAAGGATCCCAGATCCTCATACATTTAACACAGAGGGATTCGCTGGGATACAAGATCTCCATGCATTTTTTTACCGAGGGATCCACTGAGATCCCAGATCCAACTTCGGGATTTAGGCACAATTCTGCTAGGAACAAACGAAAACAAAAAACAATCGAAAGCTCTTGAAAAATGCAACCGCATTTGATGTCCTCAAATTTGAGCTCAGGTCAATAGTTTAGGCTCCAGAGGTCATCAAAGGTAAAAAATGTCATTTTTGGTATAACTTGTTTTCCTGAATAGCTTTTTATCTAAAAACGATAGAGCATTTATTTTAACGTCATCGAGTTTGTCTGGTCGAGGCACTTTGCAACATATATGGTGACCTGGTTAGGTCATCTTCAAAATTTGACCTCAGGTCAAGGTTATTTGGTGATCCAGATAGGTCCTGTTGCATATGAGGCGACGCGGCCAGACGAGACAAACACAGTGATGTCATCTGCTCGTCTCTATCTTTATTCTAACAATAGTTATTAGCAAACAATTTCTGATGACCACAGATGACCTCAGATGACCATGTAAGAATCGCTAAGCAACAATTGGACCTTGGTCATCCAGAATGAGCTAAAATAACATGATTCTGAAAGACTCAGTCTGATTCAATGCATATTGTCTGAAAAGGAATAATTTGTTTATTTCCCGTTCACTTATAGTGGGGAGGTCAGGAAATTGACCTGACTTTAGGTCACCGATGCAAAAAAATAGAGATTGACCGATTGTAGGTACTTATTATCTTATGAAATCCTGCAATTTTCAAATGTCTCGGACAAATACTGTGGTGGCACGATCACAAACATTCAGGAAGGCAAGGTCACTTGACGTGACCTGGTGACCTGAAGTCAAATTTTTGATAAAGTGTGGGCAATTGATGTTTAAACAGCTGTACACAATTTGGTGGAGCTGCTCTCCGCCGTTTTGTAGCTATTAAAAAGGGGGGGGGGGTAAGACTTCATACATTTGAAAACTGGCAGGTACAAAGAAGAATCTGATGATTTAATGGAAATGTTGAATTTCTGGGAAATGATGCTCACATTGAAATTCTGCTTCAGAATGCACATTGCCTAATCCATGTTCTATCAGACTGAATGTGTTTTTTAAAGGGAGTGTGCCTACTCACATTGGTCATGTGGAGTTGTTTACACTGGTCTGTAGAACATATTTTACTGAATTTAGCCATGTACTTCATTTCTCCAGATTCACTATAGTTGCTAAGATAATAAAAATTCGCCAAGATCATTCTGGCAAAACACAATTATCAATATTCGCCAGAGAGCTTTCGCTACTAGAAGCATTGCCCTTAAATTACAACGCTAGCATAAATTGTTAGCGTTGGCCAATAGAAGACAACTCGTGAGCAGTGAGCACTGGTAGCAGCTGCCGAACAGAGCCTCGACAACTATTTTACATTATTCGTATGGGTTTGTTTTTTGTCTTTGGTGCGCCATTATAGGTAACATTTTCGTTACTCTGTTTAAAATGGTGAACGTTTATGAGTTTTGAATCAAAACAAATGCAAAACAGAATATAAGTAAAAATTCAACTAAAGAGGCTCCAGACGTAAATTTTGTCGTAACCAATGATCCAACCAATAGCTTCTTACCGTAAGACAAATATATTTGAGTAGGCACACTCCCTTTAACCCGCCATTGGCAGGGGGGGGGGGCGAAAAACGCCCCCCCTCAGGGATTTTCACAATAGCTCACAAACGAACAGCGTTATCAACGCCAAACACCGGGTACCTTATCCTTCATCAATTTGGCGTCTTCAATGCAAATTAAAAAAAAAAATCGTAGATTTTTTTCTCTCGAGTTATATCGAATTTAGTGACGTCACTACACACCACTTTGGCACAAATATCAGCTAAGCTCTAAATGGCTGTAAATAGACCATTCCTAACCCTATTCCTGGGAGGGATGAAAAAGTGTTACGAAAACTGTCGGACGGGGGGTGCTTATTCGGCCCCATTTGAGATCTCCGCTGCCATAAGAGCTTAAAAAAAAAGAAACATGAAACTTGGTGTGGTGACTAAGGTCGACAATTAACTCTATTTTGTCAAATTTTGGTTGACCCTGGGTCATTATCTTCAAGGTCAAATGAAGCGTCATCAAAAATTATTATTGTCAAACATGATATTTTAAGGAAACCTTGCCATTATCTCGGAAAACTTATGGCAGCAGGAGGAATCCGAAAAAAATCACTGTTAAACGTTTTAATTGTCTTTCCACCAGTAAGGCATCAGAAATGACCTTGCAGGTCAATGGTTTGGACTGTAGAGGTCAAACAAATGTTAAAACCTGTTTTTCAGCTAATGTTTTGGTTCGTAATAACTTTATTCTTAAGTATATTACAGCACTTACTTGTTCACCATCGTGTTTCTCTAGTCATTGCGGTTAAGAATCAATATCAACCTTTGTCAAATATAAAATTTGGACCCCGGGTCAAGGTTCAAGGTGACGCTAAGCTCGGTCAAAATGCATATTCAAAGGACCGCGTATTGGACGAGGACCAAACATTTTTTGACCATTTTGTTGAAGTCGTCTTTGATTTCTTTCAACGAGTTATTGATAAAAAGGTTTGTTGGGTGGACCTTGGAATGACCTTTTAAAAGTCACTGACTTAAAAATTCATCCTTTTCATCAAGAAGGCCTAAGATGACATGATACTTGAAATAATTGGATTGCATGCAATGTATTAAACCCTCTTTTTCATTTCACACTTATACTTATATTGGAAGGTTAGCATTTGACCTGGACATCGCGTCAATCAAATATTTAGATACACACTGAAACTTTCAACATATATTATTTGGCATTTTTCTCTCACATTACAATCCGTTTTTTAAAGATCCTGCCAATAAAAACTTGCATCCATTTTGTGAAAAAAAATAAGTTTTTTCAAATTTGGGATTTCAAATTCAAAATTTTGAAATTTCGAGAGATAACCATCTGAAAAAAACAATCAATTCTCTACCGATGTCTGTTTGATTAACACTCTCTTCAACACACAACTCTCCATGAGTGCTTAAACCATGTAAAGATTTTGTGTCAAAACGGCCCGAAAACACGCCCCCTAAAAACTGTTCTTGGGCCCCCTCCTAATAATCAATTTTGAAAAAAGTTATACCATTTTTGGATGCGCAATGAAATGTTAGGAAAAGCCAGCAAGTTTGAAGATTCTGAGTTGAGTTTATGAATGACCCGTACGCGGAAAAACCTCAAGGTGTGGGGGGGGCGATTCGCCCCCCCCGACAAAGTAATAGGGATAAGGCAAAATGCAATTAAAAAACATCAAAAAAGCTGGCAAATGTGCAAGGGGTAGAAATGGCAATTCTCAGATTTTATAAAAATTTTGGATGAACCCCCCAAAAAACTACAATTTTTTGGAAAAAAAATCCCACAAAATCAACATTTTAAAAATTTTCCACAAAACCGGAAAGATATGTAAGAGAACCACATATGTTACATTACCAAACCCGAATTCAAAGCCATATCTCTATTTTTGAATACTGATTGCCCTTCCCCAAAGTATATTACCTTTCATTGACGTCACTTTTTGAAAGTACGTTTTGGGGGATTTATCGAACCAGATACAAAAAAAAAATGTTAACCCACTAAGTTGCCGAGACAAAACGGATTATATTAAATAATTCTATATTTTATATTTATATATTTCAAAATTTGACCTCTTTATGACCTGACCTTGACCCTTTATATCGGGTCAGATTCTGCCAAATGGCTGCTATAATCGAGGTATTTGTGTAAGATAACCCATAAACATGATGGTTGCATGATCTCTTGCAATAAAGACCTGATTTGACCTGACCTTGACCCTTTGCTTACAATTTCACTTGCTATACGAGAGAGGTGGCACCATTACATTTAGAGCACTTTGTGCGATTTTCGTCTCAATATACGGCTTGGATGGATAGAGAATGGCTCAAAAAACTAAATAACTACCAATTTGACCTTTGACCTGAATGTTTTTTTTTTTTTTTAAATAAATTTTAGTTCGAATGGTTTTGGATGGGATGGATTCCCGAGATCAGACACACGGCTAAGCTTAAAGCTTTGTTGGCGCAGGGCCCTGAACCCCACCATCCGATCGGCACCCAATTTCGCACACCGGGCAGAATTTAGAGACGAAAGTTTAACGTCCCCGAACGACTGAGGACGGTCCGCCCGGCCTCGCTTGGCTTCATCTGACCTTTGACGCGGCCGCTGCCACTGGCCGCAGGTCATCCCCGCCAGGAGCAAATAGTGAGCGCCGAAGCGACTCGAACCCATCTTGCCAGGGTGGGTCAGAGTCCAGCGCTCTCCCGACTGAGCTACACGGACGGACTGTGACCTGACATATGACCGTATTCATACAATTTCGAGTACGCTTAAGAGTGATCTCGTTGAGAGCTTTCGATTGCCGTCTCGCTGCGATTATTGGTTCGGGAGAAAACGAGGGGGGCGAAAAACGCCCCCCAGCCAATGGCGTTCGGCTGAGACCCCAGCCAATGCCGGGTTAAGGGTCTTGAGCAATGTTTGTTTTCTTACGCTTCATCACAATCTACGCCTCGCCACCAGCTATAGTTCTGCTAAGCGCGCCTCGTGCAGCTGCAGCTCTGCTGGACCAGCCGCCGCTGGCTGCAGCTCTGCCGGACCAGCCGCCGCTGGCTGCAGCTCTGCCGGACCAGCCGCCGTTTGGCCTGCAGCTCTGCCGGACCAGCCGCCGCTGGCTGCAGCTCTGCCGGAACAGCCGCCGCTGACTGCAGCTCTGCCGGACCACCGCCGTGGCTGCAAGCTCTGCCGACCAGGCCGCCGCTGGCTGCAGCTCTGCCGGACCAGCCCGCCGTTGTCTGCAGCTCTTGCCGGGACCAGCCGCCGCTGGCTGCAGCTCTGCCGGACCAGCCGCGCTGGCTGCAGCTCTGCGGACTGGCTGCCGCTGTCTGCAGCTCTGCCGGGACCCAGCCGCCGGCTGGCTGCATGCTCTGCCGGACCAGCCGCCGCTGGCTGCAGCTCTGCCGGACCATTGCGACAGCTCTAGTGATGATGATGGTAACGATGTGAATGATTCAGACTTTTACATGCCAGAGTTCAAACGCCACAAACTCAAACGAAAAGTGTATCTTTTGCACGTGTCTAAGGCTGTCGATGCCGCTGCAGGTAGGTGCCCGGAAAGCGTCCAAACTCCAGTCCGTCTTCGCTGTGTCAGTGGGAGAGGATCCAGTAATCATCCCTGTATAGTTTTGGATCCATCCCCACCCTTTCCGGGCACCTACCTCAGCGGCATTGACAGCCTCAGCCACGTTTCACAGATCCACTTTTCATTTGCGGCGTTTGGCCACTGGCATGTCAAAGTCTGGGTCATTCACATCGTTACCAACATCATCACTAGAGTTGTCACAAGTGCAGACAGAGCTGCAGCCAGCGGCGGCCGGTCCGGCAGAGCTGCAGCCAGCGGCGGCTGGTCCGGCAGAGCTGCAGCCAGCGACGGTTCTGGTGGCGAGGCGTAGATAGTGATGAAGCGTAAGAAAACAAACATTTCTCAAGACCCTTAACCCTACCTAAAGAGAACTTTTCTCACCTTCGTCCTACGGGGGGGGGGGGGGTCGTAAAAAAGACCCCGTTAACTCTAAACCAAGCAGCATGGAGCAACGCGGTAAAAAACAGCATGATGCCCGTCATGTGAGGAATCCAACGGTATCCAATTTTCAGGTTCAGGTCAACGGGTGACCTTACAGGTCAAGTTAATGACCTAAAATCGACCACGTCCAAAATAGCGAATTTGTTCTGTTCGTCGTCATTATTAAAGTTATGAAAATGAAATGATTTGATTAGCGTCAAATGTTGGTTGTTGAATTAGCTATCTGACCATATATCGATTTTTAGGTCTAGATTAGTTAATGACCTCTAGGGCACGTAAATCGTCATCATATATTATAAATTGCTATGGGCGATTTGCATTTTTTATATCAATTTAGTCTGAATGTTTTGTATGGATGGCTTTCCGAGGTCCGAACCCGCGCTAAGCAGAGCTTGTTGCGCTGGTCCTGACCTCACCACCCGATCGCGCAATTCCTGTTGGGCCGCAGAATTTAGAGACGAAAAAAGGTTTTACGGTGCCCGACATACCGGGGACACGGTCCAACCCCGCTCACATGACGTCACCTGACTTCAGTGTGACGCTGCCACCGGCGCAGGCCATCTCAGTCAGGAGCAAATAGCGAGCGCCAAAACGACTCGAACCCAGGCTGCCACTACTGGGATAGGTCAGAAGACCAGCGCTCTCCCACTGAGCTACAGGGGCGGATGCATTAGAAACCTCGACTAGATCACGTCCGGAATAGCGATCAGAAAATCAGGAAAAAAATCATATCATAAAACTAAAAGTAAATAACAAATGTATGTTCCTGAACCAGTTTAGTCTCAGAAATCCCCCAAAATATCAATTTTTTCGTATCTGGTTAAAAACGTCCATAAATGTGAATACAAAAAAAACGTCATGAGATTCTTACACTTAGGGAGCCATCACTCAGTCAAAATAAGACTTGTTCTGAAATTTTGCTTGTATATCATCCATACTTAGTTCTCATACATATACTCCGTTTTTTTTTTAACAACGTTGGAAATTTTGAGTTTGTGGTGATTTTCCCTATTGTGTTTTTTTTTTTTTTGTAAAAAAAACTTTGAAAAACTGAGATTACTATTCAAAAGCAATTATTATTTTGATGTTTTTGGTTTTTATTTGATGTTTCTTGTTTGCAAATTACTGCAAAACTAAATTGTCTTCCATTCTTTTAACCCGCGCCAGGCCGGTCTCGGTGCCACTTTCCTCGGACGCGGGGGGGGGGGGCGTTTCGACTCCCCCTTCTAACTCGGCTCCTATGGGACCTAGACCTAGATCAAAAACACCGTTCGAGAGCTCGTCAAGACGGATTTGGAAACTATTTTGGCGTTTTTTTCATCAGGTCAATATTATGTCAATATTACCAGAGGTCATCAAAGGCCAGATTTTTCAGATTTAGGACTTAGCTCCAGATACCCTCAATCATCTCGGAAACTATGATAGCTAGAAGCGAACGAAAAACAAACAAACAATCAAAGGCTATTTAAATTTGAAATCGCCCAAATGTCCTCAAAGTCAATAGAGTCCTCAAAGTCTCAAAGTCCTCAAAGTCTCTAGAGATCATCGAAAGTAAAAAAGTTATTTTTTTGCCAAAACTGTTTTCACGTATAACTGTTTACTTAATTGAGATACGAAATTAATTATGACACCATCATGTTTGTATCGTCAAGGCGCTTTGAAACATGTATATGATTACCAGGTTAGGTCAACCTAGAAATGTGACCTCGGTCAAGGTCAAGTGGTGACCCAATACGGTCGTGTTGCACATTGGGAGACGAGTCTCGATAAGACAAACACACTGGCGCTGTTTTCACTTTTCTATCATGATTTTATCGAGAGTTATTGACAAAAAAGTGTTGATGACCTCGGCTGACCTTGTAGGGATATCAGAACAAAGACTGCACATTGGTCTTCAAGAATTGCCTATAATAACATGACACAGAAGGAAATAGGCTGATATCATGTGTATCCTCGAAAGGAAAGCATTTTAATATTTTCCCATCGACTTATAATGAAGAGTTCAAGACATTGACCTGACCTTAGGTCACCGATATAATAAATCTGAGATAAATGAATTGTAGGTAGTAATGCTCTCATGAAATCCTGTAAGTACGAAACCGATCAACTAAAAACTGTGGCTTTTGGTAGAACTGCAAACATTTTGGAGGTGGGGTCAAATGACCTGGCCTGTTGACCTGACCTGACATGACATGACCTGAAGTAAAAAAAACTAGCAAGAGTTGAACAAAAGATGAATGAACAGGTACTGGAATTTGGCGGCGCAGGAAAAACCAGAGAGTGGTGTCTAAACGCCCCCAGCCAGGCGCGGGTTAACATTTATCGTTTTTCCACCAGCATAAAGTCACTAAAACGTCATTATTTCCTAGACTACTTGACTAATTTCGATGAAATCTTGCCAGCATACGATTAATTGTTGTAATTACAGCTACTGAAAATTTCAGCAAGATCTGCCTCTTTGTTTAATCCAATCCAGTAATTCCTGTGAACAATACGATGTTGGCACCGAATAGACTCGTCTGCTACATCCCACTAACCTAAACCTAAACCTAATATGTAAAAAGTTATACAAGAAAAACCTCAGAGGGTCCTCTTAGGACCCCTGTAGGGCGAGGGTTAAACACCTCACATTCAGTCAGATAGAACATGGATTAGGCAATGTGCAATGTGCATTCTGAAGCAGAATTTCAAAGTGAGCATCATTTCCTAGAAATTCAACATTTTCATTGAATCATTGGTTTATATCTGCCAGTTTTCAAAGGTATTAAGTTTTAACTAATATGATTTATTTCACATTATATGCACTAGCGGATCCAGAGGGAGGGGCGGCAAGGGCTTGAGCCCCCCCCATATTGCCTGAAATTGGCAGAATTTGACATATTTTTCACTGTAGAGGAAAATCTATAAAGCTTTTACAAAGGCACATTTGTTTTAATCCATTCAGTAAGGTAGAAAGAAGCCAAATCAGATGAGTTTTTCAAATTTGATGAAACTTTTTTGAAATTTAGCCCCCCATGCCCACGTTCTGGATCCGCCAGTGATTATATGTGTGAAATTTATTTATAAACTTGATTCAATGCTGAAATCTCTCTAGCGCTATCTAAAAGAGCAAAATAAAATACTCAAACACTGTAACTTTTGAACATGGGTGCTACCACCTATATAAACCATAGTTCATCACATCGCCGTTTGGGTGCATTGAGGGATTTCTTCATGACTACCCCAATTTGAAACTACCCCAATTTGAAGCCAGTTAAAGGGATACAGAGTGTGATAAGAGCATCACTTCTGGTTTCAAATAAACTGCAATAAAACAAACTTATTGTAAACTGCAACATATGCACACTTATCTCACTGATTTACCACCAGTGCCACCAAACATGCAAAAATTGGTAATGTGGAACATCTTTAAACAGCTTGGGGGTCTCAGGAGTTGCAAGTATTTGAAATATGATGCAAAATACAGAATCAGCGCATCAAAATGCACCAGATCCGATGTAAGGAGCATGACTTTGCAGCATCAAGCACAATACTGGTCACCCTAATTAACACTTGTCTAATGGTTTAAAAATGCTTGAATAACCTGCCATGGTCAAAGGTAATGCCTAAGGGCAATTACACATGACAGACATAAAAATCAGATTCAGATTAGCTGCCAGTTTACCAAAGGTCAGGTGGTGGTGGTCACATGGGCCCAATCTTACTACAGCCCAGCCTTACCAAGTGCCGTCAATCCTGTCAATGCGTAACTGCCATCTAGCGGTGAATATTCAATCCATGGATAGTATCAAAGAATAATAAAAATCAGAATATTTCACATGATATTGCATTTTGAGATAAAGCTGGTGCTCAGGCAAAAGCTGTTAATATTTTATCCATAATGGATGATGTATGAAGCTGAAGGGTAATTCAAGCAGACATAATTCAAGAAACGGGGAATGAATCAGCTATACAAAACAACGTCTTGTGGCAAGTATCTAAAAATACTAGTCCAATGCTAGTCTATGCCCCCAAGCATGATATCAAGACCATAATGGGCATGCAGTCAGCTGTTTGTTGGGGATGCTGTACTTCAACTTATGTATAAAAGCGGGTTGTTGTTCTATACCTATAGCCTTGAGCGGGTAAATAAGATTGGGTCATGGTGGGACGGCATTAGTGTAACAAACATTTATTGTCTTGACCCTACATGACTGAATTCAGAATTTAGCCAAACTGGCCCACATTCAAAACCAAATCAAAATGGCATGCACAAGTGACAAATGCACATTGACATGAGTTGATGAAACTGACATTATTGTTATTGTTACGGCAATGGGCCCGCTATTACCAACGATCGTCCCACAGTGTTACAAAACTTCTATTTTGAAATTACACATTTTTTAGACACTATTCTCAACCTTGTATTTAATTTGCAATGTATCTTACCTAGTAATATTGGGGAACAAATCAAATCCGGAGGGTCACATAAAAGAGCTTTGGTCACAAGCAAGGGGCAAGGGGGGCAAGGGCTCAAACTTATATGGTAGCATGGGTATGACTTCTCCTACTAGCCCGTAGGGTGACATCTTAAAATGCCACTTTTCAAGCCAAGTTTTCGAGACTTTCTTCAAATGAATATATCACAGTTGAATCAGAGCAAATTCGCTGGATTCTTCAGAGAACGAACTTCCTTCGTTGCCGATCACGCTCTTTATGTCAGGAGGAAATTACGCAGGCTAGAAGTGAAATGAAGGTCTAAACCAGATCTGGAATAATATACCAGGATATGGCTGCATCTTACTCGCGGCGTGTATGGCGCTTTTATTTCGATTAGCATTCTCATGTATAAGCGTATTGGCATTGAGTAAGCGAGTAAGCATTGTCAATTTGTTCCAGTTTTTACAATTTTTTTTTATTTGGATCTTTCAAATGCTGTCTGTGATTTTTAGGTACAACAATGGTTATTTCAAATACTTTCCTGTTACTTTTGCTTCAATGATCAATGAAACACACAGGGAGGCTATGCCGCTGCCGCTGCGACCTTATCTTATTGGCCGAGTTGTTTAATGACGGCGGCCATATTGGTACCCATAAAAGCAGTCGGCGGCCGGCGCGATCGCAAACTTTGGCTCATAACTCGAGAACCGTTGGTTGGACTCGGCATTTTGATACCGAAAATCGAAATAAGAACGCTCAAACTTTTTTTATTATCCACCTGTGATATATTTTTTTGAAGAAAGTCTCGAAAACTTGGTTTGAAAAGTGACATTTTAACATGTAACTATACGGCCTTGCATGTAACCCTTTGGGCTAGTAGAAGTCACGCCCATGCTACCATATAACTTTGAGCCCACCGCTCTATACACTGCCTTGGCCCTGCTGACAAAGTGTTTTTTCTTGGCTTTTTGGTTTGTGACCCTCTGGATTTGATTTCATTTGTTCCCCAATATTCCTAGGTAAGATGCATTGTAAATGAAATACAATGTTGAGGATAGTGTCGGGAAAATGTGTAGTGACAAAATAGAAGCATTGTAACATCTTAAACGCTGTGGGTCGATCGTTGGTATGAGCGGGCCCATAACAATAACAATAATGCCAGTTTCATCAGCTCATGTCTGTGCATTTGTCACTTGTGCATGCAATTTTGATTTGCTTTGGTTTTGAATATGAGCCAGTTTGGCTAAATTCTGAATTCAGTCATGCAGGGTCAAGATAATATGCGTTACGCTAATGCCGCCCCACCATGGGGGTGCGGTTAATTCCCAAATTTAGAATCAGGCCTTATGTCGACATTGGTGGCGCAGCAGGCTTCTGAAGATAAGTGGAAGATAAGTAGGCAAAGTAGTGACTTTACACTGGACTTTGCAGGTAATCGTCAGGTAGACAATGCGCACTTGCAACCTTCTGCTTTTTGGCTCAGGGTGCCATCGCGCGGAGAAACTGGATGCATTCCGAGCCGCAGAATGTCAAGAATGTGGGCCATCGATGGCGCCACCTTCTTGACATTCGTTGTTTAATGGCCCCACATTCCTTCGACAAAAAGTGAAAATATTCGGCTGGAGAGCCTTTTCAGTCCAGACCAAACTTGAAGTAGGATTTTTTCAACACTGCTTACAAAACTGAACAAACAAAACAAACTCATTTAAAAGTCAAAACCCATGTTGAAGGGGAATTATTTTCTTTTAGGCAAGCGAAAATCCGATGAGTTTTCATAATGGCAGACTTTTTGATATTTCCGCCTCCAAGCTGACAAAATCCCCAGTTCTGGATCCGCCTAATGACCAGAAGGGGCACCTTGGGCGATCCAGAGCAGCCCTAAACATGCTGAAATGGGAACCCTAGCCAGCACAGAGAGCCCTGGCCAAGGTCGTAGGGGCCCTGGGCAGGTCAGATGAGCCCCTTGAGTATGTTGAAAAGGGCCTCTGGGTAGGTCGAGGGCCCCTGGATAGGTAGAAGGTCCTCTGGGCAGGTCGGAGGGGCCCCTGGGGCAGATGCGGAGGGGCCCCTGGACAAGATTTCGGAGGGCTCTGTTTCAGATCTGAGGGGCCTGGGCGTCAGGAAGCCCCTGGGTTAGGTCAAAATGGCCTAAGGCATGACGGGAGGGGCACCTGAGGCAAGGTCAAAAGAGGCCCTGGGTAAGGTCGAATGTAGCTCCTGGGCAGTTGTTGTTGTTGTTGTCATTCTTCCGTCGGCTAGGAGCCGAAACGTACCGAACGGCTCTGGAGGGTTACTGGCAGCGGCAGCCAAGGGCCGCCACCACGCTGTCCCTCCCGCAGTTGGTCACGATCGGGTGATATCGTGCCCAGGAGACGTAGCGGGTCCTCATCAGCGCGGGACACCCCCGCAGGACGTGCTCGGGTGTCAGCCTCTTCCCGGCAGAATGGTGGCACCAGCCGGCCCGGCAGTCCAGCGAGCTGCACTGGAGGTCGTGATTGGAGGGTTCCGGCCGATCGCTTGTGCAGGTACTGGGGCCGAACCAGGTAGCCCTGGCAGGTGCGGAGGGACCCCTGGGCTGGACGGAGGGGCTTTCTGGATAGGTGGGAGGGGCCCTGAAGAGAGACGCAGAAGGGCCCCTGGGCGAGTCAGAGGAGCCCCTTAACATGCCAAATGGGCCTCTAGCCAGCACAAGAGGGGCCCTGGGCAGGTTGGATTAACGCACCTGTGGTAAGATGCAGCTTCATCGTTTTTAAACTGAAGATAGCAAGTTTGTAGCCCGTGTTGAAAAAACCCCTAGCTTCAAGTTTTCTGGACTGAAAAGGCTTTCCTTTCTGGAACTGATAAAGGCGCTCTCCAACCGAATACTATTTTCACTTTTTGTGAAGGAATGTGGGCCATAAAACAGACATTGTGTGGGATCCCAAAAACGGATCTCGGGATCTGATCTGTGTGATATGGATCCGTTCCGCTGGGATCATAGATCCACCTTCCACCAAAATGGTCGATGGATTCCACTGGGCATGCATAGATTCCGTCTTCAAATATTTGGCCGACGGATCGCCTGGCTCCGATATCGCAGGCACCATTTTGCATTGGGATCCACTGGGATCCCAGATCCCCATTACATACATATGTGTATTTTTGGAACCATTTTAAAGTAATTGTCAGTAACTTTTCATTGGTGTTAATGCACTGCAATGGGTTCATGGCCTTTAATTCGATTTGTCCATAAATTACTATAAAATATGGCATAAATATACAAGTCGATTTCTGTCAGATCCGTTTGGGATTATAGATCCATTTTCATTGTTTATAATGGGAATCCTGTGGGATCCAAGATCCGCTGCAATATGAAATCGAAAGATCCATTGGGATCCAAGATCCACTGCTGTAATTTGTCGTGGGATCCAGTGGGATCATAGATCCAACATTGCGTTTTGTCGAGAGATCCTCTGGGATCATAGATCCTTCTTTCAGATCCAATGAACATGTCTGGCCATAAACAAAGAATATCAAGAATGTGGGCCATCCGATGGCCCACATTCTTGACATTCTGCGGCTCGGAACGCATCCCGTTTCTCCGCGCGATGGCACCCTGAGCCAAAAAGCGGAAGGTTGCAAGTGCGCAATTTGTCATGTTTATTGTTTAGGGCTCCTCTGACTCGCCCAGGGGCCCTTCTGG
The DNA here is from genome assembly GCA_014673585.1 of Semibalanus balanoides. NCBI lineage: Eukaryota > Metazoa > Arthropoda > Thecostraca > Balanomorpha > Balanidae > Semibalanus > Semibalanus balanoides. The sequence continues at coordinate 9,036 of VOPJ01011810.1, read as the reverse complement.
TCTAGCCCAGGGCCCCTCCCACCTATCCAGAAGCCCCTCCGTCCAGCACAGGGGCCCTTCCGACCAATCCAGGGGCCCCTCCGACCTGCCCAGGAGCTCCTTCGACCTGCCCAGGGGCCCTTTTTGAGACCTGATCAGGTCCCCTGCGACATCCTAGGGCATTCGAACCTACCCAGGGGGCTCCTGACTTGCCCAGGGGCCCTCAGATCTGCCCAGAGCCCTCCGATCTGTCCAGGGGCCCTTCCGATCTGACCCAGGGGCCCCTCCGACCTTGCGCCCAGAGGACTTTCTACCTATCCAGGGGTCCTGACGCTACCCAGGGGCCCTTTCAACTACGCCAGGGGCTCCTCTGACCTGCCCAGGGGCATTACGAACCTGCCCAGGGCCTCTTGTGCTGGCTAGGGTCTCATTCGGCATGGTTAGGGACGCCTCTGACTCGCCCAGGGGCCCCTTCTGGTATAGACGGATCCAGAACGGGTGATTTTGTCAGTTGGGGGGGGGGGGGGGGCAAAATACCCAAAAAGTCCTCGTCAATTTCTGAAAAACGTCATCGGATTCACCTTCGAACATGGGTTTTGAATCGAGATAGCAGTTTTGTAGCCCGTGTAGAAAAACCCCTGACTGCAAGTTTTCTGGGCTGAAAGGGCTCCAGGCTCCGCTCCAGCCGAATATATTTGACTTTTTGTCGAAGGAATGTGGGCCATAAACAAAAGGAAAATGTAATAATGTGGGCCATGCCCGATGGCCCAAATATTTCTTGACATTCTACGGATCGAAGTCGAAACGCATCGTTTCTTCTTCTCCGGCGCGATGGCACCCTGAGCCAAAAAGCGGAAGGCTGCACAGTGCGCATTGTTCACCCGACGATTACCCGCAAAGTCCAGTGTAAATAAGTCGCTACTTTGCCCACTTTTCTTCAGAAGCCTGATTCTAAATTTGGGAATTAACCGCACCCCACCATAGCCCAATCTTACCAACCTGCTCAAGGCTATAGAACAGCAACCTGCTTTTATGCATAAGTTGAAGTACAGCATCCCCGAAAAATAGCTGACTGCATGCCCATTATGGTTTTGGTGTCATACTTGGGTCTTGGGGGCATAGACTAGCATTGGGCTAGTATTATCCGCACAGGATAATACTAGATATCTGCATGGGGGGCGGATATCCGCCCCCAGAGTTTTTTTACAGGAGTAGCGGAAAAACGGTGGCACGTAGCGCTGTCATATTTTGCATAGCTGTTTGGGCATTACCCACACTTTCTGATTTTTTTTACCTCCTAACTTTCAATGTCACGTTTTTAGGTCACATTAAATGACCTGACCTCAAGTCACGTTTTTGCAAGTTTGACATCCTGCCGAAGCCACAGTGGTGAACCAAACAGTTTGAAACAGTTGAAAACAGTTTGTGTAAAAAGGCTAGTGGTATCTGCAGTTTGGGTATCTCAGATTTTTAATATCGGTGACCTGAGCTCATGTTAATTTCGTGACCTCTCACTATAAGTCTATGGGAGAAAATTGGGTATAAGTTCAGTAATTCACCTCCCAAATTTAACAAGTGGTAACACTTCCCCAAACTCTCTAGATTGACACATAATTCTCAAGATGCAAAATTCTCAAGATTCAGCAAAATAAAAGTATCGATATTTTTCTCAATATTTTTTAAAACCCCATTTTTAAAATGATGGTATATGACGTCACTAAAGCAAATGTTATATGACGTCACTGGTTCAATGGTTGTATATGACGTCACCAGTGGAACAAAGGTTAAAAGTGGTGTTTTCAGAATAGTATGTCACTGATTTTTTATCCTCGGAATGATGATATATGATGTCTCCCCTACATGATGTTATATTACTTCACCTATATATGACATCACTGGAGGAACAGAGCTTAACAGTGGCGTATTCAGAAGTGTATATTTGTTATCAGAATGATGGTATATCACGTCACTATAGATGATGGTATATGATGTCACTGGTTGTAAATGACGTCACTGGTGGTATTAAGGTTAAAAGTGGCGTTTTCAGATTTTTTTATGATGTCACTGTTTTTCTTCTTCAGAATGATGGTAGGTAAATGACGTAACTCGTATATGACGTCACTAGAGAGTGGAGGAACAGAGCTTAACAGTGGCGTTTTCAGAATTGTATATTTTTATCAGAATTATAAAATATGACGTCACTTTCTAGATGATGTATGACATCACTGATTGAATATTATGCCATAATGATATATGATACCACTGGTTGTATAGAGGTCATTTAACTACCATCATTCTGAATAAAAAACAGTGACGTCATAAAATTATGAAAATGTCACTTTTAACCTCAATGCCACCAGTGACGTAATTTACAACTAGTGACGTCATATACCATCATCTATAAAGTGACGTCATATACCATCATTCAGTTTTTTTTTGACTTCAGGTCATGTCAGGTCAGGTCAACAGGCCAGGTCATTTGACCCCACCTCCAAAAAGTTTGCAGTTCTACCAAAAGCCACAGTTTTCGGTTGATCGGTTTTGTACTTACAGGATTTCATGAGAGCATTACTACCTACGATTCGTTTATCTCAGATTTGTTATATCGGTGACCTAAGGTCAGGTCAATTTCTTAAACTCTCCATTATAAGTAAATGGAGAAATATTCAAATGCTTTCCATTCTGAGGATACGCATGATATCAGCCCAATTCCTGCTGTATCATGTTATTATAGGCAATTCTTGAAGACCAAGGTGCATTCTTTATTCTGATATCCCTACAGGGTCAGCCGAGGTCATCCAAGGTCACCAACACCTTTTTGTCAATAACTCGATAAAATCACGATAGAGAAGTGAAAACAGCACCAAAGTGTTAGTCTCATCGAGACTCGTCTTCCAATGTGCAACACGACCTTATTGGGTCACCACTTGACCTTGACCTGAGGTCACATTTCTAGGTTGACCTAATCTGGTAGTCTTATACATGTTTCAAAGCGCCTTGATGAGACAAACCTGATGGTGTCATAATCAATCCCGTATCTTAATTAAGTAAACAGTTATACGTGAAAATAGTTTTGTCAAAAAATAATCTTTTGACTTTCGATGACCTCTGGTCCTCTGGAGTCAGAACTATTGCCCTGAGTTCAAATTTGAGGACATGTTGGCGATTGCAAATTTAACTAGCTATCATATTTTTCGAGATAATTGGGAGTATCTGGAGCTGAGTCCTTAATCTTGAAAATCTGACCTTTGATGACCTCTGGTGACCCTAATATTGACCTGATATTTTTTTTTCACCAAAATAGTTTCCAAATCCCTTTTGACGAGCTCTCGAACGGTGTTTTTGGTTAATGTCTAGGTCCTATAGGAGCCGAGCTAGAAGGGGGGCGTCGAAACGCCTCCGGCCCGAGGAAGGTGGCGCCGAGCACGCTGGTGCGGGTTAAAAGAATCGTAGAAAATTTAGTTTTACAGCAATTTGAAAACAAAAAACATGGAAGATTCAAGATTGAAAATAACAATTGCTTTTGAATTGCAATTTCAGATTTTCAAAGTTTTGTTTTTTTACCATTTTTTAACTTAATTTTTGGAAAAAATCACCACAAAATGAAAATTTTCAACGTTGTTTAAAAAAACGGAATATGTGTGAGAGATCTGAGTATGGATGATGCACGAACGAAATTTCAAAACAATATCTCTTATTTTGACTGAGTGATGGCTCCCTAAGTGTAAGAATTTTATGACGTCATTTTTTAACTCACTCTTATGGACGTTTTTGACCAGATACGAAAAAATGATTACTTTTTATTTCTGAGACAAAACTGGTTCAGGAGCATATGAAACCTCTACCCACCGCGCAACGCCACAAACGCCCCAGCATATTTACATGGGCATTACATGGCATATTTACCCCCCCCCCCTTACGGGTCACAGGGGCCCATCGAGAATGTCCCAGACACCCTTTGCATTAGCTTAATGGCTTTCAAAAGCCACAGAGGAGCCCTCAAACCAGGCGAAAGGTCACCCTGGTGCATGTAAAGGGCCCTCAGAGACACCGAAGGGCTTTCAAAGTCAACCCGGGGGGCCTCTTGGGCATATCCAGGGGACCATTGAGCCAACTTAGGGGTCTCAAAACCTGTCCAGGGCCCTCTCGTGCATGTTTAGGGGCCAAATTGAGCCCTCCCATTGAGCCCCCAAAACCTTCCCAGGGGCCCCTTGGGTATGTCCAGGGTGCCCATTGAGCCATCCCAGGCGCCTCTCAAGCATGTCCAGGGACCCCCAAAAGCTGCCCAGGGGCCTCTCGTGTATGTTCAGGGTCCATAAGAGTTCGTTCAGGGGCCATAAGTCTGTTCAGGGGTCTCTCGAGCTTGGCCTGGGGCATATTGAGTCTGTTCGTCAAAGCAGCCAGCGAAGTCCCTTGCCAGGCCGTGGGCACCTGAGAAGGGCTGAAGGCCGGGCCCCTGGGAAGTTCCAAGGGCCCCTGTGCAGGCCAGGGCCCCGACCAGACCGAAAGGGCCCCTGGGTGGGTCAGAAAGCTCCTGAACATGCCGAATGGCCCCTAGTCAGCACGGAGGGACCCCAGTGCAGGTCGGAGGGCCCTCTGAGCATGTCGTCATGGTGACAAAGTAGTCAGCGCAGTCCCTTGCCAGGTCTCAGATACCAGTTTATTCGAAAAAGTTCCACGTAAATACACGAGGCTTTTCACTTGCTCACGTCATAGTTCTAAAACAGTGGGAACGTTACACTAAGGTTGATGAGCAAAACACTTAAACAGGCATACTAAAATGCATTCATTAAAAAGCACGCACACAAACATTATGAGACATAATAGGCACCGGTGGATCTGTTCTCCCGTCTAAAATCAAGTACCATCAGCTCTCATGGCAGCCTTTAAAGTGGTACGAAAGCTGGGGCCGGCAGGATCTAGACGCTGCTTGTTCAGTGAAGTCCAGCCTTCTAAGAAGTCTCATGGACTCCTTAGAAGGCTGGGGGGCCCCTGGAAAGTTGAAAAGTCCCCCTGTGCAGATCGGAGGGGCCCCTGACAAGACCGAAAGTTTGTATTGTGAAGTAAGCCCACTTTGTATTTAATATATATCACCCACTCCGCATCATGTCTTTATACGGATTCCAGATGAGTCCCTGCAGTGCACAGGTTGGAAGGGCATTTGAAAGGTCGGATGGGTCCCTAGACGATCTGAAGGGACCCTGGGCCTTTGAACAGCAAGAATGCAATTGTCCAGGGAATAAAGCTGAAAAATTTCGTGCCGCTCCGCGGCGCAATTCAACTACAAATTGTATTGTATGTGGGTTAAAAAACGCGCCATTTCTCGGCGCATGTATGTGTTATATTGATATTTTACTATATAATTTGGCAAAATATTTCGCTGTATCACTTTTTTCGTGCACTTTAAAGCGCACAATAACAATTTTAGAGGTCCGCACCATGCGCAATGCGACGCACTGATTATAATGCACAAGACTCAAAATTTTCGCGCGGTGCGGCGCAATATATTTAATAGTTCCAGGTCTTTAGCCTAACAAAATATTCGAAGCTGGTATAGCTGATTCCATATTAGTGTCGCAGATTGTTTTGCTTTGTGTCGCTAATTTGTGTCGCGAAATTAGTGTCGCTGATTGAGTTGATATGACAGTTTGCTAACTCAAGCTTCTAAAAGTCGGTATGGCCCATGCCATACATGTCATACTGCATTCTCCATCCTTGTAACGTGCCTTTTAATCAGTTTTGTTGGGCCCTTTCGAGACTCGGGAAGGGTCCCTTTTGAGGCGCCCTCATCTTACAACCTGGGATGGACTCTAGAGGCTCCTTTGTTGCACTCTTCTTTTATGTACTTTATGTCTTTATGACCTTCGAAATGGTTGATGGGCATCACCAAAAACGCTAACCTCACTGTTCGTTCCCTCAGTGGAGCTGGCTGTTAGCATCTGAGCCACCATGTCGACTCCGGCGGCTGGCGGCGCTGTCTCGCGCCTGGCTCTGAAGCAGACCCCGCTGGACACGTGGTCCACACGGGAACACCTGGCGCTGGCGTCGGCTGTGCTCCGCAGCGGCGACCAGAACTGGATGTCCGTCAGTCGCGCCATGCGCGGCTTCGCCGACCGGGGCCGGCCGCCCGACTGGTTCTCGCAGAAGAACTGCGCCCAGCAGTACGCGCGCCTCCTCGAGCTGGTCGATACACCGCGCCGCAAGCGCGAGCGGGGTGAAACCAACGACACGCCGGGAGAGAGCATCGCACGGAAACTGCGCCAGGAGCGAACGGACGAGCTGCGGCGTCAGGTGACGGAGACACGCTCCGCCTACACGGCGCTCAAGTCGCAGATCCGCCAGCTGCGCTCCGGACAGCTGGACGCCAAGCTGGACGAGATCCAGCGCGAGATCCAGGCCGAGAAGGAGGCGGCCGCGCAGGAGCAGGAGCGCCAGCGCCACTGGCTCGCCGACCGCGAGGCGCAGAAGCTGGCCGTGCAGCAGGCTCTGCGCGCCCAGGTGACCAAGGCGCCGCCACCGAAGCGGCGTAAGCTGACGCTTGACCGTCGAGAGAGCAGCCCGTCCGAGACGGGCTCGGTGATCTCCGAAGCGGACTTCACCGACAGCCCGGCGTCTGAGGCGCAGCCGACTGAGGCTAGCGGTGACGAGACGAGTCGTGACGCCGCCGACCAGCGGCCGGCGCCCGCCTCGCCGCTGCTCACCTCCCTGCTGCGCTCTCCGTCCGGCGGGCGGCCGGTGGCGGTAGCGGCGCCTGCCCCTGAGCCTGGGGCGTCCGGGGGGCCGCCGGCCGGCTCTCCGACCCTGTCCCGGCTACTGGAGCTGCCGCCCGGCACGCCCGGACACTCGCTGCCCAGGATGAATCTGTTCCCGGAGCAGAACGGAGAGACGGTGGCGACGGTGACGGCGACTGGGGAGCCGAAGGCTGTGACAGAGGTGAAGCAGGAGCGGGGGGAGACGGAGATGGTGGAGGAGACGCCAGCGCCGCCGCCGCCCCCGCCCCCGCCCGCCGCAAAGCAGCCGGATCCGCCCGCCCAACCGGCGGCTGCTGCCGAGACGGAGGTCAAGTCGGAGCCGCCGGCGGAGGAGGTGGATGTTGCCAAGGAGGAGCCCGCAGAGTCGGCTGACGTAGCGACCGTCCAGCCGGCAGTGGAGCCCGCCCCTGCCGCTGTCGCTGCCCCCACCGCCCCCGCCACTGCCGACACCACCCCGGCCGCCGCTGAAGTCGACACAGCTGATACGAACACTGCTGCATCGGCTGTCAATGAAGAGGAGACAGTGGCTGCGGCGGAACCCGCGCAGGATCCATCGGCAGGGAACAAGCCTGCTGCGGCTGAGTCTGAGCCAGGGCCTCTTTCTGCAGACGTCGAGCCCAACCCTGCCTCTGAGAGCGCACCCACAGAGGTTAAGACGGAGCCGGAACCGGAACCGGAGCCAGAGCCGGAACCGGAGCCAGAGCCGGAATCGGAGCCGGAGCCGGAGCTGGAGCTGGAGCCTGAGCCGCAACCGGAGCCGAAGTCGAAGCTGGCATCTGAGCCGGCGGAGGCGGAGGTGGAGGCGGCGGCACCACAGGAGCCGGCGGCAGTGGCTAGTGAGGTCCGCGCCGCTGACGGAGGCGGTGACGGTGACGCACCGGCGGCGGCGCTGTCTGAGCCAGCGACGGCTGTGGTGAAGCAGGAGCCTGTCGAAGAGGAGGAGGAGACGCCGTCCACCGCCGCCTCCCCGGCCAAAGAAGCCATCCCCGCTGCTGCTGAGCCGGCGCCACTTCCTCCGCCGGCGCCGCTGAAGGAGGAGCGGGAGGAGAGTGATGCTGAGTCGGCCGCGTCTGTGCCCGGTCCTATGGTCCGCGCACGCAGCGCCTCTGCCCGCAGTGAGCCGGCATCCTCACAGGAGTCGGTACCCAACAGCCCCGCGTCGGCTGTCCTCAGCGGTGACGACGAGGAGAGGAGAGACTACAAGCTGTGGAAGAAGTCGATCCTGCTGCTGTGGCGCGATTTCGCCTCCCACCGGCACGCGTCAATGTTCGCGCGGCCCATAACGAACGACCAGGTGAGCAACTACCGGGCCGTCGTCAAGTCGCCGATGGACCTGGCGCAGCTGAAGCGCAGCGTGGAGACGGGCGCCGTGTCGACGACGCCGCAGTTCCAGCGGGACCTGATGCTGATGTTCTGCAACGCCATGATGTTCAACTCCACCGATCACCAGGTGTACCGGTTCGCGCGCGAGATGCAGGCAGAGAGCGTGGACAAGCTGCAGCTGCTGATGCAGGGCGACCAGCAGACAGGAGCGGCCAACAAGCGGCGCGAGACGCGCGAGTCGTCACGGGACGAGCTGAAGAGGAAGAAGTCGGGGGATGACCGGCCGACGCCGACGAGGAAGCGGCGGTAGGGTGTGGCGAGGACACAGCGGTGTGAGGGTGTGGAGAGGACACAGCGGTGTTAGGGTGTGGAGAGGACAATACGACAATACGGTGTGAGGGTGTGGAGAAGACACAGCGGTGTGAGGGTGTGGAGAGGAGAAGAGACATTAGAGGTGCGGTGAAGACCGTACGGAGCCGAGTGGTGATAGCCGTCTGAGGGATCTCGGAGAGTGCAGTGTTGCATATTGTGGAAGGGACGGCTAGTGTGTTGACTGCCATTCCAGGAACTCACGCTGACCCATAAATGGATGGCATTGTGCAGGAGGGAATTATGTGACCGTCGACGTGTATTGAATGAAAGTCAAGTCTTCCTGCGCATTTTCGTTGATGTGTGCAGTTGATGTCGGTACGGTACCATCCGTACTGTAACATTGTTCATCATATTGCCACTCCCTTTGTGTCCCAATGCCTACCTGCCGATCATTACTAGTGTGCTGTGTCACAGTTCGAATGGTGATGTTATTGCCTCCGAAGTGTTCATGTGTTCTTTCTAATACACTCAAGGTAGACTGTGAGTTTCTCCTTTTTGTCTGGGCGGATTGTGCTATTGGCGTACATCTGAGTTAGCAATGTATAAACATTGTTATTTAACAATGCCCGGTAGGCACAGCCCTAGTCACAGCCTTTTTCACCCAAGCTCA
>VOPJ01011809.1:19565-51935 GCA_014673585.1 Semibalanus balanoides | reverse complement strand
AGGTCAAACTCGAGGTATTTGAGTTTATAGGCCGTACTTGCCATACAAAGCCTTCGATTGCGACCATAACCACCCAAAGTTCTCTCAAAGGTCTAATACACATCCCACATGAGCTAAAGTGAGATTGTAGGCAAAAATCAAGGTCAAGGTCAGATTACAAAAGGTCACTATACACAAAGTATCTAAGAAAGCCATGCAACTCATATTTTTATGAATAATTTTAAGCGTATAGCTCGATAGCGATACTCATTTTAACCTGAATTAATGTGAGTGAAGTTAGTCTCAAGCAAAGGTCAAGGTCAAGTTACATAAAGTCAAAATTTGAAAAAAATATCATAAAGATATGTTTCTGGGCATGCATTATCATGCACTATCATAAAGGCATGCATTATCTCAGAAATACAATGCTGCCATTCATTTGTCTGTATATGGTCAATAATAAGAAACGCGATTACAAAATATGACGTCATGATCACCTCATTACTAGATGCCATAAATCAGTCAAAAATACGATGATATCGTTGATCGGATGATATCATATAATACAATCGTTTTGAAAGTTAGTGCATTGATATAGTTCTCTGACAAATATATATTGTTTAATATCTTGGAAAATTATGTTTTTATGGTTATTAAAAACAGCGTTTTTTACTGTTTTGTTTGGTCAAAACATAAAATTTTCGAAATTACTAGATGGCCCTTGCTATTCGATATCTTTTGACGTTTTTGGATTGCATTTAGTGCAATATATGATATTTTTACGGTCTGTTAAAGTTTAGCTGATTTTGGTGACAAACTCGTGTGTAGTGACGTCACTAAGTTAGCTATATCTAAGCAAAATCCGACACAATTGCTGTATTTCTGTACAGAAGACGTAAAATCAATGTATACAAATTTGCCTGAAGTTTGGCGTTGATGTAGCACTATTAGTTTTGGGAGTTATCACGAAGTTCATCAGATAACTGACGCGCGCACTTGAGAGGGGTATGCCACTAACGCGCACTGGAGAGGGGGAGGGGGCACTTTAGTGCCCCCCTGAGATCTCCAAAAGCGTGAAAGCTAGAATAACCAAACTTACAGTGTAGGTAGGTGTGGGCTGTGGCAATGGTCTACAATCTGAAATTTAGGTGACCTTAGGCCAATATTTTCAGGGTCAAACGAGGTCACGAAGGCCAAATCTGGTCAAATGCCATAATTTTCGGGATTTGACCTCCGTGACGTCACAATTCACCAGAAATGTGTCTAAAATTGTGTCCGGGGATGCAAATTGACATTGGCTGCAGCATGGTAGTTGAATCATTCCGATCTGACTGTTGGTTCTGAAGATATCGCTTCCCCGAACTCGATTCTGGCAGCCATCTTGGAATTCAAATCCTTATAACTCAGAACGATTTCCGAATGTTTAAGATAAACGATCCGCTATTATGTTGCCGTAAATTTCGCACAAAAACCAACGCCCTGCTCTGCTTCGTTTTTTATCTATTTACGAACAACATGTGGGGGGGGGGGCAAAAGTTCTCCCTCTCCAGTGCGCGTGTTACCCCCCCCCCTCTCCCCCAGCCAATGCCGGGTTAATCCTATTCCCTGCGGGGGGGGGGGGGGCAGATTCTTCCTGTAGTTTTTTGCCCGCCGCTTCTGAACGTTACGTTTATCTCTTGAAACTTTCGGACTTGTCTAAATTATCGAATGACGCGTGTGTTTTGGTAAATTTTGAAAATCGGCCAAATAGAAGGGCTCCAGGTCAATGTTTTTGGGAAGGTCGTTACGAATGCGGGTTAGCGGCGCATAATTCCTTCGTAGTTTGCGGTGGAATAAAAGCGTCAGAAACTAAGTCGATGCATTATACATCATACATAATTGGATTATACATATTTTGGGGCAGAGGCAAACTCAGGTACTCAGGAACTCAGATACATAAAATTGGAGGCGTTATTCTCCGTCAATTTAGGCCCAACTTCAAATAAGCAAGATGATAAAAGGCGTTCCGCACATGTTGCCCCCCATGTTGTTTACCAGAATCCGCCTATGTACAATTTGTTACATTTAACAAATTACAGCAACAAAGCCCACATGTGACGTTCCCACGTCCAATACTAAGGAAAGCACATATTTTTTATAAAATCCCCATTTTTATCCCTGAGTACGCTATGACTTTTCATTTTTTGTACTTGTCCCTTGCACACATTAAAAGAAGCTTTTACATGGGAATCTCAAACGTTTTTTGCATGAAATCCGGTCGAATCACAGTGGCCACAACGACCTGTCAAAAACACCAATTTTCTTTTTTGCCCCTGGCCCCCCATTTTTTAACAAAAAAACGATTTCGGGTCAAAAAAGAAATATTTTGTCACGAGATATCGAATGGTATTACATCCCATCGAAATCGGGCCGAGCGGTTTCGAGAATTCTGGGGGGGGGAGCAGAATCCTGCCCCCCCCACGCAAGATAAGTAATTGGCACCGCAGGGAATAGGGTTAAGAGAATTCCCAATAAATCATAACAAATTAAAGGTTTTTCCTTGCATTTTTGGTATTTGACAATACGGAGCCTTGAGTTGAAAACCAAATATAGCATATTGTTGTGGACGATGGATGGATATAGGGTGACCCGTTTAACATCATTTTCGGACCAAATCCGATTTCGGGGATCATTCGACGGGGACAGCTTTCTTGAGGTAAGATGGGACGCACACTTGACCCACGGAATTCGAAAAATTCGAGGGGGCGCCATGCACCAAAGTGGGCATAATATGAATTATTTGGCCTATTTATCCGCTGCAAGGCGGACAGGTTGATTATTGGTGCGTTAAATGTCACACTGTGAAGAGACTGGATTGGTACAATAACACGCATGCCAGTTTCACTTCAATCGATGCAATGGGTTTGGCCCAGGAGACAAAACTCACGACTGATTGGCATAGTTTGGTTTTTGCTGTCCATAAGATGGCAAGCACCTCTCACGAACCATGTAATCCGCTCTAGTGCCGCGATTTTCCGCGTTTTTCGGTGGCTAAGTTGTATGGATCGGTTGGTAGGTGGTGTCTGAGCATGGGCAGATCCAGAGGGTGTCATGGAGCCATATCTCCCCCCAAATTACCTAATATTAGCACCAATTTGACACATTTCCTGAGATAACAGAAAATCTGAACAACTTCGACAGAGGAAAGTTTGTTTTAAATCAGTTATCGATGCATAAGCAAACAAATTCCGATAAGTTTTCAGAATTGCGTGAGACTTTTGAGGGTTTGCCCACTCTAAACTGGCCCAAACCACCCGTTCTGGATCCGCCCATATATGCACATTTTGTTCCAAAATAAGCGTCCCGCTCGGTTGGCCGGTTAATTTGTAGTGAATACCGGCCTACCGCCGAGCACTATAGAGTGTGTCGGACTGTCTACCCTTGCCATAAAAGCGTGCGAATGAAAATGAGGGTCCCATACACTACAAACTGTTTGTCTAACCCAGCGGGACGCTTATTTTGGTTACAATTTTTGTACCTGAGCCGGGAATACGATAATTAATATTAAATAGCAACGGGAATATTTGCGCCGGGAATAGATATGCCGGAACGTGCCATGTTTGCCGAAGTGTGCTACCATGGCAGCAGTGCGTAATTGCATCACGCAGAGAAAGTGACGACTACTCACTAACTCAGTTGATATGCACATTAGATCACCACATCATATTTCGCAAATATTGTATCCCCAATTTTATATTGGCGCTTGTGTTCAGAATGCGGGGACATAGCTCTGCCGGCCTGGCCGTTTAATGCCCACTTGCCTTGCCTTTCCTTGGTACACCGCGCATAGACTCCTGCGATTCCACAATGTACTATTGGTTTCGAAATAAGCGTCCGCTGGGTTGGTCGGTACANTTCCTTTAACTGCTGTGCCAGCCAACCCAGCGGGACGCTGATTTTGAAACCAATAGTACATGTCTGAGGAGCAGCCGACGGATGATATGGTGGCCCTGGCACGGTATGTTTGCTGCGTGTATGTGCCCACTGCCGTCAGCGTGAAACACATGTCCGACGCGGTGTTCGGGGCACAACATTCTGTACGCCCGAGCTGCAGCGGCAGGCCCGGTACTGTCACGCCCAAGATCTCGACATGCTGAGAGTCAGCGTCAACGGTAACGGCTTCTTCGCCCATGAAGAAAACGTCCTGCTAGCCATGTTGGGTGACGCCGAGGCCGAGGTCAGGCCGCAGGCGGTCAACAAGATCAATTCCATCAGACAGGCCGCCGAGTCCAGTGATGCCGTTCCGGGTTCCAGAGCTTCGGTGCGATGCGCCGTCATACTGGGAGCTGGTCAACATCCATTCGCCACCATGGAACCGCCGTTCACCATGCAGTTGTCAGACAGTGAGCTGGACAGGATCAGGCTGGAGTCAATCTGGACCGGCGTGCCGTGTCACACTCAGTCGACCGAACGGGCCGTCAAGTTGACGACGGAGACAGCTTCCCAGGTCTGCGGCGACAGGCGTCAGGATGGGCATTCGCTCAACACTATAGCTGCCAGGAAGCGCAACCCTGGACAGGTCACACTGCACCGGTGTCGATTTGTATTCTATTCTCTGGGGGGGGGGGGCAAATGATTTCAAGTTTTAACATTAGGCCTATTGGCGTTGCATGGCAATAATGGAATTAGAATCTATAAAGTTAGCATATGACCCCCCCCCCACCCACCCATAATTTTCGAAAATGTCGCTCCTGACGTCACAGTCACTGGGTACAAGAGACTATAGGCTAACTAGGTAGGCTGTAAGTGGCAAGTGGGCATTTACTTAAGGCAAGTGGGCACCGAGCGGCCAGGTGGGCAGAGTACTCTTGTCCCAGCACTCACAAGCACACAGTACAAGCTCCGATTTAAGACTGTGCTTACAATATTGTCGAAATATGATGTGTTGACATAATGTGCATTCAACTGAGTTGTTTGCCTTTTTATCTGGCGTGATGCAATTGCTCAATGCTACCATGAACAGCATACCTCCGGCAAACATGGAACGTATCGGCATCTCGTATTCCCGGCGCAATATTAAGCTATAGGCGGATCCAGAACGGGTGGTTTGGGCCAGTTTAGAGTGGGCAAACCCCAAAAAATCTCACGCAATTCTGAAAACTTATCGGATTTTGCTTGCTTATGCATCGATAACTGATTTAAAACAAACTCCTCTGCAAAGTTGTTCAGATTTTCTATTATCTCATGAAATGTGTCAATTTGTGATAATATTAGGTAATTTTTTTGGGGGGAGATATGGCTCCATGGCCCCCTTTGGATCTGCCCATGCTCAGACACCACCTACCAACCGATCCATACAACTTAGCCACCGTAAAACGACGGAAATCGCGGACACTGAGGCGATTACATGGTTCGTGAGAGTGCTGCCATCTATGGACAGCAAAACAAACTATGCCAAATCAGTCGTGGTTTTGGTCCTCCTGTGGCCAAACGATTGCATCGATTGAAATGAAACTTGGCATGCGTGTATGTCACCAATCAGTCTCTTCACAGTGTGACATTTAGCGCTACCAATATCACCTGTCGCCTTGCAGCGGATAAATAGGCCAAAAATGTCAAATTATTGTCCACTTTGTGTCATGGCGCGCCCTGTCGAAGTTTCGAATTCGTGATCAAATGTGGTTCTTCCACCTTACTAGAATGCTTGTCCCCGTCGAATGATGCCCGGAAATCGAGGATTGGACGAAAATGATGTTAAACGGGTCACCCTATTTAAGAGTCGGAAGACCACGCGAAGCGTGGTCTTTAAATAGTTAAGAGCACTTCGAGGCCTAAATCAACTTCATCATTACTTTAGGTCAGGCAAGCTTTTAACGTTCACCTCAACGTGGCTGAAGCAGACTGGTTATTGATTCGATTCTGAATCGATTATAATTTCAATTAAAATCCCTTGAATCAAAGAAGAACCAATTCACCACCAGATTGTTTGATTCATGAATCATGATTGAATCAAAGCAGGCATAAAAACAAGGCTGATTGAATCAAACAGACCGTGAAATGCTATTTTAATGGTGAACCAACTGTGATTTGATAAAAAATATTTGAATCGGAAAGAATCATTTCTTAAAATGTTACCCCATAATCAAACAGTGACTGAATCATTCATATTACAAAACGAATCGTGATGGAATCCTTCCAAAAAGGTTGAATCAATAACCAGTCTGGGCTGAAGAGATAAGATAAGCCGAGCTAGAGCCCCCACTCACCTCAGTCGTACGAAAACCACACGAGATGAATGACTATGAATGCAACAAAAAACAAATAAAAATAAATTAATGTATGTACATCAAGTACATAGATGTATGTACGTTATCTCAATGCATTTAACCCAAGTTTCACATTTTGGTGAAGCTAGAGCTTCCAGTCCGAGTAAGACGAAGTTTACACACGCAAATAAAATAACACCTGTCTCGAGACACGGGCATACAAATGCGCAGACTGGTTAAGAACCATTTCACAAGGACTAGAGCTTCAACTTTTCAATATTTCTGACAAAGCAGAATAATCTTTCTAGTAAAATTCACAGAGCATACATCAGCATTTTGCAAATCCCAGCCAAAGTTATAGTACCAGCATCAAAGACGTTAAAGTAATATTACATTACAAGCGCAATTGAGACAACGCTACAACTACAAGCTTACCACAAACCAGCAGACCTTAGCGGGTCGCCCACGTTTCGCACTTGGGCACTTTATAAAGAAAAAAACAAAACAGAATTAAACGTACCTCGACGTACCCATAATACCGGTAGTTCACAGTCTGTCAGATCGCGAACTCAGAAGCAGCAGCTACCTCTACCAGAGACGGAATGAAAATGAAACATTATCGACACAAATAAGTTGACAGGCCGATCCTGGAGGGCTTTTGAGAACTACGAATAACGAAGATGGCGACTGCCCGTCCCCGTTATTTCTTGGCTTCTATAAATCTTAAAGGCCACAATGTCAGCGTAGGTTCATACGATGGTCGCGTATATCCTATTATGTCAACTGCATGGTCTTCTCTCACAGCTCGCTGGCGCAAAAGCCGGCAGAAATCAGCGATCGATATATTTTACCGGCCCTCAAATTAAGCTTTTGACACAATGTATTTGTATTAGCAGCATTCGACGTACTGCTGAATTATAGACAGGCTGATATATGCACATTCAAATCGGTCGATGGACGAAGGGGTAGATACTTGACTGCAATGAACTGGAGAGCTGGGCTCAGTTGCCTTACCTCCAGTTAGCGAGTCAAGGTTGGCACTGGGCACTGCGCAACTAACGGGTAACTGGCTAATTTACGCTTACTGCCTCTGAATATAGGTGGCGCGCATCTCTGACACATTCTGAGACACAGTCAGCAAAATAACACAAGAAAGACCAATATGATAGATGGTTGAGGGATCATCTATAATTACTATATAAAGTGACAAACTTCTGAATAACTTGTCCTGACAAAGTGGGCTCAGCCCACATCGGCGATAAAAATTTGACGCTGACTGGATCACGGATGGTGGTTGTTTCTTTGGCGCACCGACTCATATGGCCATACGGCGCCCCCCCCCCCCCATCACTGGCTGGAATGGCCTTTGGTAGGTGAGGTGGCAGAGGTCACAACGCGACCACAGCTATCATTAAATATGTAAATATGCTAGGTAAATAAGAAGAATAAGGAATCATATTTCATATTTGATAGTCCAAGAATCGTATTTGGTAGTTCAATTAGTGACCAGGAACCAAGCTTTCCTTAGTGATGATCTGATGTCTTAGAAATTCATCAATTGAGCATATTCAGATTGAAGTCAGAAAAGCAAAGCAGTCTTATTGAAATAAAAGCAATAAGGAGAAGTTTCATCATAGTCTATAGGAAAAGTAACTACCAAGCATTGAGTTAAGTAACTACCAAGCATTAAGCACCAACTACCAAGCATTGCGTTAAGTTATACTGACTAGTTCATGGATGACTGGAGAATGTAGTATGACAGGTATGGTCAATGCCACACCAACTTTTAAGCTGAGGGCAGAGCCACACCAACATTTTTTTTATTTTTTTGGAAAGCAAATGTATTGGAGCATCTTGTCAGACTATAAAACCAATAGCAAAAATGGCACTATAATACACTTTGGTCACACCAACTTTGGGAACGATTCTCCACTCATAATTACTACTCAGTATTCATATTGATACATACATGCATGACAGGGCCAGGTTGGACACTGGACAGTGTAGTAAAAAAGGGGACAACTCAAGGAATAGGGCTGAGCAAGAGAAAGTAGGTCAAAGGGAAGAACAGTGGCTGGTAATGGGTTGGAGGACATTACAACAGTGAAGATGACAAGGAAGACAACTGACAGCAGCAGGACAGGGAAGAGGACAAGAAAGATCACATGACAGAAAGCACAGGTGAGCAAATCAGATAATAATGCAGAAAGAAAGGCTTTAAGGTTAAGACAACATAAATTAGATATGAGACTAGACCACAGAAGAGCAGACACAAATGTATAATTATGTAAGAAGGCATGGCCTGGCAGCATCATACTTTTGCACACCTTTTTACAGGAAAAATGCCTGCATAATACCATTTATATACACCTCACAAATCACAACACTATAGCTAGGCTCAAATGAGTCAGAACAAGAACATTTTGGGCACTTATCCTGTACAAATAGCTCAGTATTTTTGTATACCTACCTAACATACCTCCTGACTACAGCACCATTGTCATTATAACTAAAATAAAATTAGGCTGATATGATTTGGGCCATCAAGAAGCATACTAATTCAATAAATATGTTAGGTGATGTAAGATTAGACTGGGTTAGGTTAGACTCAACTAGTTTAGGTTATTTTTTTACTAGACTTGTTAGACTAGGTTAAGTTTGGTTAGGTTATGTTAGTGAGATCATAACTTTTATTGTTGTGTTAAAAACGTGATGTTTTTACCAATTTAGAAATAAAAAGACATGCCTGATGCATCTAAAGCAACAAGCTGTTGATACAAACAGTAATTGTGAAGTTAATTGTGTTAATTGTAATAATTGTGAAGTTGTGTTCAGGTGAATGAGGTTAAAACTTGTGTACTTAGATAAATACATTATTCCACTTCTCAGTGAACACTTTCAACAGATAGTTTGGGATACCAGCAACATTAAATCAACCATTCAATATCAAGTTGCTATTTTACCAACAATGTAAGCACAGTGTGCAAAATGGCAAGAAATCAGACAGTAGGTGCTGGTGTTATCTGTAGATGCATACATACATTGGGAAAAATATGAACAACACAACTAAACAGCATCACAACACAAAGCCATGGCAGTAATAGGAGGGAGGGCCAGGTATACATTCAGTAATTCACTTATACCAAGGACCATGCATGTACTTTGAAATGGCAACAACGGATATAATTTAACATAACAAAGTTGAAAGTGTTTGCTCTGAAATGTAAACAATTTGCACATGGTCAGGACAATTTGTTAAGCAGACACAACAGTGAACAGATAATGTCAGCAAAAAGCTAAGCGGAATGGGGAAGCAGGGAGCGTCAGCAAAAATTTGTGTTTAACAGGGGAGAACTCGATCTCAAGTGATAACTGTTAAAGCTACTAAGCAGGGCAAGTCATGAATGAACCAACAAATGCACAGAAGTCAAAGTCAAGTGCTGCACAAACTGTCTGTAAGTGTATACCAGACAATCGTCAATCAGCCTGTTGTCAGCACACTGAACGCTGTGCTGAAATTTTAGCACAATCATCCCATAATGCTGAACATGTCATGTTGGTGAAAATCCTTTTTTCCAGTTTGGCCAGCCTGATACCGATAAGGACTTCAACTTCCGGCGGTAGTTATAATTATAGTCCAAGTTAAAGTTGTATTGTTATCAGAGTTTATACATCAATAACTTTTTTTGAAAAAGCAGCGAATCAACCAAATTGACAATTAAACGTCCTCGAAATGATAAAAAACAACAACAAAACAATGCAATAATCACCTACCGTTACACCGAAATACAAATACAATCACACTTATTCACCACTGCGCCCTCAACACTTCGTTTTGATTTTATCATCAACGCCAGGCCGTTGTCATCGCAATACCTTTAACGTGTTTGATGGATTCGGCCAAGTGACGTCATCTAGCNTGAGCTATTTCGACAATAAGCGTTCGCACATCAAGCGCCGAGGTGCCATAAGTGCGGCATGCTGAGCAGTGAGCAGTGAGAGCTCACTCCATTCACGGCATGCCGTAGTTGCACATTCACGGTACCTTGGTAAGGTTGGCCCCAGGTCGACCTGTGGAGCTGGGCCGGGATCGATATCGTAACAGTAAATACGTGGTCAGTACATTGCAGTACCTTACACCTTGCTAGATTTCAATGTATTCATCGTTGCCGCCCTGGCGTACTGCTTGTTAGTAAATAACGACCGAAGCGTGGGCCACCTGGTTGATTCTTCCAATTCAGCCCCCCCCCGCTGATTTCGTAGGTCACAATTTAATTTCATGCCGACTATTCATTTTCATTATAGTTCATTTCGTACATTTCTCACAAAACTGTAGCGTTATCTGCAATATTGTTTTGTTATTTTTCAGTCATGATTAAGTTACTTCTCTCAACTGATTCTTTTGACTGCTGGGAAGTACCAATACATCGGGGCTTCAGGCTATACTGTAAACACTCGGCAAATATGAGTCCCAAAACAACTCTGAGTAATGTTTCCAATTAAACAACGTGAAGGATCTTGTCAGCTACGAAACTGACTAATCGTTTATACTTGGCCTAGATTCGGTTGATATTATATCTGGCGAGTTCTCATATGGTGCCCATAGAGTCCAAACAATCGCGGACTTACATTTGACGCTTAATTGTCTAATTTCATAATCTTAAATAGAAGCCTCATGCATCACAGATAGTTCCGTTCAATTTAAGACAAGAGAGCTAGCAGTGAACCTAATCCACTCCAGACACGTGGCTGTATGCTGACAAATACCAAATAAAGTAGATATTTGTTTGAAATAAGAGATTGGTTTACTAACCAATTTGCCAATCAGAAATGACAGAAATCCTTCTTGGCTGACGTTTATTGGTGGCCTGATCCCAGTGTTGATGTAATCGGGGAGGGTTTTATTCCAGAACCCCATAAGCCATGACATATTTCAACATAAGTCATATCATGGTAATTTAAGAAGCCCAAATGGAGTAGACAGCACGGCCGCTGATATGTATCTGAATTATACGATCCCGACATGTTGTTGTTTATGTGATATAATGTTGTTGTTTATGTTGTTTATGAGTTGTTTATGTGATACAAACATGTACCTATTCAATTGCATTACTGCATTATTTTAATTCGACCATATTTCATCAAATTTTGGGCCCATGCAATGTGTCAATAATCTATGATAGTATGATGTCATTAGTTCATACTGTGACGTCACTACTGTATAGCCAGTGTTGCCAGGCATAGCGCAATTTTCCGCTTTTCAATGGGGTTACATTAAATTGTGGCGAACACTTACTATGAATTTCAGACCCGTTTTTTATTTATTATAATTTGTTAAGGAATGGCCGAATCGAATCAAATTTTCGCACAGTCTATCAGCCCAGGCACCGATTTCTGTTCATATTGTCTGTTAACAAAATTAGTCAAACGATGGTACTTGTCATTGACTCGTAACGTTAAGATCTGCTCGGTAAACCAATTCCCAGTGACCCATGTTAAGAGCTACCTACCGTGACGTAGAATGTGAGTTGTGCCTCACAGCACGGACTACCGCGATGATGACGATAAGACAGCCGTGCTTTTGAGGTCACAACCTACGTCACGATAGCCTCTGCTGTGGAAATGGGCTACCGAGCAGATCGTAACGTTACGAGTCAATGGCAAGTAACATAGGTTGTGATTTTTTGTTAACAGACTATATAGACAGAAATTGGCGTCTGGGATGAAATAGACAGTGCGATAATGTCATTCGGATTCGGCCATTTCTTAACAAGTTATCGCCAAAAACGGGGTCTCACGGGGTATGAAATCCATAGTAGCTCATCATGTGCTTATACTGAAACCTTGTCAATACCCATAATTCAAATTTCTCCCTGGAACAGGTCACACCACACCTCTATGATTAGAACTCGAAGGCTCATTTCTCCTTTTACCGTATGCTTTGCACGGGGATGCATTGATCTCATTGTGGTTGCACTTTCAAAGCATGTGGTTGCGATATTGCCTCCTTTACGTTAAGGTGTGTTGCAATAGGGTGACCCGTTTAACATCATTTTCGTCCAATACTCGATTCCCGGGCATCATTCGACGGGGACAAGCATTCTGAGTAAGATGGGACCACATTTGACCACGAATTCGAAAAATTCGAGGGCGCGCCATGACACCAAAGTGGTCAATAATTTGACATGTTTGGCCTATTTATCCGCTGCAAGGCGACAGGTGATATTGGTCGCTCTAAATGTCACACCGTGAAGAGACTGATCGGTGACATACACGCATGCCAAGTTTCACTTAAATCGATGCTATGGTTTGGCCACAGGAGGACCAAAACCACGACTGATTTGGCATAGTTTGTTTTGCTGTCCATAGATGGCAGCCACTCTCGAACCAGGAATCGCCTCAGTGTCCCGTTTCCCGCCGTTTTTCGGTGGCTTAGTTTATGGATCGGTTGTAAAGGTGTTGTCTGAGCATGGGCATCCAGAAAGGCCATGGAGCCATACCTCCCCAATACCTAAAAATTAACCACCAATTGACACATTTCTGAATCAATAGAAAATCTGAACAACTTTGACAGAGGAAAGTTTGTTTTAAATCAGTTATCAAAGCAAAAGCAAGCAAAATCCGATAAGTTTTCAGAATTGCGTGAGACTTTTTGGGGTTTGCCCACTCTAAACTGGCTTAAACCGCCCGTTCTGGTTCCGCCCATATATGCACCTTTGGTTCCAAAATAAGCATCCCGCTCGGTTGGCCGGTTAATTTGTAGTAAATGCCGGCCTCCCGCCGAGCACTATAGAGTGTGTCGGACTGCCTACCTTCCATAAAAGCCGTGAAAAGTGAAAATGAACGTATTCACTACAGGCTGTTGTCTCACCCAGCGGGACGCTTATTTTGGAACCCATTGATTGTACCTGCACTCAAAACCTGTTTTGAGAACCTACACATAATGGTATCCTTCGAGATACCTCCATAGTCTCAGGCGATCACTTTACGCACTTTCTGCGGTTTGGGAACCATTTAATCTTGCGTCGAGACCAAAAAAGCATGAGCTAGATGGTCTCGGAGACAATAAATGGTCTCCGAGACAGTATATGGTCTCCGTGACTATCTAGGGAGCAGAAAAGTATGTCCCGACCCAGGATCGATCCCGCAGGGTATTTTTTCAGTCAGGCTGTTGAGACGATAAATGGTCTCCTGAAAACGTAAATGGTCTCCTGAAACCTAAATGGTCTCCTGAAAACCTAAATGGTCTCCTGAAAACCTAAATGGTTCTGAAAACAAGTAAATGGTCTCCTGGTATGGAAAGAACCTTATTCCATAAAGATCAATACCAAGAAAATGCAGTGGCGTTGTTAATAGTATATTTATTCAAAGATCACCAAACAGCACATCCCACTAAAAGTAAATCATAGGCAAACACTACGAATGGAAATACTCCACCGTAACCACCTTTAGTCTAACAACCCTTACACCACAACACACTACCCACCCCCATTAAAAAGTAGATATAGCCACACACACACACACATGCGCGTCCATTCAATTCAATTCAATTCACACCCTCCTCACCGCACGCTCAAATCACACATAGGGACACACATGGGCCTCCCGCCAGAGGGCCGGGGACGGTTTTTCCCACCATTTATAATTTTAGACATACGCCTATGGTCTTGCTATGGGAAAAAAATCGACTTCGAATCTGCCTCGTTTATCACCGCAGCCCTGCGCTCTCGTCCCAGGTGATCGCGGTGCAGTGTGGCAACACAAACATATTTTTAATTAATGGAATATGGAGCACATACGAGGACCACCATCCGCCACTCCTTCGTTATAAATCGCGAACATTCATTTCGCGGGCGTTCCTCGAATTCTTCCAAGTGGGAGGATTTATTTGTCCATGCTCATATTTTATCAGAGGCTCTCACTGTAGGTTACCCCGAAAAGGCTGCCTCTGATACCTTATGCTTACCTAATTGCCTTAAACGCCAGTTCGCATTACTAAACAAGCAAGCGTTGCAGTCTACGGATAATTCTACGCTCCGAATCCTCTGGCATAGTCCATCCTAACGTACATACATGGACAATTTACTACCACTTAATAGGATTTGTGTGATCCTCTCGATATATCCCACGACTAGCCTCAGTACCAAGAGTGTAGAGCGCTCGCTCATATGGCGAAAAGGTCTGCGCGTACTTGCCCGGCGCTCTGCATTCATATCGGGAAGTACCCTATGAGGTACTGTCACTGACTTTACACCAGCTGAGAGAAGGTCGTGAATGCGGTTAAGACCATTGGCGAACCCTCGCTATCCCCCGAACTTGGCTCTCTCGGCTGCCTATGTACCTATCTCATGACTGGCTCCTCGTGTCGTCCCCGAGGGCGTGGGTGCGCTGTGGAAGTCACAACCAGTGAACACCTGCTCTACGTTACGTTGCGATGTACTAATCCACATGTCCGTGAGCACTCTCGTAGTCGAGCGGCCTACCGAAGCGGCGTTATTTTACTCCGACGTCGCTCTACGTTCGAGAAGATAGCTAGTGGGTTCGGAGACCTCTCAGAGAACCATGCATGGTGTCCGTAGGTTTTGAGTGTGAGCCGGGAATACGATAATTAATAATAAATACGAATACGAGAATATTGCGCCGGGAATACGATATGCCGATACGTGCCGTGCTTGCCGGAAGTGTGCTTGCTGCCCATGGCAGCAATGCGCAATTGCATCACGCCAGATAAAGTGACGACTAACTCACTAACTCAGTTGAATGCACATTAGATCACCACATTATATTTCGCAAATATTGTATCCCCAATTTTGCATTGGCGCTTGTATTCAGAATGCGGGGACATAGCTCTGCCGGCCTGGCCGTTTAATGCCCACGCCTGCAGGAACGCCCACTGCCATTAGCCTTACCTAGTGGCCTAGTGTAGTACAAGCGCCCGCTGGTACAACCACGCAATAAGGCTCCTGCAGATACACAAATGTTACTATGGTTTCAAATAAGCGTCCGGCTGGGTTGGCGGGACAGCAGTTAAAGGGACTATACCGTCTTTGCGAAAAATATTTGGAATGATGGAAATACAGTGCCACTCATCTGACACTATCTTATGCATATATGATACTTTTCCCAAGGCCGTAGATTCCCTGTTAACTGCTGTGCCGCCAAACCCAGCGAGGAGCTTAATTTTAAAATCATAACATGTGTCTGAGAGGCAGCGACGATGACGTGGTGGCTAGCCAGGTATATGTTTGCTGCGTGTATGTGGCCCACGCCGTCAGCCGTGAACACATGTCCGACGCGGTGTTCGAGGCACAACATCTGTACGCCAGACTGCGAGAGCTAGAGTGTCACACCGCAAGACTCTCGACCATGCTGGAGTCGAGCGTCAAAGCCTAACGGTTTTCGCCATAAAGAAAGATGTTCCTGCTACCATGTTGAGTGACGCAGAGCCGAGGTCAGGGCGAGCAGGCGTCAGTCAACAAGATCAAATCCATCAAGACAGGCCGCGATCCATGTTGAAGGCCGTTCCGGGTTCCAGAGCTTTGGTGCGATGCGCCGTCATACTGGGAGCTGGTCAACATCCAATCCGCCACCATGGAACCACCGTTCCGGCGACAGGCGTCAGAATGGGTATTCGCTCAACAATATAGCTGCCAGGAAGCGCAACCTGGACAGGTCACACTGCACCGGTGTCGATTTGTATTCTCGGGGGGGGGGAAATTATTTCAAGTTTTAACATCAGGCCTATGGCGTTGCATGGCAAGAATGGAATTAAAATT
Source organism: Semibalanus balanoides (assembly GCA_014673585.1). Classification (NCBI taxonomy): domain Eukaryota; kingdom Metazoa; phylum Arthropoda; class Thecostraca; order Balanomorpha; family Balanidae; genus Semibalanus; species Semibalanus balanoides. The sequence continues at coordinate 35,935 of VOPJ01011809.1, read as the reverse complement.
TATAAAGTTAGCATTGCCCCACATAATTTTCAGAAAATGTCGTTCCTGGGTCACAGTCACTGGGTACAAGAGACTAAAGGCTAACTAGGTAGGCTGTAAGTGGCAAGTGGGCATTTACAAGGCAGGCATGGGCACCGAGCGGCCAGGTGGGCAGAGCACTCTTGTCCCAGCACTTTGAGTAAAAGCGCCGATTTAAAACTGCTTACAATATTTTCGAAACATGATGTGTTGACATGATGTGCATTCAACTGAGTTAGTTGTCGTTTTCTCTGGCGTGATGCAATTGCGCAATGCTGCCATGAACAGCACACCTCCGTCAAACATGGAACGTATCGGCATTTCGTCTTCCCGGCGCAATATTAAGCTATGTGCGGATCCAGAACGGGTGGTTTGCGCCATTTTGGAGGTGGTAAATCCCAAACAATCTCACGAAATTATCGGATTTCGCTTGCTTATGCATCGAAAACTGACTTTGAACAAACTTCCCTTTGTCAAAGTTGCTCAAATTTTCTATTATCTCAGGAAATGTGTCAAATTCGTGCCAATTTCAGCTAATTTGGAGGAGGGGTGTGGCTCCATGAGGCCCCTCTAGATCCGCCCATGCTCAGGCACCACTAACAAACCGATCCATACAACTAAGCCACCGAAAAAAGACGGAAATCGCGGACGCCGTGGCGATTACATGGTTCGTGACAGTGCTGCCATCTATGGACATTGGACAGCAATGCAAACTATGCCAAATTAGTCGTGGTTTTGGTCCTCCTGTGGCCAAACCATTGCATCGATTGAAGTGAAACTTGGCATGCATGTATTTCACCGATCAGTCTCTTCACAGTGTGACATTTAGCGCGACCAATATCACCTGTTACCTTGTAGCGGATAAATAGGCCAAAAATGTAAAATTATTGACCACTTTGGAATTATGGCGCGCCCTCGAATTTTTCAAATTCGTGTTCAAATGTGGTCCCATCTTACTCAGAATGCTTGTCCCCGTCGAATGATGCCCGGAAATCGAGGATTGGACGAAAATGATGTTAAACGGGTCACCCTATTGAGAGAACCATACTCGCTTAGCAGTCATTTTATGCTTCTTTTTTAGCGCTACTTCTATGATCCTTTTGTTATTATATTTTCCTCGTGTCTCACAGTTTTGTAATAGTTTTAGCCATGTTGCGTTGTTCTGTTCATATTCATACCATTTGTATCGTGTTTCGAACGTCATTTATGATATTTACNGTATTGGCATATCGTAATTCCGGCGCAATATTCCCGTATTCGTATTTATTATTAATTATCGTATTCCCGGCTCAGATACAATACATTTGTTCCAAAATAAGTGTCCCGCTGGGTTAGACAGCAGTCTGTAGTGAATACGTTCATTTTCACTTCTCCCGGCTTGTATGGAAGGTAGGCAGTCCGACACACTCTATAGTGCTCGGCGGGAGGCCGGCATTTACTACAAATTAACCGGCCAACCGAGCGGGACGCTTATTTTGGAACCAAAGGTGCATATATGGGCGGATCCAGAACGGGTGGTTTGGGCCAGTTTTGAGTTGGCAAACCACAAAAAGTCTCACGCTATTCTGAAATTTATCGGATTTTGTTTGCTTATGCATCGATAACTGATTTTAACAAAACTTTCCTCTGTCCAAAGTTGTTCAGATTTTCTATTATCTCAGGAAATGTGTCAAATTTGTGCTAATGTTTAGGTAATTTGGGGGGAGGTATGGCTCCATGGCCCCCTCTGGATCTGACCCATGCTCAGACACCACCTACCCAACCGATCCATACAACTTAGCCACCGAAACAACGACGGAAATCGCGGACACTGAGGCGATAACATGGTTCGTGAGAGTGCTGCCATCTATGGACAGCAAAACGAAACTATGCCAAAATCAGTCGTGGTTTTGGTCCTCCTGTGGCCAAACCATTGCATCGATTGAAGTGAAACTTGGCATGCGTGTATGTCACCTGATCAGTCTCTTCACAGTATGACATTTAACCGCGACCAATATCACCTGTCGCCTTGCAGCGGATAAATAGGCCAAAAAAGTCAAATTATTGACCACTTTGGTGTCATGGCGCGCCCTCGAATTTTTTTAATTCGTGGTTAAATGTGGTCCCATCTTACTCAGAATGCTTGTCCCCGTCGAATGATGCCCGGAAATCGAGGATCGGACAAAAATGATGTTAAACGGGTCACCCTACTGTCCACAGAGTCTGCAAGTCGATAAGATGTTATCTCCCCCGGTCTGAACCGTAACTGACTGTTGTCTCTCTGTCCACAAGAGTCTGCAGTCGATAGATGTTACTCATCTGAACCCGTACTGACTGTTGTCTCTCTGTCCACAGAGCCTGCAGACGATGGGTGCCGCGCAGAACGCTCGTCTGAACCCGTACGAGACCCTGCGGGCGGCGGTCGTGTCGGATCTGGACAAACACCTGCAGACTCTGATCACCCAGCCCTCGTCGTGGCCACTGCACGTAGGTGTCTCGCGATCTCTTCACTCTGATCTGTTGACCCCTCACTGTGGTCCTATTCGAGTGAAATACAATGTGGAATATTAACCCACGCACTGCAGGGGTGGGGTTGATTTCCGCCCCCCCTCAGGTTTTTCAGGAGTAGCGGAAAAACGGCAGCGCGCAGCGCCGCTAAATTTCGTACACCTGTTTGGGTATCAATACCCACACTTTGGAAAAGTTTTGACTTGAGGTCATCACAGGTCAGGTCACAAGTTCATGTCAAGTGACCTTACCTTCAAAAATGTTTNCATGAACAGCATACCTCCGGCAAACATGGAGCGTATCGGAATCTCGTTATTCCCGGCGCAATATAAACTAGTGAGCGGACTCCAGAACGGGGTTGGTTTTGGGCCATTTTGGGAGGTGGTAAATTCCCAAACAACTTCTCACGAAATTATGAAACTCGGTCAGATTTTGCTTGTATGGCGTTCGAAAACTGATTTAACAAACTTCCCTTTGTCAAATATCAGATTTTCTATTATCTTAGGAAATTGTGTCGAATTTGTACCAAATTTCAGCTAATTATGGGGAGGTTAATGGGCTCCATTGGGGCCCCTCCGGATGGTCTGCCAATGGCTCAGGCACCACTAACAAACCGATCCTACAACTTAGCCCCACCGAAAAACGACGGAAATCGCGGACACTGAGGCGATTACATTGGTTCGTGAGAGTTGCTGCATCTATGGACAGCAATGCAAAACTATGCCCAAATCATCGTGGTTTTGGTCCCTCCTTGTGGCCAAAACCATTGATCGATTGAAGTGAATATTTGGGCACTGCGTCGTATGTCACCAATCGTCTCTTCACAGTGTGGCACATTTAGCGCGACCACTTCCAGCCTGATCGCTTGCAGCGGTTAAATAGGCCAAATGAACATATTATTCACTTTGGTGTCATGGCCGCGCCTCGAATTTTTTGAAATTCTGGTTCAATGTGTCTCCCTCACTCGGCTGAAGGCAGCAGAATGCTTTTGTCCCGTCGAATGATGCCCGGAAATCGAGGATTGGACGAAAATGATGTTAAACGGGTCACCCTAATGTTGCATAATGATATGCTCATTCACGATTGTAGCTCGATTAATTTAAATTTCTACGCATTTACGATTTGGATGACATTCGGGTCATTGACATGACCTGAGGTCACGTCAATGATCACGTCAATGATAGGTGACCTCAGGTGAGGTCACGTCAATGATAGGTGACCTCAGGTCTGGGTCAGCCCTGGGTGAAGCCATGGGTCACTTTAGTGACCCAGGGCTTCAAAATCGGGTATCAACGGCTTCCTCTCGTCACAAGCAGCATGTTCGTATTTGTTATCGAAGCTCTAGCTCAATTAGTAGCGAAACACCAGGGAGGGGGTCGTACCAACATCCCCCACCCCCTACACGTTCACGCAGGTATCGGACACTGCACAGCACTGGCGAGGGTTAACCCGCGTCCCGCTGGGGGAAGGCTGAAGGTATCACCCCTCCCTTTGTTAAATAACTCAAAAAACGTGTACACTGTACATATATTAACACTGGATTTTCCGTACCTACCTTTGCCCCCATCAATAATTGTACCCATACCTACAAAAAAATAAATATATTTCTTCCAAACGCTTTTGAGAAAACAACGTTTTTGTGATGATATATCATGCTACTTTTGGCCTAAAGCCATCAATCTATAACTTGAAGAAGAAAAAAAAGTTGAAAACAAATCCAAACAAATTCGCCAAATTAATGAACAAGGAAGGAATGATTAACAGAATCGCTGTCAGAATTTAAAAATACACAGAAAATCTCCTTCACTACTGAAGAACAGGTCCATTGCATTATACCTGTTATACCAGCATTAAAGGTCCCAGCGCTTGTTAGTGTGGCTTCGATACTGCCTCTACAAAAAGCTTCAGTTTGACCTATTTTGACCTTTCTGAGATGTCACAAATCTATGATCCAGGATCCAATGGCATGTTTAAAGACAGAAAGGATGAGGGATTTTCGATAGTGTTTGACTTGTTTAAATCAGACTGATAAATCTGGTGGTGAGGTCAGGACCAGCGCAACAAGCTCTGCTTAGCGCAGGTTCTGACCTCGGAAAGCCATCCCTACAAAGCATTCAGATTAAATTTATTTATTTAAAAAAAAAATGACAGACAAGTCCATGGTGAGACCGTTTCTAGCAGGGTCCTAGGATTGCTTTGAATCCAGGGTGCAGGGTGGAAAATTCAGACTAAAAATAACTATTAAGAGATTGGACAATTCAGCCTCAATAGACCATATGATGACTACTAGGCTTTTTATATACTCACCCATCAGCATCAGCTGCTAGTTGCTATAAATGGCAATACTTTCCTAACCTGTTTTTCGTCCACAGGTTAATATTGTCATTGCTAACATCAGTGTTATGGCTATAGTAATCAAATACATCTCAATTTAGGAAGTCAATTTAAAAATAATTCACAGTAAAACTGGGGGAAAAAGAGTGGGAAAATATTACACACTGGGTGTCGTTTTCCATCCAAATTTTGCAATACTAGGACACTAGTTTCTAGAGTATAGAAACACCATCTGAGGACCCTTTGGTAGAATGGACCAGAAGCAGTTGGAATGCTTGCAGTGGCAAGCAACATGATAAGTGCAAATGTTTAAACATCTTCCATACACTGAAAAGTGCAACCTCATGGTTAACCTCACTCGTCTCTTCTGCCAACGATGCCAGGGGGACATGGTAGCAGTATACCAGCTGTTCCACAAAGGCATGGATGTCCCAACAGAGACATTCCTGGTGACGAATGATTCAGAGCTAACAAGGTTTAGGTTTAGGTTTAGGTTTAATGGGCAGGATTAGACTATGTCTATTTGGAGCCCATGTCCTTTAGGCGGGGTGACTAGAAAAGAGGATTTTGTCTCGCCGAGGCCCGGGGCATTGATGGAAGCTACACAAACCCAGAGCAATGACACCTAGTCTGAGGGAGCACATGACACTCAGGGAGTGAGCGACTGTACCTCCCTGCCAGCCAAAGTGGTGTCTGCAGACTCGCTCAACATGTTCAAAGCGTGACTCAACAGACACTAGGCGAACAGCATGTCTGAGTTCTGACCTCATTAAGGTAATGGCAAGTCCAGTGGTAGGATGTTGCACAGACTGCAAAGTGTGGCGCAGGAGTCGACAAGGCACACCAGCCCATGACAAAGATATGTACCAGCCCGGACCAAGCAAGCCAAAAATTCACACAAGTCCCCACCAGACCAGCCATAGATCCATACCAACCCATCAAAACCAGTAAAATGCCCTTATTGGGTCAGAAACCAAGAGGACACTTCTTCACCAGTCAGCACTAGTTCCTTGTGTGAAAAAGCATGTAAGGCTTTGTTTAAGTTTGACTGCCAAGTGCAACTGTTGCCCGCAGCGCAGCATTGGCAGTTGGCACTTCACCATTAAAATCTGCACTGCAGCCTTCCTAATCCGTGCCAAATCCACACCAGCTGCACCAGCCAGGATGGGCCTGCACCGACGAGATCTTGGTAAATATGCCATACTTTGCAGTCGGGGATGTTACAGCATTATAGTTCAGGTTATTTATCATATTAATCACTCCATGTCCACAAGCAGCATGAAATTTGTTATCAGTATTTGGACCTGTTGAAATAAAATTATGAATCTGATTATGCAGTCACTTATACCTATCTACACATCCTTCCACTTAAGCTACGGAGCTCTATCCTGACTCAGACTGTGACGACCCAAAACAAAGAGCCTTTAAATTCAAATAAATTACCTACTAAATCGCAAGCTAGTATTGGACTTTTGTGGCCTGGTTTCGGTGTCACTAAGTTGGTCTCAGAATTTCCCAAATTTTGGCATGCAATTCATCATGACAGATCATAAAACTTGGGGGGAATATATAATTATAATCACACTCACCATCCACGGAACTACGCAGGCATCAAAAGACAATTTCGTTCAACAAGAGATCCGTTCGATGCGCCCTTTTTGCACTGTTTCGTACGAGTTTTCTTGTGACGTAATTGATACTCAATAATCAAAAGCAGCTAATGACCATCCCGACTTTCATCAAATGACGTCATTTAAAGAAAAGTTAATATTTGATATTTGATCGGAGGAAGGGTCGCAATCCCCTATTACGAATTGCCCTTTCTATCGTATTCCGCTCCCGATCGCAATGGCCACTTGCCCTCTTGTTTGATTGTTTGAATTTGTCAAATATACGGTACAGCTTAACTTTTTCTCAATATTTTCGTTATTTACTTACCGATTGTTTTCAAATTAATACACAATGCTGTTGTCGATGAGGGTACTCGACATTGAAAAAAAATAAGCTGAGGTCAAAACTTTGACCTCAGGAGGTCAAAGTGAAACCGAAATTTGTCAAATATCCGGTACCGCTTAACTTTTTCCCAAAATCACTTAGATAAGCCCTTTGGACACCAACGCCTTCCCTTTGACCCCCCAAAGGTGCACATCTCAAGACTTGACCCCTATTGACCTCCCTTTGACCTCAGGTCACGTATAAAGAGGTACTTAAATGACAATACGGCCAAATACGCATTCGCTGTTTACCGGCCGATTGTATTCAAACTAATACACAATGTTGGTATTGATGAGTGTAATCAACATGTGGAAGCAATTAAAGCCGAGGTCAACACTTTGACCTCAGGAAGTCAAAATGTAACCGAAATTTGTCAAATCTCCGGTACCGCTTTACTTTTTCCCAAAAACACTTAGAGAAGCCCTTTGAACAACAACGCCTTCCCTTTGACCCCCCGAAGGTGCACAAATCAAAACTTGACCCCTACCGGTCACTCTTTGACCTCAGGTCACTTATAAAGAGGTACCTAATTGACAAGACGGCCAAATACGTATTCGCTCTTTACCGGCCGATTGTATTCAAACTTATACATAATGTTGGTATTGATGAGTGTATTCGACATGTGGAAGCAATTGAAGCTGAGGTCAATACTTTCACCTCCTGAAGTCAAAGTGTTGACCTGAGCTTCAATTGCTTCCACATGTCGAATACACTCATCAATACCAACATATATGTATAAGGTTTGTAATACAATCGGTCCGGTAAGCAGCGAATACGTAATATATAATCTTGTCATTTAAGTATTGTACCTCTTTATACGTGAACCTGAGGTCAAACAGTGGCCGGCTAGGGGTCAAGTCTTAAATGTGCACCTTGGGGGTCAAAGGAACGGCGTTTGGTGTTCAAAGGGCTTCTCTAAGTGATTTGGGAAAAAGTCAAGCGGTATCCGGAGATTTGACAAATTTCGGTTACACTGTTACCCCTAGGTTCAAAGTTTGACCTAGCTTCAATGCTTCCACATGTTGATTACACTCATCAAACCAACATTTATGTAGGTAAAAGTTGAAATACAATCGGCCGGTAAATAGCGAATTAGGTATTGGGCACGTTCTTGTCATTTTAAGTTTCCTCTTTATACGTACCTGATCCAATCAATCAATCAATCAGTAATTATTTTCAAAACCACCACGATGTGGCTCTTACGGTTTGAGTACAAACAAAGTCTTACGGTTTCAGTACATTGTACAGTTACAAGCGAGTAACGGTACTATCCTAAACACACCCACAACCCCCCACCATAGCAGTAGATAATGCTAATTGGAACTGAACAATATGATAAGGACACTAGACAGTAGACGTTTCAAGATGGTCTCATTTCGCGCGAAATGCTTTAAAAACTTTTTTAAAAAATGTTGTAAAATGTTTCAGCTTAGCCGTCTCCACGAATGGACCAACTTTGCGAGAAATGTTTGACCCTCGTCCTACTTGGTCGGCCGTCGGGGAGGTTAACCACATTTTTTTTTTTGTTGCTTCAAGTATAGTCCATCGTGCGAAGTGGCCACTACTAAAGACACCCTAAATACACCTCTAAGAATATGACCTCAAAAATCTCGCGCAAATATCCACGTATAAACGCTAATAGAGAAGCTTTAAAATGTGCAAACGTGTGGTAATTAATACGGGAAACTAATTTATGACGCATACTACCACATTATGCTAGACGTCGGTTAATAGCGGACCGAAAAAGCGCCCACGGTCTGCACCGGCACGGGTGGAACGAGGACAGACTATTCCAGGCCAGCAGCAGCACGATATGGAGAATTGCATTCTTGCGTAGCGGCTAGCCCTGCACTTAAGGTAGGGTGGAGAATGCCCTGCTCTGATTGCGCGACAGTGCGCGGTCCGACACAGCGGAGCGGGTCACAAGAACACTAGCGCGCAGCTCGGCCGGGCATTGCCGTCCACACGCAGTACACTTATACTTTTGATGGCCGTCCGCGTTGTCGACACCCAGAGGTCTCGATCCTTAGGTCATCCTAGATAATTAAGGAGCCGGGGTGATGTTGGCTGATGTTGTTGGACCTGTGACCAATTCTCGCAGCGAAGGTTAATGAGTTTTTTTGACATTTTGTAGAGCTGACCCTTAGCGCTGCCACCACCCCACACGCATGAGACAGAGATGATTGAGGAAACACGTAGCTGAATGATTACTTTAAAGCACTTTCACTGGTTGAAATAATGCCGAATACGGTACAAAGAGATGAGAATTGCGTTACATTTTTTTTAACAACGATTCGTGACATGAGGCGTCCCATGACAAGGCTAAGGGTCCATTGACGCACCCGAGGACTTTGGTGGCTAGCAGAAGCAGGACACTTCAGAACCCAATTTGATGCTAAAGAGAAAGTCAGCAGATTCTTTAGAATTTATGTTTTGAGCCAAAACAAGATGAAGTCGGGTTATTTTCGTTCATTTTCAAAGAGTTTAGCACAGAACCAGGACTGAAGCTGCACATATGGTTGACTCCCAGGCGCAGTTTAAGATCGGTAAGGACTAGGCCTGTCAGGGGTTCGCGCAGTCGAGATGCATTGTGTCGTCAGCGTAGGAGACAAGGTGGCCATTTGTCAGATGGCCCTGGAAGATTCGTTGGTGAACAGAATGAATAGGATCGGACCGATGATCGAGCCCTGGGGCACACCGCACGCCATCGGCAGGTTCACGCGGTCACTGTTCACCTGATGTCAAACAGTGACCGGTAGGGACCAAGTCTTGAGATGTGCACCTTTGGGGGGTCAAAGGGAAGGCGTTGGTGTTCAAAGGGCTTCTCTAAGTGATTTTTGGGAGAAAGTTAATCGGTACCGGAGATTTCACAAATTGTGGTTACACTTTGACCTCCTGAGGTCAAAGTATTGACCTCAGCTTAAAAAGCTTTTCAAAGTCGAGTACACTCATCGACACCAGAATTGTGTATCAATTTGAATACAATCGGCTAGTTAAAAACGAATACGTATTTGACTGGCTTGTCAACTAAATACTAGTGTGTTAACAGGTGAACTGAGGTCAATTAGTGACCGGTAGGGGTCAAGTCGTTAGTTTTTCATCTTAGGGGGTCAAAAGGAAGGCGTTGGTGTTTAAAGGGCTTCTCTAAGTGATTTTTGGAAAAAGTTAAGCGGTACCGGGGATTTGACAAATTTCGGTTTCACGTTGACCTCCCTCCTGAGGTCAAGGTACTTATTGACCTCAGCTTTTTTTCAAAGTCGTGTACCCTCATTCACAACAGCATTGTGTATTAATTTGAAAACAATCAGTTAGTAAATAACGAAAATATTGAGAAAAAGTTAAGCTGTACCGGATATTTGACAAATTTCGGTTACACTTTGACCTGAGGTCAAAGTACTGACCTTAACTTGAACATTTATTTTTCAAATTCAAATAAATATTTTATTTTCCAAACCTTGAGGTCAAATTGTGATCGGCAAGGGTCAAGTCTCTAGTTGTGCACCTTCTGGGGTCAAAGGGAAGGCGTTGGTCTTTAAAGGGCTTCTCTAAGTGATTTTTGGAAAAAGTTCAGCGTTACCGGAGATTTGACAAATTTCGGTTACACTTTAACCTCCTGAGGTCAAAGTGTTTACCTAAGCTTTAAATGCTTTTACATGTCGAATACACTTTTTAATATCAACATTATGTATTAGTTTGAATACAATCGGCCCGTAAACAACGAATACGTATTTGGCCGTCTTGTCAATTAAGTACATCTTTATAGGTCACCTGAGGTCAAATTATGACCGGTAGAGAGTCAAGTCTTTGTTTGTTCACCTTATGGGTGTTAAAGGGAAGGCGTGGGTGTTCAAAGGGTTTCTCGAAGATATTTTGGGAATAAGTTATGCGGTACCCGGTGATTGTTTAATAAGCCGTCCTTAAAAGTGTTAGCGTGACCTGGGGTCAAACGATGACATTTAGAGACAAAATATTTCATTGTGCACCATGCATGTGCTATTGCGATTGCTATGACCCTGGAACGGTTCGTCTTCTTCATTTAGCATAGGAGTTATAGGGTACCGCAGTTTTTTATAAACCCATGTTTTTGCAGTTTTTTCGTGACCTGAGGTCAGACGGTTGTGGCCTGAGGTAATCTGTTTTGTTGTGCATACAATATTGCTACTTTTTGATGGTGCTGTGCTCAGTTGCAGCTGTAAATGCATTTTATTCGATTGTATAGGGTACCATGCACATATTTATCACACATTAAAAAATAGACATTTGTGAGTCACAAATGTCTATTTTTTAATGTGTCACAAATTGTGACCCCAGGTCAAGTTGGTAAAACTTGTGTGTGTATGATCCCTGCCCTATTCCAAGTATTTGGCGTTTTAAACGGTAGTCTAAGTCATTTAGGTAAAAAGTTATAGGGTACCCCGTATTTGACTTTTTGTAACCTATTGTGGCCTCTGACCTCTGTAGGTCAAACCGCTTAAGATATGCTCCTATAACTTCATGCACAGTGTTCTTACGCCATTACGCTGCTAGTGTGCAAATTTGAGCTTGATCGGAGTATTTTTTAATGCGTATTTGAATACGAATATGAATACGTTGCTAACTTCATGGACATCACCAACTGATATATTGGTGTAAAAAATCCACACCAACTTATTGAAAGAGAGATGCAATCATGATCATCCAATGGGCTTTTTTGGATGTCCGTGAAGTTAGCGACTTATTCAGCGACTTATTCAGCGCCGAGCACCGATTCCTCTGAAAATGACATATGTGGTCAATTAGACCACGCTTTTTTGGGCCGTGTGGATATTTATACCGTCCATTTCTATATAACAATTCATTTTTGCATCATTTAAAGACGAGTGGACGAAATTTGGTAAATACAAATAAAAAATAACTTGACATCAATGACAATCCACACCAACTTCGGAAATGTTTCTTCGCCCATGCCCGGGCCCCTCAATAATTTCACATTATAACATTAGGCCCATGGCGTTGCATGGTAAGATGGTAAGTTCGAATATATAAATTTAACTTTTGGGCGCCCCCCAATCATTTTAAAAAAAATGGGACACCGCTTGGTGATGGATCTCCACCATGTAATATTGCTAATAATGTTGAAATATGAGATCGGATAATCTTCAGTGTGTAACCACTGGCGGATTCAGGGGAGGTGGGCGTTCAGGAGGAAATACCCCCAACGGGCCCAAAACGCCTGAAATCGGCGCAAATTTACACATGTCCTGATGAAGAAGGACATCTACGCAACTTTTAATGGGGGAAGTTTATTCTAAAACATCTAGCAATTCATAAGGGAGCGAAATCCGATTAATTTTTGTTTAATTTTGTGATTTTTTTTTAGGTAATGACCCCCAAACCACCACTAACTTCCGTTCTAGATTCGCCAGTGTCAAGTACTAAGTCGTCGAGACACGTCTCCCGACTCCCATTACGTCTCAACTTGCTACTAACCTGAGGGCAAATTTATACGTTAAATATAAATGGTCAACATCAATATGATTTGACGCGACTTCGTCATACAAGACAAACATGATGGCGTCACAATTATTTCCTCATCTTTCTTAGGCAAAAAGTTATTTGCGAAAAGCTACTTTTGTAATAAGTAGCCTTTTTAGTGGAGCCTGAGCCATTTGACCTTACCTATTGACCTTATTGACCTTACCTACCTTTTTGCCTATTGACCTTACCCTAGCCTTACCTATTGACCTGAGCTAAATTGTTTTGCTAAAAGCTAAATTGACCTGAGATAATTATGCCGACGTCAGGCCGACGTCAGCTGGACGTCGGCCCGACGTCGGCTACGCGTCGTATTTGTCTGCCTATGCCGACTGCCGAGGTCCAGCCGACGTCGGCCCGATGTCGGTCCGATGTCGGCATGCCGAGATGCCACCGTCGGCTGAACCTCGGCAAGGGCGGATCCAGGGGGGGCAAAGGGGCCATGGCCCCCCCAAACCACCCAAAATCGGCGCAAATTTGACACATTTTTCCTGGAGTTTGTCGTTAAAACTAAGCAACTTTACTAGAGTAAGTTTATTTCTAAATCAGTTAATTGATACATAAGCAAGCGAAATCCGATGAAGTTTTTCAGAATTATGCGATAATTTTTGGGTATTTGCCCCCCCCCCCAAACTGTCAATAATCACACTTTCTGGATCGCCAGTGAACCTCCGGACATATCGAACGTTAGGCATAAGTCGGAAGCGGACGTTCAGACCGACCATCGGGCCGACGGTCGGCATGGCCGCTGCCGAGATGCCGAATCTGCTGGTACATCGGCCCGGGACGTCGAAAATGTTTAATGGGAAACTTCTGTGCCTTGCGTCTTATAAATTTTCTGACTTTTCTTACGAAAACGTTGTTTCCGCTGAACGAATTACGATACGAACGGGACGGGCATTCTTGAACGGAGGGGTAGTTCGTCATTAGGGCCAATGGAGTATATGCAGTTCACCTAAAATATTGGAAAATTTTATTGTCAGAGAAAGAGTATCTTTTTCTGATCATGCTTGGAACTTTTAATTGTTTTATCATGAGACTAGAACATGTTAAAACATTAATTTTAAGTGCGGCTGGCGAAACTGCCCCACTTGGTAAAACGGTACTACGGGAGACACCGCTTTTCAGGTGGTGTTGACGTCACAGGCTATCACTTCCACGCTCGCTTTATTGTTGGAAGAGATGGGAGTTCATCAGGATCAACGACTGTGAAGACCTGCTTGTCATTTTGCGTAACCTAAAAATTCACTGGATTAGCTCAACATATATTACATTTTCCATTTTATTTCACTTCCTTAATGATAAATCCATTCAAACTACTAGATAACTGACATAAACTTCTGGGCTACTAAATTATATCCAACGGATACCTGTGTTTAATAGTTTGTTTTATTCTTACAATACGAGTGTCTGCGGTTTTTAACTTGCATTGTTTCATTTTTGACTATTTCAATTTGTGTATCAAACGTTCTTTCTTGCTTGTCATTCTTTGTTTTATTTTGTCGCTAGGTAATTTGTGCATGTAACACGCTTATTTCATAATTCATTTAGTAGCCTNCATTTAAACTACAGACTACTAGATAACTGACATCAACTTCTGGGCTACTAAATTATATCCAACTGATACCTGTGTTATCAGATTGTTTTATTCTTACAATACGAGTGTCTGCGTTTTTACTTGCATTGTTTAATTTTTGACTATTTAATTTGTGTATAAAACGTTCTTTCTTGCTTTCATTCTTTGTTTTATTTTGTCGCTAGGTAATTTGTGCATGTAACACGCTTATTTGTTTTAGTAGCCTACCAAAGTTTTTCGGTTTTCCTTATAACTCCTAACAATAATGCAGACAAAAATGATACCAAATGAAAATATGCATCTAGTTTTACTCAACCAAATGCTTATTTTTTGTTTTAAAACAATCAGCATTCCAGAATTGAGACTCAAAGTGAATCTCCTATCTCTAAAGCATTGGCGCAGTCAGCTGCTGATAGCCTGTGACGTCACCAATTAAAGTACGGTAAACGCTCTTCTTGTTTCGCCAAATTAAATTTGCAATATTGCTCAGAAGAAAGGAAGTTGTTATGAAAAAGATACTTATTTTAAGAACTGTAATTATTTTCTCTTTTGTTTGGTGTATCTTTCTCACAACGTGCATATACTCCATTGTAAAAAGGTCTGGGTCATAGTACAGGCGTCTGCACCGTCTGTTCCTGATGATTATTGGGGTTTAAGGGCGGACCGACAACAAAGGTCACATGCCGCCCACGCATCGTCTGTCCGTCTGTCCGTCTGTCCGTCTGTCCGTCTGTCCGTCTGTCCGTCTGTCCGTCTGTCCGTCTGTCCGTCTGTCCGTTCTGTCCTCTGTTCCATCTGGTCCGTCTGTCCGTCTGTCCAGTCTTGGCCGTCTGTCTCGTCTGTTCCGTGTGTCGCGTCCGTCTGGTCGCGGCGTCCGTCTGTGCCGTCTGTCCGTTCGTCCGTCTCTTGTCCGTCTGTCGCCGGTCGTGTCCGTCTGTGCCGTCTGTCCGTCTGTCTCGGTATCTGTACTCCGTCTTGTCCGTGTCTTGTCGTCTTGTCCGTTCTGATCCGTCTGTTTCCGTCTGTCCGTCTGTCGCGTCGCTCCGTCTGTCGTCCTGTCCGTCTTGTGCCGTCGTGGCCCGTCTGTCCGTCTGTCCGTCTGTCCGTCTGTCCTCTGTCCGTCTGTTCCTTGGTCTGTCCGGATCTTGTCGCGTCTGTCCGGATCTACGTCCGTCGTGTCCGGTCTGTCCGTCGTCCGTTCTGTCCGTCTGTTCCGTACTGTCCGTCTGTCCTCTGTCCGATCTGTCCGTCATGTCGCGTCGTCGGTCCGATCCTATTCGTCTGTCCGGGTCTGTCTTTCTGTCCTGTTCTGTCCGTCCTGTTGCCGTCTGTCCGTTCTTGGATCTTTCTGTGCCGTCTGTCGTCTGTCCGGTCTGTCCGTGCTGTCCGTCAATTGTCCGTCTTGTCACGTGCTGTTTCCGTCTGTCCGGTCTGTCCGTCTGTTCTCGTCTGTCCGTCTGTCCGTCTTGTCCGTCTGTCCGTCTGCCGTCTGTCCGTCTGTTCCGCTGTCCGTCTGTCCGTCTTGTCCGTCTGCGTCTTCCGTCTGTCCGTCTGTCCGTCATGTCCGTCTGGTTCCGTACTGTTCCGTCTGTCCGAATCTGTCCGTCTTCGCTGTCCGTCTGTCCGTCTGTCCGTCTGTCCGTCTGTCCGTCCGTTCCGTCTGTCCGTCTGTCCGTCTGTCCGTCTGTTCCGTCTGTCCGTCTGTCCGTCTGTCCGTCCGTTCCGTCTGTCCGTCTGTCCGTCTGTCCGTCTTGTCCGTCTTGTCCGTCTGTCCGGTTCTGTCCGTCTGTCCGGTCTGTCCGTCTGTCCGTCTGTCCGTTCTGCCGTGTCGTCGTCCGTCTGTCCGTCTTGTCCGCTGTCGTCGGTCCGTCTGTCCGTCTGTCCGTCGGTCCGTCTGTCCGTCGTCCGTCTGTCCGTCTGTTCCGTCTTCCGTCGGTCCGTCTGTCCGTGCTGCCGTCCTGCCGTCTGTCCGTCTGTCCGTCGTCCGTCTGGTCCGTCTGTCGTCTGTCCGTCTGTCCGTCTGTCCGTCTGTCCGTCTGTCCGTCTGTCCGTCTGTCCGTCTTTCCGTCTGTCCGTCTGTCCGTGGCGGCTCCCACGCACGGAGCGGTCGCTTTAAAGAGGATGAGACCCCGCCTCCCCCCGTGGTCCGGATTCGTTGTGCCGATTGCCGTTAACTGGCTCTGAAAGGTCCCTCCGCTGCTGGCTATAGTAGTGATGTCGTCCGCGGCTGGTGGAGGTCAGTGGAGGTCAGACGGGGACACCACTGACGCAGCCTGTGTCGCCCCGCCCGGCTAGTCATATACCGCCCCGCCCGGCTGGTCTTATAACGCCCCCGCCCGGCTGGTCTTATAACGCCCCCGCCCGGCTGGTCTTATGTCCGCCCCCGCCCGGCTGGTCATATACCGCCCCGCCCGGCTGGTCTTATGTCGCCCCCGCCCGGCTGGTC
>VOPJ01011809.1:0-19550 GCA_014673585.1 Semibalanus balanoides | reverse complement strand
ATCTTCCCTTTAAGAGATATACCGCATTATAGTTTTGCTAAAATTAATGATTTACGTCCTTCTGTTCTGAATCGGCGTGATGTATGGTTATTTTTGACAATATGAAAAGAAGTTGTATTCAAAATATAACCAAATCGTGTCTGGAAAAAAATAATCCAAGGTGAACTATTTATTTTAACAAGATCAATCAAAATATAATACCTACTTCTTTAATTAGCTGGAAACGCAAAATTCGTTTATGGGTAGGTATACCTATACATATATAAACATTATATTATATACATATGTATTCTATGAAAACTTTTTATGAAAACTTAGCACTGTTAGCGATAAACAAATGTCATAATCGTGTTCGGCAGCAAATACTTCATATTTAGCACCACAAGCGGCGTACATTTGACAACTTTTAGGAAGGTAGCAGTGTCCCTTTAAATATTTTCATGGGTATGGCGCCAATTTTCGGGCGAAGCCAGCTCAGATATTCAAGTGTGCAGAGAATGCACAGCAGTTGGTGGGTGGAGATTACAACAGGGNAGATTTTTCCAGTTTTGTATTGTGAATAGCTGGATTTTTACTGCTTCAAAGCTATTTTAGCGATTAATTGTTATCTTTCCTCGGGTAGCAGACACACCATGTTAATACCAAATAGTACCAAAACAGTCCGTATTTTAATAATGTAGGTATTCACTGATATCCTTTGGGGGGGGGGCAAAAGATATGTTGGCCCCACCCTTTTTCGCTTTTGGGGGGCCATGGCCGGATTGGCCCCCCTTGGATCCGCCCCTGAAACGGCATACAGGAGACCGGTTTGTTTATGTTAAATAGCGTCGAAACGCGGAAGTGCTTCGGATGCTTTTTCCCTCTGCAAGTACAGTTAATGTTTTTTTGACGCATATAGATATTGGTATATAGAATCCTCGGAAGGTAAGGATCATTATGGTGGGCGTGCCGTTGCTGTACATTCATTGGTTATTTAATAATATGGAAATGTGTAATGTTAATCCATTTCAATTATGGGATGCCAACTATTGCTGAATACTATTTGTTCATACCATACATTTGAAGTGATTTGTTGGATCCAGTACCTTGTAGAGCAATTTGTGTGAAAAGAGTTTCAATCTAAGGCTTTGGACGGAAAATATGAGTCCCAACTAAAATACCTGTTTTATACCCTTGCCCTGGCTATGACCTGACATGTGACCTTATTCGAATATTTCTCGTATGCTTCTTGATTCGTCGTTCATGAGAGCTTTTTCTTATTGCCGCCTTGCGCATCGCGCTGCTGTTATTTACATCGGAAGATAACGAGGTTTTCGGCTTGATTGTGGTTGGCGGGAGCTCTCCTGTATGTCGTAGCTTCGGACCGCTAGGTGGCCGCATGGTCTCCTACATCAAAGGCGCCGACAGAGAGTGGCCAATCCAGGGTATTTCTCATCCATTGTTCAGTTGTCCCTGGTTCAGTTCCCAGCCAACAATTAAGTTGGGCACTGCTCGGGCAGCTTGGGCTAACATGGGCATAGCCCGGTTTGCCAAACTAACGAGTTTCTCTTATTGGGTCCAACTCGGTTTTCGCTTGGGCAGCTAACCAGCTTGGGCAGGCCCGAGTTGAGCCCATCAATTATTATCGGGCTTATATTGAGCATGCCCGACCAGAATTCATCACTTGATGGTGATGACGTTCACGAAGACGTTTTTCGGTGTTTAAAGGCTGAGGTGACTGTTATCAGTTTCAGCTCGGGCCTTGCTCGGGTTGCCTTATCAGGCAGCCCAGTCTGTATCTTGGGTCCTGCCTTGCGTATGTTTTTCATACGCCAAGCAGGACCCAATTTATAGCCTGGGCTAACCCAACCTATTGGTCGGGCAAACCCGATTGCTGCCCAATTTGGCCCCAATCAGAATGGAAGTATATGCAGAGTCACCAAAAATTTGGGAAATGTTATGTGTCAGAGAAAGAGATAGTATCTTTTTTCTGATCATGTGAACTTTAATTGGTTTTATCTGCAGACCTTAAAACATGGCTTAAAACTTAATTTAAGTGCGGCTGGCAAAACTGCAACACTTCCGTAAAACCGTTACTACGCGAGACAACCGCTTTCAGGTGGTGTGACGTCACAGGCTATCATTCCACGCTCGCTATGTTGAAAGAGATGGGAGCTTTCATCAGGATTTCAAACGATTGGAGTACTGCGTCATTTTCGTAAAGATTCACTGGATTAGCTCAAATAATATTACATTTTCCATTTTATTTCACTTCTTTAATTGATTAATCCATTCAACTTGTACTAGATAACTGACATCAATCTGGGCTTACTAAATTATATCAACTGATACCTGTGTTAATAGTTTGTTTTAATTCTTACAATACGGAGTTGGTCTGCGTTATAACTTGCAGTTGTTTCATTTTGGACTATTTTAATTTGTGTATAAACGTTATTTTCTTGCTGTCATTCTTTGTTTTATTTGTCGCTAGGGTTAATTTGTGATTTAAACGCTTATTTTATTTAGTAGCTACCAAAGTTTTTCGGTTTTCTTATAACTCCTAACATAATGCAGACAAAAATGATACCAAATGAAATATGCATCTACTTTTACTAACCAAATGTTTATTTTGTGTCTGAAAACAATCAGGCATTCCACAATCGAGGCTCAAAATTCAAAATTATCAAATCACTTAAGCATTTTAGCGGACAGTCAGCTACTCATAGCCTGTACGTCACCATTTCAAGTACGGTAAACGCTCATTTGCTCGCCAAATGTAAGTTTACCTATTGCTAAGAAAGAAGGGAGTAGTTATGAAAAAGTATTATTATTTTAAGAACTAGCAATATTTTCCTTTCGTTTGGTGTATTTTTCTCAACAACGTGCATATACTCCATTGTGGCAGGCGTTGTCACTGGAGGCAGTTGTCCCTGGTTCAGTTGAACACTGGTTCAGTTGTTGTCCCTGGCTCAGTTGATCACTGGCTTCAGTTTTCCCTGGTGCAGTTGTCACATGCCTTAGTTGTCACTCGCTTCAGTTGTTACTGCTTCAGTTGCACTAGTTCAGTTGTCCTTGTTCAGTTGTCACTGGTTCATTTGACTAGAACCACCTCCACTGAACTAAACATAACCCTAAGATGGCGGCTGGCAGTAACCGCGCGCCCGGGTCGTAATACAGGGTGTGCCACCCTGTGCTCCAAAAGCACCCTCCGATACACCACTGAAGGCGCCATCCCACATACCTCCGAAGGCTTCCTACGATACATCTTTCCGTCTCGAGGGCGCACTCCCGAAAATAGCTCCAGAAGCACCCTCTGTGGAGACCAGAGGGATGCCCCCCCCTTTCCCGCCTTCAATTTCAGGAATGAGCCTTTGGTCTTGAGTACTATGTAGGGAGGAGCCCTCGGGCCTTCGGGAGATGTACCTATTTGATGGTTCTTTTGGACT
This sequence comes from Semibalanus balanoides, assembly GCA_014673585.1. NCBI lineage: Eukaryota > Metazoa > Arthropoda > Thecostraca > Balanomorpha > Balanidae > Semibalanus > Semibalanus balanoides. Next base: position 16,125 of record VOPJ01011809.1, on the reverse strand, counting down.
ATTTGAGAGGGCGTCTTTAAAGGTGAATCATATTGGTGGGCCTATTTGAAGGTAGGTATATGGGAGGGCGCCTTCAGATGTGTATCGGAGTGCGCTTTCCATTCAGTGGAACGCGCTTCATATTCAGCCAGAGCGCGCCTCGCATTCAGCGAAGGTGCCCCTTTTCGTCGCCCTTCGCTAAATGTGAGGCGCATTTCATGAACCGAAGGCGGAAGGCGCCCTGCATGATGGCGACTTTGGCGCCCAAGGGGTAAGGCATTGTTCAGTGATCCCCCCTAAATGTACCCCTCCCCTGTCCCCGTTGATACCCACGCCCCACGCCCTTGGCTCCACTAACGGGACCCGGACGGAGAGATGCCCAGTGACGTCACACAGCGGTCTGTGCCGAGTGTGAACAAATCGCATAGTGACGCTACCTTCTATATAAAGCCTTGTTTTCAAGGCCATTGATTTATTTATACTTTTCTGGACATCCAATAACTCAAACTGGCATATATCGTCGTCGTGCCTCTGCAGCCTTCTTAGAATTAGGACTTCGACTCATTTGGGTATTTAGTCACCTACCTGTGTCTCTAACTTGAAACTTCTGCTGATACTCATCTACCTTTGATATTCAATTTTGTTTTACGGTAGCTAGCCTATTGTTTTGTTTGGCTGCTGTGCGCCACTTTCAACGCATTTTTTTCTTCTCGCAAACTTGTGCTTTAAACCGCAAAGCACTACTTAGCTTATATTTATAGCCTTTGATGTGTTCTAACACTCCTTTTTATCTTATTTGATGCAATCAAGATCACAGTGTTGATAGGTAGCGTCACCACGCTACAGACACTCAGCTCACGACCAGATTTTATACATGCCTGATTTTCTGCAGGGACGAATAGAACACATTTTTCTGTCCCAGCTATGTCTCAGAAATACAGCAGCGAATAGGCCTGAGCAGGCAAACTGTCAGTGGGCGCGCAGCAGATGCAAGTACAGAATTTGATAGCAAATGTGGCATCAAGCGTGTCAAGCTGGAGCTACACAATTCAGGTGATGCTGAAAGTGAGTTTTATTTACACATACACAACTCATCTAACATCATTTACATAAATTTTGTACCATTTTAAATGTATGCTGGCACTGACAATGTTTTGACTTTGTAGCAGTCAATCCAGTAGGCTAAGCTAAGTGTGATTTGTGTTAAGTGCTCTATAATGTATATCAGTTCACACAGAAGTTTTAAATGACCAAGGGAGGTTGAATGCAAAATATGGTGGAGGTCGCAGTGTTGTGTCGAATGAAATACCGATGTTCTTGGGCTATTAAGTACAAGGTAAATCCACCAGCAGCACGGAAGCTTGAGCTTCCTATTATTGTTACTACTACTGCCCGGTCCGACTTACTGAATGAAATAAAGTCTAACTGCCACAGGCCCATTCAGTTGGGCAAACTAGGGGAAAGCCAATAAAAAGTTGGATCAATTTCAAAAGTGATTGAAGTGAGTGAAAACAAATGCCAGATATGGGCCATGCACATCAATATTTTGATTATTTTCTAAATTCATTAAATTGTGGTCAATTGTTATGCTTCTTAGCATATTAACTATTTTCAGATATTTCTATTTTGATTAAAATCCTGACTCCTCAAATCCCAACTTGACCAACACTGGGCCACCATCGCATCCAAATTCCTATCCAAGACTGAGACTTGATCCCCTGTAACGCGCTCAGTAAAAACAGGACCTACAGGCATGTGCCTTTGAAAATTCCTGATAGTGTAAGGTTAGGTAAGGATTGAACTACAAATATGATTTTTTAGCTTTATTTCTCCAGTAAAAACAAATAAACCTATTACATTTACATAAATTATATGTTTCAAAAATGATCATGCAATCAACATATTGATTAGATGATTGCTGACATGACATATTGATTGACATATTATGACATATTGATGTTTGCACAATCTAAAAGATGATTGCTGTGATAATTTTCTGATGCCTACAATAAATATTTTGATTGCATTAGATCATCAAATGCAGGTTCATTTTGTGCTTTTTAAGGTAACTTTCATATTCAATGCATAGTTTCATATTTTTCCTTTCTGATGCTGTGGTTCTGGGTTAAAATTCATTTTGATTATTCAAATATTGGTGTTTTACTGAAGGATCTACAAGCATGCTCATATGTGGGCATAGATTCCGCCCACTTCGATCAACTTTTTGATCAATGAATTTTGTAATTGCCTCCCTTCTAGTTTGCCCAACTGCATTGCCAAATTGGCAAACTGTTTGACTGTTGAGAACCAACAAAATAGTATTATCTGGGATATTCCCAAATAGCATGATCTGATGGTCTTATTTTGTTTGTTATTCCAGGGTTTGTAATGTCATATCAAATTTGGTTTTGCTTGTTTTTCGTTATGGCTTTGCTAGTTTGGAATTTGCTAGTTTTGAATAAAAAAAATCAAACATCAAGCTATGTTTTTTATGGCAGTTGTATAATGCAAAACTATTGCTATATTAGGAACGTGCGCTATGTGTATGTATGTGGAACAATTTGAGAAAACACATTTTTTGACATTTTTTCTGCTTTCACCAAACCTTCCTTTCAAATCATTTTTGATGGGCCACATAACCATTGAGTTGAGGCGCCCTTAAAGGGGGTGTGCCTACTCACATTAGTCATGTGGAGTTGTTGATCAACTAGTTCTGTAAAGTATATATTTTTTTAATTTAGCTTATGCACTTCATTTCCCCAGATTCACTATAGTTGCTAGATAATTCCAAATTCGCCAAGATCATTCGGCAGACACAATTGTTCACCAGAGATTTCGCTACTAGAACTAGAGATAATTTCGCATGGGTTGTTTTTATGTCATTGGTGCGCCATTGAGTAACATCTTCGTACTCTGTTTATAGTGGCGATCGTTTTGAGTTTTGAAAACAAAACAAATGCAACAACAGAATATAAGTAAAATAAACTAAAGGGGCTCCAGGGACGTGAATTTTACGTAACCAATTGATCAACAATAGCTTCTCCACCGTAATACAAATATAGTTACGTGACATTGCAAAGAGTAGCACATCCCTTTTAACCCGCGCCCCACTGGCCTCTGCATTCCTTCGCCCGACTGGGGGGGGGTGTTGAACACCCCTCTAACTCCGCTCCCATGGAACGTTAGACCAAAAAAAAGACACCGTTCAAATTCTTATCGAAAATCATTTCGAAACTATTCAGACTTTTTTTTCGCTCACGTCAAAGTCAGTCCAGAGGTCATCGAGGTCAAATTTTTCAAGTTTTAGGACATCGCTCCAGAAACCCCAATATCTCGCAAAACTATGCTATCTAGAAACAAACGATTTCAAAGACAATCCGCTAGGCCAATGAAAATTTGCAATTGCACCTATGTCCTCAAAATTGACCTCAGTCAATAGTTTTAGGCTCTAGAGGTCATTAAAGTCAAAAACCGTGATTTTGGCAAAATATTTTCGTGAATAACTTCTTACCTAACAAATAATTGCCATACTGTTTTACGCCATCGTGTTTTGTCTCGTCACGACGCTTTGAAATATGTCAATTTGATCATTGTTAGGTCAACTTTAAAAAAAAATGACCTCAGGTCAAGGTCAGTGGTGAACCCAAAGTTAGGTCATGTTCACATATCAGTAGATGTGTTGACGAGACAAACACCACTGGTGTAAATTGGAGCTCTCTATCTTCATTATGACGCGAGTTATTGACGAAAGGTGTTGGTGACCTTCGGATGACCTCAGATGACCCCGTAATGTTCCCTGACAGAACCTGCACTTTGGATCATACATAAATATTCATATTTAACATCTCCAGAAGGAATGGACTGATTAGTGACAAAGAAAGCATTGATTATTTCTCCATTGACTTATAATGGAGATCGCAAAATGACCCGACCCTAAGGTACATAACAAAAAAATCCAAGATAAACATCTTGTAGATACTAATGCTTAATGTCTAAAAGTTTAGATATCAATCCCTTATAAAACTGTAGTCATGGCCACGACGCAAACGTTTGTAGGTAGGGGTCACTTGCCTGACCTGGTTGACTGACTGCCTGACACGAAAACTGAATTTTCGCAAAATGTCGGAAAGAGTCATGTGATAGTTAATGCCAAATTGGCGGCGCTTACGCGCCGCCGTTTTTTCTTATCTGATAAAACAAGAGGGGGTGTTCAAAAACTACCCCCCCCCAAGTGGGGCGCGGGTTAAGCCAATATTCATCAATTATCAAATCCTTTTTACAGCTGGTGTAGAAAACGTCACGCCCGGTCCCAAAATGTTGCCAGAAATCAAACAGGAGGTCGTCCAGGCTGCCACCACTTCTTCTTCGCCTGTTAATGGTATGTTTTCTCTGTTCAGATGTATGGAAATCCTGTGTTCATGTTCGTAACGTTGTTACATTTATCTGTAGAGTGGTTCGGTCCACCGACCCGTTATACCGATAATCAAGCATTAATTGTTTTGTTCAGAACTCGGAAGATGTGTTGATTTTGAAAGTCTTTTACACATAGGTTAACGCTATGTCTATTGGTAGAGCTGATCTGCGATCTGTATCAGCTTTCGTGGCCAAATATGTAGGTTAGAGGTGTATTACTTTGATCCGATAAGCTGATGGAAATAGTTTGATATATTGAGCTCGGTGTATGAGTGAAAGGGCATCGCATCATCTTAGTTTACATTCGATGAACTTATCTGACAATGTTTGAAACCGTTCACCTGATTTGCTGTGTTGTGTCTTCCTGAGCTGAATATACATTTAAAGCTTTCACTTGATTGGACTTACGACTTGGACTTAAGTTACAAATCAGATCATATTAGGTCACCTGTTCTACGAATACCCATATTAGGTGCTCTTTTTTCCCAGGTGTGGATGGTTCTCCCCGGGAAGCGGACTGCAACAGCGAATCTGTCTCCGGATCAGCCGGGACTGGAGAGAGACGACAACCCCAGCGTCATCACGGACACGCGCCGCTACAGATGCGAGCTCTGCAACTACTCCGCCATCAAGGAGATCAGCCTGAAGAGCCACTTGAAGTGCCACAGGGTGCCGCGGCTGACGCAGACCGAATATGTCCCCGGCCAGCCCGGACTGGAGAGTGCCGACAAACGCAGCTTCATCACGGGCATGCGCTACAAGTGCGGCCTCTGCTACTACTCTGCCAAGAGCACCTCCAACCTGAAGCTGCACATGAAGCTCCACCAGCGGCCCGTGAAGTCAAATGCAGTTTCTCTTCCATTCCCCTGCACAAAATGGAAAACAAGTAAATTTGCATATCAGTGTGCGTTTATAGCTGGTGGCATTATAGTTGGCGCCAATTAAGTGTATTATTCAGGTGTGTTTTACCTCTTCTTCAATTTCGTTGTTTAAATTGTCCTCGAGAAACGACTAGAAATTGGTCAAAATAATGAAAAATGCGAACTTAAACGTTATACGTATTTGTTGCTGGCGGCACCACCGACAGCGCCCAAAAATATGTTATTCTGGCGTGTTTTCTCATTCTCTTTATTTTATTTTTCTTTAAAAAAATCTCGAAATCGGTCAAAATCGCAAAAAAACGTATTGGCAATAGTTGAAAGATGTAAGTTTTTGAAACCTAAGTTAATGATCGATGGCATTAATGGCCTCTGGTATAATGGACACCATGCGTTTGTATGTGAAACTTTTGGATAACACCACATGCGCCACCATTTTTGGTTTTCACCAAACCTTCCTGTTTTTAACTTGTTTACAGCTCACCCAGAAAACGTCACGCCCGGTCTTAAAACGCTGCCAGAAGTTAAGGAGGAGGTGGTCGAGGCTGCCACCACTTCTTCGTCGTCTGCTACTGGTATGTTTTCTCTGTTCAAACGTATAGAAATAGGTACCGTGCTCATGTTCGTAAAGTTGTTTTTAATTTTATCTTTGGCTCAGTAAGGCCTGCCGCACCAGTTTGCCGTTAACCAGTATTTTGTTTCGTTCAGAACTTTGCAAATTTGTTGATATTTGTGTTTTGCGCACAGGCTAGTGCTTTGTCTACTTGTACAGCTACACTCGGGTCTATATAACATTTGTATCGACCTACGTAGGTATATATGTATACCCTAGGGGTGCATTACTTCAATCCAACAAGCTGATGAGAAGAATCGGACATAGAGAACCTTTTGTGTGGGAGGACACTGCCATATTGGTTTATATTCGATTCATTTATCTACGATTTTTTTAAACCGTAAACCTTTTTTGCTGTATTTTGTGGCTTCCTGGACTACATATACACTTCAAAGCTTTCATTAACCTGCGCCCCGGTGGGCCTCCGAGACGTCTTCGCCATAGTGTTAGAAAGACGCAGACAAAAACGTTCGAAAGCCTGCGACATGGACATTCGAAGTCTTGAAAAAGCGTCTTTAGCTCAGGTTATTACTGAGGTCATTAAAGGTCACATTTTCCAGTTTTAGGATTTTGCTTCGAACAACCCTCAAATATCTCGGGAAGTATAATACTTAAGAACAAACGGATAAAGCAATCGAAAGTTCCTGAAAAATGCAATCGACGTAGCTGGTGTCCTCAAAACTGAGCTCAGGTCGATAGTGAAAGCTACAGAGGTCATCAAAATGTTAAATATGGCGTTTTTGGTGAAAGTTTTTCTTCAACAGCTTTTTATCTAAAAAAATAGAGCAATTATTTTAACACCATTGGGTTTTTCCCGTCGAGGCACTTTGAAACATGTACATAGTAACCTGGTGAGGTCAACTTCAAAATTTGACCTCAGGTCAAAGTCATTTGGTTACCCAGTTGGGTCATGTTGCATATGGGGCGAAGCGGCCAGACGAAACACGGTGTCAGCCGCTCGTCTCTATCTTTAATATATCAAGTCATTAGCAAATCATTGCTGATGACCTCAGATGACCTTGCAGAGATCACTGAGCAACAATTCCACCTTGGTCATCAAGAATGAGCTAAAATAACATGATTCTGGAAGAATCAGTCATATCCAATACATATTGTCTGAATGGGAAGCATTTGTTTATTTTCCCGTTCACTTGTAATGGGAAGGTCAGAAAATTGGCCTGAACTTAGGTCACACTCACCGATGCAAAAATACGAGATACGCCAGCTGTAGTTACTTATGATCTTATGAAATCATGCAAGTTTCAAATCTCTCGGACAAAGACTGCGGCTTTGGCAAGATAACAAACATTTTGGAAGGCAATGTCACTTGACGTGACCTAGTGACCTGAAGTCATTTTGTATATTAACTGGACAGTTGATATCTAAATAGCTGTACAAAAATTGGCGGCGCGCTGCGCGCCGCCGTTTTCCCGTTATTCCGAAAAAAACTCAGGGGGAGGGTCACAATTTTTTGACCTTGCTATGATATCGATTCAATATTAACCACCACCTGGGCGAGGGCAAAATTTTGCTTCTGCTGGCGTTTCGCCTCAAATTTCGCGTTTCACCTTTCATACATTCCGGTAGTCATCAGTTCTTAAGAGGATTGTAACCCAAGTTACAAATCAGATTATAGTAAACCACGTGTCCAACGAATACCCATACTAGCTGCCCTATTTCCCAGGTGCGGATGTTCTCCCCGGGCCCGACTGCGACAGCGAACCGGTCCCCGAGCCGGGACAGGAGTGTGAGGACAAAACCGACTGCGACAGCGAACCGGTCCCCGACCCGGGACTGGAATGTGAAGACAAACCCAGCGTCATCACGGACACACGCCGCTACAGGTGTGGACTCTGCTACTACTCCGCCATTAAGGAAGTCAGTCTGAAGATCCACATGAAGTGCCACAGGGTGCCGACGACGGAGACGGTGTCTTTCCCGTACGTGTGCGACTTGTGTCCCAGGGCGTTCCAGCTGCACTTCAACTGGGTCCAACACCGCCGCGCGCACGTCATCATAACGGGGAAAAGGAACTGCACCACGTTCTGCTGCGCCGTGTGCCGCGAGCGGTTCACGTCGATGACGAAGCTGAAGCGCCACAAGGAGAAGCACGCGCACAGGGGGAAGATCTTCGGCTGCGTCGAGTGCCCGAGGCGGTTCAGCCACCCCACCAGTCTGAGCAACCACATGCTGCAGAAGCACACACGCCTCTACAAAGAGATTCACCGGTGCCAGTGGTGCAGGAAAAAGTTCGTGTCGCTCACCTGTCATCAGAAGCACGAAGACATTTGTCGCTATGTTGAGCAGAAGACCAACCGCAAGTTCCGATGCCAGCGCTGCAGGAAGGTGTTCAAGTCGCACGTATGGCAAGAGCGGCATGAAGAGACGTGTGACGATTCTCTCGCGGCGAGGCGCGCGCGCAAATGGAAGTTCAAGTGCGAACAGTGTGGGAAGGGGTTCGTGTCGTTCGTATGGCATGAGAAGCATAAAGACACGTGCGTTGTGAAGCCTCCACCCAGTGAAACCTCTCAGCGCCGGGCTCAGTTGTCTCGGATGGACGACGTTCAGTTTGAGAACGTTTCCGCTCATGTGTTCTCGGCCGAGTCGGCTACAGGGACTCATTACGCGGCGTTGGACGAGCTGCCCTCCACCGACCCGCTTGCGCTCGATCCGCTCGCCCTCGACTGAAGCTGCGTTGTTTCGACCCTCATGCCGTAGCTCGTCATGGCCTGGGCTGGCCCACGGGCCCTGGGTTGGGCCTGGGTTGGGCCTGGGCTAGGCCTAAGCTGGGCCTCAATTTAATGAAGTCACTGGGTTCTGGGCAGGCCTGGGCTGAGAATGTTAATGTACGCGCTGCGCAAGCCAAGTCAGAGCTTAATATCTTAACTGGCAGTTTACTTCCACAGAAGCACAGGTGAGTCACATCATTTATATTATGTTATATAAGTAAATATGCTAGGATAGTGATTGCAAAATTTATGAAAATAATTATATGTTTAATCTAAATGGGCCGGACGGCCCGTCGGCCTCAACATTATGATTTTGACTGGGCCTGATCCAAACCTGGGCTTGGTATTTAGGGGGATGGGATTGGGGCTGGTGGGCTCATGACGAACTAGGATTCTGACCACTGGCGGATCCAGAACCTTGGCATGTGGGGGCTTAATTTCAAAAAGTTTCATCAAATTCGAAAAACTCATCGGATTTGCTTCCTTGTACCTTACTGAACGGTTTAAGACAAATATGCCTTTGTAAAAGTTTATTAGATTTCCCTCTACAGAGGAATATATGTCAAATTTCGTCAATTTCAGGCAATATGGGGGGCCAACGCCCCTGCCGCCCCTGGATCCGCTAGTGATTCTGACCAAAGCTTCAGTGGAAGCCTCTGCAGTGGGCGCAAATTGACTCAAAGGTGTCGGCGCGTCATTAAATCCCAATAGACAAACCAAGCCTCTGCAGAATCTGCATCGAAGGTCAAGGCTGAATGGGTTTCGTGGTCCAACGATGACTGAGAGACGGAGCCGTGCTTTGAACGTGACTTGATGCAAACTCTCTGGCTGACCCGACAAACTGTACACGAACTAAGTTAAGGCCAGATGCAAATTATCGCGTTCTTCTTCTTTTTATGGAGAAAATTGTCGAAACTTGCCATACCTATGAGTGCATTGTGCCGTAGTTCGGAACGCCACATCTTGAAACCCAGCGAACCTGGTCCCTCTTTACCATCAAAGCCGAAGACTTGGACTCTTTTAGTTTGGTAACGACCTGTAATGCTCCAGCTACTGTCATTGTGCTGATGATGTGATGACTGACGATGTGATAATGTGCGCACTGCTCGTGTAGCCAGATTTGTATCGGAGTGTATGGCCTGTGGCTGTTTCCAAAGACACTTGTACACATATGCGTGGCGTGCGAACTGCGGCATTGCTAACCGAAAGGCTTCAGTGTCTCAGAGTTCTTTGGTTGAAAGGTGGGGACTGCGATATTTGCAGGGGTCTCCGGCGCCAATTCTCCGAAATAGGCTTGATCGTTAGTTCAAAGAGCGTCGTAAGCAATGTGGTATATTGTGAGTGGACTATGTCTTGCCTGTAGTAAGTACTTTGATTGCCTAAACATGTTAGGTTCAGTATATGAGACATTGTCACTTTCAACAAACATGTTTGTGTTGTTTTGCTTCTCGGTATCGGAGAGCTAGGTAAAAATATTTTTTTTGTGTGTGTGTGCTTTTATGAGATGCTATGTTCCTGTGGCAGCATTTGGAGTGAATACTAATGCTTTTTTGTATTGGGTATGTAAAGGAGTTGATCACTTTGTGATAGCTACTGGTTTGGTGTTGTTAAACTCAATACATTGTGTCTGTAGATCATGCATATGTATTTTTATCTCTATTTTGTCTGATCAGCCGTAACGTGGACCGGTGATCTGAGAAGTGACTGCAATTGGAAATTTTCGAACGTGCTATATATTTGTCTCGTTGAGTGCTTTTGAATGCCGCCTTGCGTGTCTCTGCGATCATTGGTTCGGAAGGTAACCAGGGGGCGTTACAGCCCCCCCCCCACCAGTCAATGGTTTTTAAATCAGACCCCTTAATGCCGGGTTAAAGTATCTACCATCAAAATACGCAAGCAATACATATTTTCCCCCGGATATGACCCACTTCATCGTCCAAGTTGGGGGGGGGGGGGTCTGAAGCCAGTTGGGGGAGGCTGAAGCCCATTCAGGCCTCAATTGCATAGGGGAGTACACATCTGCTCCAGATGTCAGCAGAAGACGCGTCACCAGAGCGCGAGCGACGCCTCTACCAGAAAATCGCACAGACTGATGTCTAACCCAGAGTTAACTGTTGTGTATGCGTATTGCGTACTAAGTGTCAACCTTATATCTATCACCCAAAAAAGGAAAACCTCGAAACTTGGCGCGTTTTTACGGGTCACCATATCTAATATAAAACACATAAATTGAACAATAAAAACAATTTTTCAATATGTGTACGTTTGTGCCGCTCATTTTATTCGTTTCAGCGGGTAGATGCAACCCGCCCCGGCCGCTTGGGGTTAAATTATTTACTTGCAGAGCTTGTCTTCAAATTGTCGCGGTAGCTATATATACTTTTTTAGATTAAACATGAATACGTAATTTGGTGTAGAAAAGACACATACAGAAGCAGGGCTGCGGATGTCGGAGTCGGAGTCGAGTAATGCGCGGATCGGAGTCGGTCAATTTTGACCGACTCCGGCTGGCAGGTGTTGGCACGTATGGGCAATCGTATCTTTCAGAAGTATTTTTAATGGATCACCAATGGCGATTACTTAAGTAATTTTGATGTCAATGGATTTTTTCACTAAGTTTCATTTTCCCCATGCCATGAAATACTCATAATGTGTGTATTAAGTATTACCATGGACGTATAGAGACAACTCCCTATACTCATGGAATGTCTCGGTCGCAGGTTAAAAAGTGCCGCTCCAAGGAATTTTGCTGACGATGATAAGAAATCGGTAGATCGGTAACAAATCCGGCTTAAAGCATGTTTTTAGCTTGTCAAGCGAGTAAGTAGTTCCCCTCTCTTTGTAAGATAAATAGTAACCTTTTCCCACAAAAATGAAGTTATCACTTGAAATCGACAGACGAGACCAAAATATATTGTAAAATCGTCGGGGAACATTTTACATACAAACCTTCCCTTTCGAAAGATATTGCATTTTAAAGTTTATATAAGGCGTTCCACCCTTTACACGACCCGGTACTTGCAGATGCTTGCAAAGTTACTTTTGGTCCCTTATCAATGGCGGGCATTTTAATGAAATTAATTGAAAATGTTATTTGTGCTCTACTTCTGTGATATATGTCCGTAGATTCCCTAATATCTTTACAAACAATTGAATGAACAGGTAACAAATTAGCAGTTAAACGATGCCACTTTATGGCGGTCTTTTTTAGTGGTTGCGACCCTTGAAATTAATATATATATAAACATATATAATAATATATATATATAATATATATTATATAATATATATAGTATATAATATATATATATATATATATATATTATAATATATTGAACATAAGGAATTTGATAGTTTTGTTTCTGTTGTGTATAACACTAAGCTTATGTTAATAAATGAAAGTGTCATTTTCTCCCAACAAAAATAACAAACAATAAAACAACGAGAAATTACATCAGAACTCATCGATGCATTTGTACAACGACCCACTCGATCTTAATTTAGTGTCAGCGATTTGTTTCACGGACATTGTCCAGAGTTGAATAAATTTGCAACACCGGCGCTAGGCGCTCTTCAAATAGTCATGGAAAAACACTGGTCATGAGTTTCAAATTAAGTTTATGTACTTGTTTTGATTTATAAAAAATACAATCTAGAGTAACTAGTAAGGAAATTGTTTAATTTAATTCTTAAATCAAAATTAAATCATTGTTATACCACAACGGAAGCCTAAGAAATTGCTGCTAACAAAAATAAAAGGGTATTATTTCACTTTAGCGTTCCACACTTTTACCGACCAATACTTGGCAAGTACCTACTTTCGGCCTCATCAAACTGGGGCTTTCCCCGTAGTGCTATAGCATGGAGTTGAATAATAATTTTGCGTTCTGCTTGTTTCGATTGATGCGCGTCGATCCTCTAACAGAAAATGTCATTAAAAAGTGTGTGAACTTAATTTAAACTCATTTGCCATGCCATGTATCATACATTTTTTCGCATAAAATGGTGTTGCAAACAATTAATGAAATGCTATTACTCCAAGATAACCTACTTATTTTTTTTCTGAAAAGGTGATGAATTTTATAGACCATTGCGAGTATATACGAGTTTGGGGACGATAATCTACAACCGAGTTCAAGATATAAGGCAAATTTGGGATGCGGTAGATTAGCTATCCAGCGGGCTGGGTGAAGGTCGGAGTCGATCTCGGAGTCGGAGTTGGAGTCGACTCCGGAGGGTCGGAGTCAGAGTCGGAGTCGGAGTCACCTGACAACCGACCGACTCTGCAGCCCTGTACAGAAGTGTCATATTTAAAATGCTTATTTTCCACGAGTCGGCGACTTCGAACGTAAATGTGGAAGTTGATGCATCCAGCAGGGGCGTCTCCATGGGTTTTTGACGTGGGGGGGAGACAAATGGATAAGACTGGTGGAGCCGATACAAATGTGGTACCTACTCAAGGGCGGATCCAGGGGCCATGCCCCCCCCCCAAACCACCCAAAATCGGCGCAAATTTGACACATTTCCTGAGTTTGTCGTAAACTAAGCAACTTTTACGAGAGAAAGTTTGTTTTAAATCAGTTATTGATACATAAGCAAGCGAATGCCGATGAGTTTTCAGAATTATGCGATAATTTTGGGGATTTGCCCCCCCCCAAACTGTCAAAATCACACTTTCAGGATCCGCCTATGTACCTTCTTTCTATCAATTGATTACATATGTATTGCAAAACGTTTGTTAACGTTGCATAAAACATCAGTGGCTCACGTCGTTCCATTCAAATTGAAAAAAAAAGAGTTAAGTGCAAATAGGTAAATGGCTGCGGGACGTTGTCACTGGAGGGGATAATCCCCCGCAGCCTGACGACTGAAGGGGACGGTGTCGCCCCTCCCCCACCATGGCGATGTCCTTGTCATCAGGCCCCGGTCTCCCCTATCGAATCAATTCATCTAAAAAATATTCAGCCTTTTGTTTTGGATTACATGTGTTGTACGCTGATAAGTGTTTCAGGTAGGCTGGGAACAGCACGCGAGATAGCTTGTTTTCCTGTCGCTAGATGGCAATAGTAGTAAACGCCTGAAGTTATGCTGTACCGCATAGCTTAAAGGCGAAAACCTCAGTCTGCGCAGTGGTGGACACTGGACGAGTTATTCTGGTCATCCAAAGGTGGTTTCTACCAAGGTTTCTACACCCTTTACGCTGGGACCCACTGATCGATGCTATGATTCCTCCTGCAATGTGTCGCCGGTTTGCGTTTCAGCTTGCCTTCTGCGAGGTGTGTTGGTGCTTGCCTTCTGTAAGGGACTATGACGTTATCAAGACGGACGGTGACAGTGCCGCCACCTATACTGCAGCTGCGAGAACTAGCCACCAGATGTCTCTGCCAACTGCAGTGGTAATCGACGGATGGACAGCTGTGAGAACTAGGCCGTGTTCTGACTTCTGACCGTCGATTCCGGCGGGGATTCCTGGGAATCGGTAGAATGGTTTTTTTTTTCCGATTTCCGAAGCAAATAGTTAACAGGAATGTCAATGTATAAGAGCATTACCGAGCTGCGGTAGAGCAGCGCAGTTCAAATGCCTGCCGGAAATTCCCGCAGGGATTGTGCAGAGTGCACGGTCAAAGTCGCAGAGCCCGGTTCTAACTGCTAGATGGCTGCTGTGCGAACAAGCTACTAGGTTTATCAGTGAACCTTTTTGTCTGATCTGCTCGCAAAGAGCCTCAAGTGACTCGCCGGCTGACGTCACGGTTAATAAAATCAACCGGGCAAATCAAAGGTCAAGGTCATAGAAACGAACACGAGGTACGAATTAATTAAGTCGACCTCTAATTTGTTCATGAGGTGAGACAGTGCGCCAGCTGCTGCTGGGGAAAAACTGACTGCAGCATCGAGAATCACGCATAACTCGACGAGATCTGCCCGCATGCTCAGTTTGGGGCCAATCAGAGCTCGAGGCTGAATACGAATACGACACTTGTGATGATGATTGGTGTTAAAGGGCGCTCCGACAGCGGAGGTCATATGGCGTCCAGAATACGACGCTCAACTGACGGACTTCAACACAATGTATTGAGATCGTGAACACTTCCATGATATAACCGGCAATCAAAAAACATACGTTGATACAAAATCAGAATGCAGCCAAAGGAGCGCAGGTTCTCATAAAGCGCAAACGAAAAGAACAACTTATAATACAATGATATACATTTTTACACATACACCTTGGAACAAAAGCTACACAAATTGTATGTTGGAAGTGACAATGTCTCGTATAGAACCCGACATGTTTTCCAATTAAAGTACTACATAAAGACAAAGCATAGTCCACTCACAATACAGGTACTTAATCGATAACAACGTTCGATAAACTATCGTACGCCTTTTTGCACATAGGTGCCAGCAAGAAACTCCTGAAAATGAAAAAAAACATGTCGCTGAACACAAAGTCCTCACCTTTCAAACAAATAACTCAGCGACACTGAAGCCTTTCGGATATCAATCCCTCAGATACCGCGCCACGCATAGCTGTACACTGTACAGCTGTCTTTGGAGACAGCCAAATGCGATACACATCAATCACAATCTGGATGGCACTCGCACATCACATCATGGCGACATGACAGTCAGTCGCATGGAGCCTTACAGGACGAAAACAAACTCATTCCATACAGCAAATGAGTCACATTTTCCCGTTTTGATGGTTAGGGAGGCAGCTGGTTCATTGAGTTTAAAGACGTGGCGATGCCGAGGACATTACGCACTTGATATGGAAAGTTTGGCGTTATCAGCAGAGATACAAAGTGAACACGATCGTTTGAACCTCGCCTCAGTTCGTGGAAGCAAGTTCGTCACGTTAGCCAAGGAGTTTGCGTACAGGTACAAAGCAAGGTTCAATCTCTCAATCAACGTTCGACGATGCAACTAATTCAACCTTGATCTTGGAGGCAGATTCTACAGAGGATTTTTCTGCAGCTTTGGTCGGCAAGGTCGAAACAATGGAGACTTCAGTCGAGGGCGAGCGGGTCGGCAGACGCTCGAGTCCCTGTAGCGGACTCAGCCGAGAACACATCCTCGGAAACAGTCTCAAACTGAACGTACTCAATCCGCGACAACTGATCCTGCTGCTCAAGCGCCTCCTCGGACGGAGTTCCCAGACACGTCCTCACGTGCCTCTCATGCCAAATGGGCGACACGAACGCCTTCCAACACCGATCGCATCGATACGTGAAGTTGGACCTGTGGGCGACGGCGACGTGGCGCTTCAGGCTGGTCTGGTACACGAAGTCCTTCGAACAGGCGCTGCAGCGGTAGGTCTTCATCCCTTCCTTGGCGTGGCTTCTCTCGTGGTGCACAGCAGCCCGGCGCCACGGCAGCTCCACGAGACACAAGGCGCAGGTGACCCGCAGCTTCTTTGGTGCGTGCGTCATCGAATGCTCCGCCAGTTCCCTGGGGCTGGTCAGCAGAGTCGCGCAGAAGGCGCAGACAAACGCCAGACACAGTCCTGCGCGGG
>VOPJ01011808.1:0-68421 GCA_014673585.1 Semibalanus balanoides | reverse complement strand
CTTAATTCGTGTTTCGTGGACGACACGCAGCTTTGACAAAGGGAAATGTGTTGGGTTAGGAGCGTCAGTAACCGGTTGGTTGCTCTATGTCGAGGACACGGTAGGGCGATAATTATTATAGGTCGGAACTTTATGGTTTCAACATGAGAGCAAATATATTTGGTACCATAGACTTGTAAACTCATGTTCGGTCTCATAGACGTATGACAGTTTGACTTCAAAATATGACAGTTACTGTTAGACTGAAATTAATGCATCTGGCTTCTTAAACATAGGGTTAGGAAGACAAATTTGGTTGTAACCTGTAGCTGTCGAACATAAATATGCAGATTTAACTTTTAGAACTCGACTCGTGAACTGACGAACATTTAGGTACATCCCTCAGACAAACGTCAAGAGACATTCGTAAGTTTTCGACCGTTCCTGACCAACACCCCAATTGCCCCAACCAACACCCCTGTTCTATACCCGACTAACACCCCAACTACACTCAACCAATACCCCAATTATATACCGACCAAAAACCCTACCGCCCCCAGCCAACTCCCCTATACCCTACCACCCCAAGCCAACACCCCTATACCCTCCCGCCCACGACCGCAGTACCTGCAGACTGTACTCAACCCCTGCCGATCATCAGCTGTCCCTCGCCAGACACGATACACCACCAGTGACGTCATCGATGACGCGACGTCTTCTCCGGCCCGGAATTTTATCACCGACGACGCGTGCCCGGATACGCGCTATCACCGCCGATCATCGTCGCCGGCCCGCCGTCCCTGGCTGCGCCCAGTCCCTGCCGACCACACCCACGCGCAGGAGCCCGAGCAGCACTGTCAACTGTGTCACGAAGTGCCGTGATGTCACCGGCGCCGTATCGCTCGCCGCTCTCAGGGGCGCCTGGCTCCCTCCACCGACCGCCGGCGAGAAAGGCGCCCCCTGCTCAGGGCTCAGACCGGCCACCGTAAGCGGCGTCGGCGGTTTGTAGACGGTCTGCTGTGACCAGACATCGTGTGCTTCTGGTTGTTACAGGCGGCGATCTCGCACCTGCTCGCTGACGTCAGCGCAGACAATACCATTAGTCGAAACAGCATTACGCCGCGCCGGACAGGATGTGTGAGTTGATATGAGGTATTCCATCAAAGCCTGACGCAAACAGAGCCGGGCGGGGTCCTTTTGTCTCGCCGACAATGCGCCGTGTGGCGGGAGGCTGGGGGTGCGGGGCGGTCAAAAGCGCCGACAGTGCTACTGTTGTCTGTTGAGCTTCCTGACGCCACGACTGTGCGCGCAGGTCGTGAACAGGCTCTTACGGCGGAAATTCTGTCCAGGATGTGGCGGAACTCAAATGGTGATTATGGTGTTATTGCATACACTTTAGGTAAGCCAGATATTTTTTGAGTGAACGAGGAATGCGAGTGATCCTCGCTGGCTTGAGGTTCGACGTTTTCATAAGTAAAATAGCTTAGTTATCATTGTGAGGTTATCAATATTCAGATAATTTTGCACATACGAAGAATGCCAGCTTTACTCGCTAACTTGACGATCGACATTTGTATGAGTAAAATAGCTCAGCTACCGCAATGCTATTTAGCATGAAAGACCACGTTCTCATTTTTGGACTGGAAGCGTCAATGCAGTTATTCCCCGCGGATCATTTTGAACTAACGTCATGCACAGATGCACCACTCAATGCATATTGTTTGTTATGCAGCAAGGCACCTGTATATTTTATATTTGTATAATTATTTAACTCAAAAGAAACCTCCAACCTGTTTCGAAAATCGTTGTCTGTTTTTCCTTGATTTTTCACATCACTTTGCCAATATCTGAAGATAAAAACTTTGCCTTTTAAAATGTCTGTGCAAAATAGCAAATATAATCAAAATAAGATTGATACTAAAAATTCAGTGAAATACCGCGTGATATATCACCGCACCCACCCATACGGCATACAGCTGTCAGCATAGCGAAGAGGTCAAGCCAGTTTCTTCGAAGCCTCAAAGTACCTGCCGCGGTGGTTTGCTAAAGCCACTCAAGGTGTGTTTCTTGCTAACTGCATATTGCTCCAAAGATTGTGCTATGCTACAGTAAGAACTATAATTAGAAAATCTACAAGAAGCCTTTGAGACCACAGGCTCTAGATAATCCTGCCGCAGTGTGAGATTAAGGTGTCTGAGGTGGGACGTCTCGGTATGGCCTATTGGGTAGACATGTTACTGAATGTGATGCCTTCTAAGATGAAGAGACCTGGCATGGAAAACATCTTGTTTAGGGGACGATTTCTCAGGAGCGCATTTATGAAGATGCTTCGCTATAATATCACGCTATATCAGATCCACAGATGAGATTCTGAGGTAGTAATTATTGTAACTTGTCGAGTAAATTTGTGGTTGCGTTCATCTTAATCTGAGTGCGAACAACAAGGTGTATGCATGCCTTGGTTTTACTATCCTTAACTGACCCGATGGATAACAGAACGCCCGTTTCCAACGAGCGAGGGTTACAGTTAAAGAGAACATGAAGATACTTAGGTACTTCAGTCTGCCAGACTACACTGCTGATAAGCAAAATACAACTAAAACGAATGTCATGCTAAGCTAAGCAAGCTCAAATAATTATTATCCTGAACTGACTAATTGGCAGGATCGCTTTCGCTGGAAGTCATCTGGTGTAAATTGGTAGCTAAGCGTCCTTTGTGAAATCAGATGCTTGATGCTGACATTGCATTGCATGGAATATATTCAAGGTCATCAAGGGAAGCTGCTCTGAAGCAAGCTTCCCAGCCTGATACAAGCCATTCGAAGGCAAATGGTGGGTTTTATTTATCTGAAATCGATGATCTCACAGAGCATCGACAGCTTGAGTTGAACAAAATAAAACTAGAAGGGAAGTAAACGTATTCTAGAAAGCAAACAAAAATACACTGCAGCAGTGCTGACAATGTCACTGATGCTTTATTAAAGCACGACATGACCGGAGTTTGTAAAAATTACGCACAACATACCTTCAACCTTGTTAGTGACTGCAGATCTTGGCTACCCCTATCAGTGGCAGGGGATCGTTTTCAGCTCCCCCAGAGATCTCGAGATCTATTCGTCCGAAAAAACGAATACAACTTCCCCTTATCACGTTCTACATTTCTACACTCTGCAAATACAAATTCTAAATATTTGGTAGAGTGGCAATAAGGGGGGGGGGAAACACAAAGGCTATAAGGTATTTTTGATCCAACATAGCTGCCATGTTTTAAAACTTATTTCAACGAATCTCATTGGGATCGATAGATATTGAGCTAAGAATTGATATTAAACGACGACTTTTGAAATGAAAAAAATAATAGGCGTGTGCATGTCACTAAACATTTACATAGGGGTGAAGTAAATGCGTAATAAAACGTTTTTGTGATGTATTTTTTTGATAAATGCAATGTTTTGAGTTTGTTTTTATTTGAACATCAGACAAACCGTTATAAAACATATGTTTGCGATAGGCGGCCGCAGGTTTAATCAAAAGGGAGGCAAAACATATACAATATTCACCGCTGGTAAGTTGCTACCAAGCAATATAAATAAGTTACTGATCATTAATAGTTGTGTTTTTCATGTTGAAGTTTACCATAGGCGTATGCAGGACTCAAATTGGGGAGGCACAAGACATATTGATTGGTGTATTTCCCGCTATTATAATACTAACTAATCAACAGTGACTATTTCACTTGCAACTTCCGTTCAAATTGGTTACCCTCTTTTTACCCTACCTGGACTCGCCTATTACCCTTTAATGGCTCATAGAATGCCTTCTGGCACGTGTTTCATCAGACAACTGCAGTATATTATGTCATTGTAAGCCCATGCATCTCAGTTTCCTTGCAATAATATGACCTCCTTTTTTGATTCCTGAGCGCGCCTCTGCAAAAAATGACTTCATTTCCTCTTCTGGCCATATGTGGAAATACCATTGTCAACTTACTGTCTATTGCACCGTAATCGCCTGCATACCGTCATCACCATACTACTTACTCCTTTTGATGTGCCCGAACACGCCCCTGAAACTCTATTCTATATGTAATAAATTATGCAAATAATAGAAGGAAAACAACTATCCATGCAGCATCTTCATAGCTTTATATGCTTTTTACATAGCTTTATTGACTGGCAGCCAAGCGTTTCATACTTCTTGGAAGCTTCCACTTTTCAAGTCTCTAAAGCTGCCTCTGCCGTAAAAAATAGCATATCGTTAACATCAACTTATTTGAATTTGTTGCTATCACTGTAAGCGTATGTATCTCCTTCATACTTGAGGCAGTTATAGGAAAAAACCGTGAAGATCGCATTTCTGTATTATCGCCAAATCTTGCCAAAAAATTCCTCCCAAAACTGGGCAGTTGATTCACCTTTGTTCAGTTTGAGGAATCAAAGTTTTTGGCCTGCCATATGTGAATTTAATTTCTAGGAAAAGTAAAAATTCATGGAAGCTTCTTCCAGCCGTTCAGAGATTTCCGAAAAAATATTTGGAGGGTTGGATGAAAACCACTTAGGGTTAAGCCACCAAATACACATTGCAAGCTTCAATGCTTTATGGTTTGACACTTTGTAGGCCAATACATTCGGACAGAAACGTAGGAATTAGGAATGCCATGAATACTGAATAGCCGTGGGACAGAAGAGCTTTTATTTTCCTATGATCAAGCTCCCTTGGTTCCCGTGCGTAAGTTCCTTGCAAATGTAAGGTCTTCCAACAATGGTACGCCTTTTGTGTCTCAAAGTTTTCTCATTTACCAAAAAATATTTTGCAAAATTTAAAGAAGAGGGTTCAATGTCTTCTCATCACCAATAATTTCGGTGCCGAAATCAAGGGAGCTTGAGTACTGCACCAGGTTCGTTGGGCCAAGAGTTGGTCTCAACATGGCCTACGTGATTTGCTTAAAAAGAAGCCCAGACGATAGAAGTCGGGCAGAAGTCGAGTACCCAGGGGCTCGGGAAAGATTTCAAAGTTGTAGGGGAGGGGCAAAACCAATTTTGATTAGCCTTAACAGTCTTGAAAGCATGCTTTCCATAAAAGACAAGACACAAAGATAAAAGCCTAGCTTTTGTGTCCAAACTAGCATTTGTTAAAACCGAAACAGCGAATTTGTTGCGAATATCAAGCGTTATATTAGCCGTTTTCACGATGGCTTATTTTGCGCGAAATGTTTTAAAACATTTTGAAATGTTTTGAAATGTTTTAGTTGTAGCCGCTTTCACGTGGATAATTGCGAAAAAATGTTTTACCCTCCGCCCTTCGGCACCGTAGAGCGAGGTTAAAACATTGTATCGCAGAATTTGTCATCTTGAAGACGGCTACTACTGAAACTCTTTTAAAAACATTTTAAAATGTTTTAAAGACATTTGCCGCAAAATAAGCCATCGTGAAAACGGCTATTGTATTGTTTGTCACAGATATTCTTTCCACCAGCTTTACGTTTATACTATATTGTACTGTGCTTTTCTTAAATTATTGTATTCTACTATTTTGTATAGATTGGATGTTGTAACACCAAACCCGTGCGCAATGTTCTTATCCAATTTAAATTTACTTTTAAAAAGTTACGACAAACCTGTTTTTGCAATGGAAGTGGGATTGTTTTGGAGGAATGACAATTTTCACCCAGACAGCAAAAATAGTTTGGATTCTATAAAACCTAAGTTTAGATATACATTTTGGCAATTAAATTGAAACGCAAGAAGTAAATATATTGTATAAGTATCTATAAAATTACTCTTATTTTTCAGTGCCTAAATGATCCAGTCTTGTTTAAATAAAAGCAAACTTAGAAAGCGCAGAGTAGATGCTTTTTAAAGAAATCATATAATTTAAGGGAGCAAATCAATTTTCTTGAAAATATGCTGCTTTAACACATCACAGAGATGTGAAAATATTCCTTCCGACTGTCAGTCACAACAGACAGCACCTCAAAAAGCAGCATAACTGTCAAAGCAAAGCAAAAATGTTACTTCCCCCTCGCGAATTCTACGAGAAAGCTGTGCCAAACATGAAGCATGCATGTCAGAAAAAAATAACTTTGAGGCAGAAACTCAATTTGGTTACGTCACCGCAAACATGTTCGGCGTGAATATCGACCATACTGCCAAGAAACATAGACAATATTTTAAAGCAAAGTACAATATTTGAAATTGCAATTATAAAAACATTATCATTAACATTTGAATTTGTCAAATACAAACATTTACTGTTTACAGCTGTCAGTGATATCCTGCTGACCTATCAGTCAACCTGTGCCGAATTTCAGCGGTAATCCTCCTGTACTGGAGCGTGATGCGTCTGAATTGTTCGGAAATATTACGGAATGACGCCGGAGATTCTGCGAAATGACACTTTTATTGGGAGTGCTGTGATTGACGTGCGACAAAAACGCAGAGCATGTCGACGGCACGTGAGTTTCCGGAACGAACCGCACTGCAATGAATCAGAGTCGGCTTTGTAGCTGAACGAGCACCTGGGCTGTGCCCGTGGTCGTCTACGATAATCACCGTCTAAATCGCAGTCGGCCACCCAGGTCGGCTGCGCGGTGACTGCAGCGACAGCGGTCAGCCAATCAATGCCGTGTGTGAGGGTGCTGGATGGGTGGGTATGTGTACAGAAACAGGGGCTGCAGCCAATCAATGTTAGATTAGGTACAGGATTAGAAGCTCATGATAATGCTATTCAAACCGGGACAGGTGCAGGAGCAGGGGATCGGGTGCTGACAGCAGCTTAGGTGGGTGCAGGTACAGGAGCTCAGGTGATGCCAGTCAGTAATTGATGGGTGCAGGACCAGAGCTCAAGTGATTCAACAAATGCTGGATGGGTGAAGGAGCATCAGCCAATTGAATCGCAATGGGTAAAGGACCAAAAGCTCCGTTGACATCAATCAACCGTTTTAACTTTTGACTTCACCTGTCACTGGGCATTGCCTGTTGGTGATATTTGGATAATAAACTATCTAAAATAAACTCTAAAATAAAATAAGAAAATAAACAATCAATCACTAATAGGTGAGTATCGGGGGCGCAGTCAGTCAACACTGGACGGGTGCAGGGCCAGCGGGGGTCCGATCTGTGACGCATTAGTCTCCCACTTTCCCCTCATTAGGCGCTGCAACGCTGCCCCCGTCAGGCCAGCTGACATAATAGCCAGGTGGTCCTCAACACAACCGGTCCCTGATTGATTACCGATCGGAAGTCGGCGGCGCGCCTCTAATTTTCCACGAACTGTCGCCCGTGTCGCACCACATTCAAAACACGCGCTCCAAAAGCAGCCACCTCGCCGAAAGGCGGTTCGATTCCAATCTGAGGACAAAAAAAATGCATGCCGTCACCCGTCTGGCGACTGATGTCAATATCATCAACATCATCCGCGCTGATTTTTGGCTATTTTTGTGTCGCGCGTTGTGACGATTCCCACCGCATCAATCGAATCGGACCTGATTGACGGGGCGGCTGCTGACGTCACAAGTCGTGCCGCCCCCGCCCCCGCCCCCACCGGGCACATCCGGGGCGGCGGCGGCGGCGGCGGCAGAAGCCCGGCATCACGCACAGGTCGCCGCCGGGGGGAGCGCGAGGGGGCGGGTCTGAGCCGGGCGCGCACTCTGATTGGCTGGCGTCGCGGCCGAGCGTGCACGACCAGGAGCGCGCTGCCCCCGTCTGCGACACTTGATCGCCGCACGCGTTGCCGGACGTCGCTACCGAGCAGCAGCCGCCGTCGCCGCCGACAACTCGGCTACCGTCCCGCGCCCGAGTCACCTGAACCCTCGAGCCGCCTCGGAGTGTCCACTGAGCAGCAGCGACAGCCGTGCAGCCGCCCCCGCCCTCGTCGCCCCCGCCCACCGGACCAGACCGGGTTTCCCGCAGACACAGCCCCGGGCGCGCCGTCATGAACTATAGGTAAGTGGCTCTGCCCTGAGGAGCGTCACTGATACCTCAGTGCTGCTCGGCATCACAGGTGGCCGAGCTCGCGCTCACTCGCTCACTCGCGCTCACTCGCTCGGTCGGTCGGTCGGCCTGCTCGTGCAGTCGCTCTCCGGACTCAGCAGTCAGCAGTGTTGTTGTCGGAGACTGTTGGCGGCGCGAGACGTCTCAGCAGACGAGCTTGATCGGTTGGCGAGCGCGGTCCTGGTTGTGCAGCCCGGTGTGCGGAACTTGGAAGCAGGGACTCATTTAAGAAACCGGTAAGGGAGAAGGGAGGAGTCGTGTGCGATCGGGTGATAGCTGCCCCGTGACCGGGTTTCGACGGGAGGTGCAGGGAAATCGCACCTCCGGTCGCTGGTAGCGTGATGAGTGGTGACTTTGCTGGCACGAAGCTCGGCTGTTTTAATGTGCTTGTTAACTAGCAGTGTTCAAGATAGGCATTTGTTGCTACGGCGTGACGGTGCCAATTTAACCTTCTGCTTACATTTTGTTTGATTTCTTAGCATCATTTTTTTTTTGCATAATGCATGATATAGTAAATTAAAACATTTTTGATTTAAAGTTCGTATTTTATTGTGTCGTTCTGAGTGTAACCGGAATGCAAGTGCAAAGTCCCAATGCATACTTCTATGGTCCTTGAAAACAATTGTTATCCTAATCATTCCTAGTCCGTAGTGTGCCACCATAATGAACCCTTATACAATTTATTAATCGATGTAACACCACACTGCAGACAATCGCAACAGAATACAGCACCACATACGACACGAACACAACCCAACCTCGACTTCAACTCGCTCTCACACTCTGTACACTGTGCACTTCAGTGCAGGTTTGCCATTCATAGAGTCAGCGCCACTTTCTACACGCGCGTCACAATGGAGATAATCGACCGCAGGGTAGGAATGTACCCGAGCTCTCTTCATTGTAAAGCCACGGTTTACTGTCTTTACGTCAGAGGGTGAACATGCCGCGGCTAGACGGTGGAGAGCGATGCTCTCTGTGTCAGAGCCACAGTCAGTCTCCCATCCACCAGCCAGCTGCATTCCTTCGTGCAATCCGGACCCACCCACATCGCCAACAAAGTAATTGCAGACTTCTTAAGTATAGTGTTATCCATCTTAAGTATATAGCGGATATCTGGTTATCCTGTGATGGCTTTGATTCAATGCAAGAAGTGTGTCATCATGCATCTATTCAATCTATGCAGGTGTCATACAAATACGGCTGTCCTGACGGGACTTTGGAGATGGAACAATGTCACCGCTAACTCCACTCGTGACGGAACGTGATTTCCCAACGACTGCGAGTCGACATATGTTACACTGACTCGCGTCCAGCTGGGAGGCTCTCAGGTGCTGTGTCCAGTGTCTCCGGCGGATGAGACATTTGCAGACAGTAACACGTGGGCCTGGCACACCCAGGTGTCCAGAGTCGGACCACGTGTGACTGCACTTTACCGGGTACCCAGAAATATATAAATACAGCGCATACATGTATATGCTCTGCACCAGCAGTGCCATTGTGGGCACCGTTAGCTGCTGCCGAAGAAGAGGCGGCGAGGTGCCGGATCTGATACCGACTTTCACTTTACTAAATAACCGATAGCATTTCGTGGTAGGGAATCAGGCCAGCACACCCATTCCTCCGAGGCCAGACTTTACCGGACGCTAATATCAGGGTCATGAGTTTCATCAGTACTGATACCCAAGAGCATCCCACCATTCGGAATTGATCTCTGATCGGAGCCCGGTCGGCCAGGAGGGGGTGGTGGCCAGATGGGAGGGGGCGGCGGCCGGCACATGGTCCACGGCGGACCACCGGACCGGCCACACCGTCCCTCGCGGCCGCTACGCTCCCAACTGCGGGCTTCCCGCGCCGAACCGCTCACCCGGCGGCGGCGGCGGCGGCGGCGGCGGCGGCGGCGGCGGCGGCGGCGGCGGCGGCGGCGGTAAAGTCGGGAGCCCTGGCGAGACGTTTTGAGCGGAGCTGCCCACCGCACCGTCCGGCCCCCGCGCCGCGAGACTGTGTGCGGCCGTGACGCCGGTTGAACCCAAATTTGCGGGGGCGGATAGCTGACTGGTCAGAGCTGTAGGAACTGGTCACTGACCACTGACCACTGACCAGTGACCTCATCTCCTCAGCTGGTCAGACGCTGCGCCTCTCAAGTCAGGTGTGGCCAGAGACCTGCTTCCTAACTCAAATTGGGCAAATCGAAATGCCTTATTCAAATTCAGCATATGAATAACAATGAAAAATAAGCTCGTAAAATGCAAGGTTTCTATGAAATAAAGCTGCAAGGGCATTCCATACAAATTGTAAGTACCTGCCCTGATATATGACATGTACTCAAATGGTTGCATGTTCACTGATTTCACTCTAAGAAACAAGCTAGTTATGAGCACTCGTTGAGCCGTTGTGTGGCTCAGGCTGTAGTGTTTGCTAGGCAACGGGCACGTATTGAGCGAATTTAGTCCATTGACCAGTCGAATGAGGCTTGCCCTTGTAAAACGTTCCTGTGGCTGACTGGCCAGTTTTTGCACTTTCGATGCGTGCTTCAAGGCCTCAAGAGTTGGCTCGCTTACCAAAATAATCTCTTGCATTTTGCAAATTGTGTATGATTATTGTCTTTGATTTCTGGAAGCACGTGCTTTAATAGTTAGATGCATTTGAACGACAGGATAGAAACGCAATTGAGTAAGTGTATCCGGTTTCGCCTGTAATATCCATGCTTACCATTTAACACGCGAACAGTTCTTTAAAAGCGAAACGCCCATAGCTCTGAGCTGTCATGTGATGGTACAGTGCTGTATATGTTTTCAAAAAACCGGCCTCACGAAATTAAATATGCCTGCAAAAGGCTGCCTCACTAAATGAAGGAAGAAAACAAGTGTTAGATTACCATGAAGATCACCATGCAATTAAAAATATGACTTAATGTGCATTGCAATTTGCACTGTAACTGCGGTTAGTGTACACCTGCAGTTTGCTCACCATTACCTCACCATTACCTCACCATTACCTCACCATTACCTCACCATTACCTCACCATTACCTCACCATTACCTCACCATTACCTCACCATTACCTCACACATGCTTTGGTTAAAATGCTTCAAACATATTTATTTGTGGGGGGAGTCCAAAAACTGGAGAGTTTGTGGACTGTACAATGGTCACGTGCCCTGCAGTTCTTGTGCTATAGATCACGTGACTAAGTCAAATTGCCAGATTTGATTTGGTATCTTCCGTGTGCTGCAGCTGCACACTAAATCGCTTTAAGAAATCGCGCTTCAAAATTATCGGTTTGAGGGCTAGACTTCGTCTCGGCCACAAACTGAATTTTGTCGCACTCGTCCACAAAGCTTTTATTGTTGAAGAGGTCATGAAGGGTTCACGTCAGCGCATTTCATCTGCAGTGCAAAGACGTTGCTCGTGAAAAGAACTACGACCTTAGGTTGCACTTGTAAGGAAAAGGAGATGGGCTTTCCTTTCTTTTCGCACTGACGCACACACGGAAGCGAAGTGTGAGGATTTCTCTGGGATTGCCCAGTCCCGGCCTTGGCCTTTGTTTCCGCAGTTTGGCAAAATGGCAGAACGGTCGCGGATGCTATGGAGTTGTTGGGCTCAAGTGTAAAAACGGTGGCAACTGCCGGTACGCGCGGGGCTGGAAAATTCCAGCTGGCGGTGTGCTTATACACAGGTCATGGGCAAAGCTTTTAGAGAATCAAAGAAGAAGTCGCTCAGTTAAGCCCGGCATACTAACGCATGAGAGTGGACATTTTGTAATCAAAAAGGAAGATATTCGCAGTAAAATGTCATATAAGTCAAAGTATTGTGGCGTTTAGTATGCGTATACGCTCGATCAAGGCATAAAATTCACTTGGTCTTGTTCTTTTAAATTCCATTTTTGGTAACTAGAGCCTTTTAAGACCCTCTCCTATATATGTACATATATCCTACGTTAAGCCTCACACCAGCCATTTTCGTGCAGCTGTTAATATCTGACATTCAATGATGACCTTTGCCGCCAAAGCCGTCAAGGTCATTGCCGGATGGGACAACACAATCGCGCGTGTACGATAGAGCTAAGTTCTGGTACTTGACTCGCTATCAAATATCCCGCTTTCATGCAATGACATTGTCCGCGGCCCCAAACACTGTTATGTTGCCCGGTCCAACGCTACGACAAGACTGTCGCCCCATTACCACATCAAAGTGTGCACCGGCCATGTAAATCAGAATTCCTCACTAATCCACGATATTACGGCCAATTTCTCGGACAAGCCGCGTCGCAGCGCGTGACCGCTGTTAGGATGTCACCCTGCGGGTTTGAAGCACCGCCTCGGCCGCCAAGGCCTCTAGACCTTCTGCTGGCAGAGCTGGCGGCAGGCTCACCAATCTACGGCGTGTTAACCCCGTGTGAGCAGCTCTGAGCGCCACGTGTTGCTCTAGACTCATCTGTGGACGGCGGTCAGCTCAGAGGGCCGTGCTCATGGCGTTAGTCGCGCGCGCCGAGTGATGCCAGTGGGGTCAGCGTGTGTAAGCTGGGCCCAGACGCCCCACCCCAGATGTTCGCCCGGCCTGAGCGAGGGATCAGACCTCAGGTACGGAGGGCCGGGGCCTCGCGCGCTCTCGCCGCGCTTTTGGCGGCTCGACGAGCAGCGTCCTTGCCGAGGTGTGATGCCGACCGGCCGCGGTGACAAGATGACGTGATGTCGCGCGGCGGACACGTCACGATCAGCAGATGTGGCGGCGACCCGAGCTTGTCGAGAGACAGAAACCGGACCGAAATCCGCAGCGAAATCCTGAACGTCGCGGCCACCGCCCGGCACCATGGATTTCGTGTCCAGTGAAGTACGAAGGGCGTCGCACAACCGCTGTTACCCTTGTAACAGTCGCGCGACCACTGTTACAAGGGTTACCAGGCTACTTGGCATGTGTGGACGATATTAAGCTTTTTGCTAGGGGTCGATCGGTAGTGGTTATGTCGTTGAACGGGTGACTTCCGTCTGGACTCATGCAACAGTAATGTATTGCTGGTATGTTTCCACTCTGAACATCCGGTCAGGGTGGAAACATACACAGAACAGTCGAAAGAGAGGCAAACGTACTCTGTTGTACAGTTCCGTAACAATAGCCTAGCCCTACTCTGCTGCGCTGTTGTCTAATCCCAGTCCGTTTTACCTGGATAGCTGATTACAATACTCGTTCCTCCTCCATAATCGCTACCACCCGGGGCGACCCAGTTCACCATCGCCTCTCCATCGCCACGCCAATCTTCCCGCTTCCTGCCACCGCCTCGTCAGGATGGCGCAGGAAGCGGGAAGATCCCTCTGGCGCAGCGGGCACCCTTCGCTCGGTCATCAATTTTCCCTCCTGATGTCACGGGCGGCTAATGTTGGCGTTCGGACACCCCTCGACGCCTACTGGGTGACTGACGTCTATCAGCTGGACCATCTCCTCCAGCAGGGGGGGTGCCTGCCACCCGCCAGTGCACCGCGACGGGGGATTCCAGTCCGCCGACGATGGCAATGTCCTCCATTCATTTTGCGTTTTTCATCGGCGCCTAAAAACCACTCGTTCCGTGCATATCGAATTATAAGTGCACACGCGACCGTCACTGTGCAAGCTGGCCGTGGTCGCTGCAGGTGCCCACGGTCGCGAGGATCGAGCCGCCGCACCCGCTACGGGCTCGAGCCAATGGACGTGGGTTAGCGACATGACCGTGTCGATTCTTTCAATCGGCAGCCGGGGGCCGGGCCGCACTGTGCCACATTTGCCGCCGCCGTGATTGGAGAGATGGCGGCTGCAGACCGATTCAACGACCGGGCGTCGAATTTTACGGCGGCTGGACGATTTAGCCGTCGAAAAAAGCGGCACGAAGGCCAGTGCCGTCATCAGCAGAGGAGCGTCCGACACTGTGTGCTGGCGGTCGTATTTGGAGCGGTTGCGTAACCCTACCCGGCACGAGGACTGCCTCACCGATGTAAAGCGGGCCTCGGTGTCTACTGTCTAAGGA
The DNA here is from genome assembly GCA_014673585.1 of Semibalanus balanoides. NCBI lineage: Eukaryota > Metazoa > Arthropoda > Thecostraca > Balanomorpha > Balanidae > Semibalanus > Semibalanus balanoides. The sequence goes on along the minus strand of VOPJ01011808.1, from coordinate 54,454 downwards.
GCTACGTAATGGTGGTTCGGTGCCGTCACGGCTTTTCCCTTGCTGTCGATCTCTAAGCATGATTTCGCTGTTAATGTGCAAATGTTCTTACAGCGAAAAATTACGCTTATATTTTAAGAGTTAATACCAGGTCTGCGTCGTCCCACTGCGCATCCTTCTGCGCAGGTGTCGATGACGTCATAGGTGGTGTCAGCCAGCACGAAGGCCGCCGCGTAAGCGTTCAAGACGAAGTTAAAAACGGGAATTAACTGCTTTGCCCGTGATATTATATAAAAACAATTAGTGATGGAATTCATTTATCTTTACTTGGACTGTTCGAATCGGCACGATATCTTCTCATTTTTTAAGTCAATTTATATTATAATTTCGGCGATTTTCGAACGGGCAGAATATCCATTGTTTATGGTGACCACTACTGCACGGGCCGGTCGAAATGAAGACCGCTCGTTACGGTCGAATGTCGATGTGGTACAGTTTCCAGGCCGGCACTGGAGCGGTTCGGAGCTGCCTATTGCCAAGGAATTCGGAACGCCGACCGATGCTGGCTGCCACACAGTGTCCCTGTTTTATGGATATCTGGCCCGTTCGAAATCGCCGAAATATAATTAAATGACTTAAAAAATGAGAAATATCAAATGCCGATTTGACGTCCAAGTAAAGCATAAATGAATTCCATCTAATTGTTTTGATAAGTATCACGGGAAAGACAGTTTAATTCCCGTTTGAACTTCGTCTTTTGAACGCTTACGCGGCGGCCTTCCGGCTGGCTGACACCTCTTATGACGTCATCGACACCTGCGCAGAAGGATGCGCAGTGGGACGACGCTACCTGGTATCTATTGCCTTGCTTAATACACTCCTCGCGAGAGAGTGCAAACAATGAACAATCAGAACATAGCTATGCATTCAGCAAAAATGTTAGCAAATAAACGAAGATCACATCAAAATTGTTAAGTGTGGACCTCCAAAAGTTTGCTGACACGCTCCATATTTTTGACAGCCATACAATTTTACAGACAAGCGGAGCACGCATTATACGTGAGAATCTCACCAGACAGTATGTTTTAAACTGGCATTTCTGCTGCTAATTGGTAGTGCGAAACTGGCCGGGGAACTCCTGGAATGAGCTCAGTTTCGGTATAACTGCATCACCATCTGAGATAAAGCAGCAGCTATCTCCTGCTGAACGTGATAATCTCAGACATCGCTGGTGCCAGTGGCGTCACGATTTTTCGTCTTCACCAACAGCCAATCTAGAGATTTTTACCGGATTTCTCGGACTACCGGATGTGCTCATTTCCCAGCCAGAGCCAGCTGCTTGTTTCGAGCTCACAGGTTTGCTGTTTCCGGCATCATTTAAAGAAGTGCTGATTGAACTGCAGGTGTATGTTTAAGTAAGTTGTTTGGGAACATGGGGAGTTTACAACGATTGAAAAGCCAGAATGTTTTTCCGCATCGCTTTGCCTGGTTAGTAGCAATCACAATCTATTGTTAGTACAAGCTGTGCAAGTCGAAATGAGCACGTAAGCGCTCCAGGTTTTAAGCTTCTCGGGTGGTTATCGTCATGTTTCTTATGTGAAGGCAGACGCTTTTTGGCCCTATTTTTCGGCGATAGCTTGTGAATGTCTCAACAGGCATGAACGAAGCTACCACAATGGAAGTTTCATGCCTTGCGCGAATTCGTATTATTAAATTCGGTCAGTCACAAATTTAAATTAAGAACAATTCCCTTTCGCTCGTTATGTTAAAGGGAATGCAAGCTCGGATAGAGGCTCTGTGGCAAAGTAGGGTGGTTCGTTTCGGCCCGCTCGCCGCCTGCCGCCTGCCGCCTGCTACCCACCGCCCACCGCCTCATATCAGCGGTCGAGACAGACGGGGGGGGGGCGACCGGTCGGGGGATTCCAGTCGGCGGGGTGGGGGGCGGCGTGCGCCACCCCCACCCGTGACCGGTTTGCGGGCTGTTGAGGCGCCTCCGTTGCGGCGGGTTGCGCCGGTGTTATGAATGATCCACTCTACTAGATGTATACCGCACAACATTGCGGGTGGCGTCGAGCTACTTCGGGTGTCCGTCGCTGGCCACACGATCTGTCGCGGCGCGGCGCGATCTCGACAACGGCGCGCGGCACAGCAGCTGACCGACACGGCAGGGCAGCTGACCCACACGTGCAGACCGAACGTGAGTCGTAAGCCGGTGCTGGACAGGCCGGACGGCTGGTGGCGGGGTGGCGGGAGCGGCGCTGCTCGGTTCGCGGTAACCGCAGGAGTGCCTCGCCCCCGGATTGTGAACACGTGGACTCACCGGGGGTCACTAGCACAGAGGCGGCCGGCGCAAGCTTCTCGACAGTAGGAATGTCATTGTGAGCGAATATTTCTAGAAGTGTACCCGGTCAGTTCGAGTGGCTTGCAGCGGAATTCAGACCGAACGGAACGTCTTAATCGGAACTTGCTGTCTATTTATAGCGAACGGGTTGTAAAACAGTCGCGCAGAGGATGTGTATTAGTGGTTGCACGTGCGCTCTGCGAATCGATACTGAAGCGAGGCGGAATTATTGCGAAACTCGGGCGGCGAAATTATTTCGCCGAACAAGAAATGCAGCGTCGGCTGTCGAAATTGGCAGAATACCGACGGCAGGGCCTTTGAGTTTGCTATCATTGGGCGGCATCAGGAGCGGTGATATTATAATAAACCTGTAGCACTGGTTCTGTCAAGCGCGGATAAGCGCCAGATTTGCAGTGTCATGTGTTCTGGGGCGCTGAGGTAGAAAGGTTTCCCTACACTCGTTGGGTTGTTTTTGATGTTCTGGTGTGAAGCTAGTACAAATATGCCTACCAAAGCGAATATTTTCAGTACATGCAAGGCCTTATGTAATTAGTGTCGGTACGGTACCTTATATGCTGAAATGTGGTGGAATTTTGCATGTTACACAAGCACAGGCATGCAATCGTGCAAGCATAACATTATTCATGGGTTACCTCAAATAACTAGTACCTACCTCACAACAAAGTGAAACCTGATGATGATTGGGGTTTAAGGGCGGGCCGACAGCTAAGGTCACATGCCGCCCACAAAGTGAAACCTACCCTTCACCAAACTTAAAGGAAAATATTCACCCTTTGATACACTTATCTGCATTTTTATGTGACACACGCATGGTATCAAATTGGTCGTGCCTCGATTTTAGTTTTTCTATTTAAAAAAAAATACATTTTGGGAAATTTAGAATTATATCTTTACATACAGTGACGAACGGTATGATCCATCACTATCTCTGGTTTGAATATTGATTTGTAAACAAGTCATATAGGACCAGCAATTCAATGAGTGCGCCGATGCGCGTGACAACGTCCCGGTTGGTTAAGGAAACAAATCACCGACGCTATATATGTCACCGTTGCGTGCACAAGTGAATTTCTTATAGCATTGCCCGTTTTTCTTAATTGTTTGTTGTTGTTTTTTATGATAGGTTGAAGTATAGCGTTATATACAGCTAGAGACAAAACTAAACATAACATCTCATGTTGACAACAAATGCACCAACTCTCAAAAATTGATGCTCGCAACAACTAACTAGGCCATGGTTGCGTGCTCAAATTTACATTAATTTGGTTACCTTATCAAATAATCTTTGTTGAAAGGTAAGGATTTTAGGGCACTCAATTATAACAGACAAAGTGCCTGTGCTCCTCAGCATGGCTCCTCAGCTGATGCTGTGATGACCACCACCAGTAGACATCGCCTATGGATTATGGATCCGCTGCGGTCACCACCCGTCAGCCAGCCAGTCTGGCGTCGGAGGGCCACTCCCCAATCCTCCCAGCCGTCCAATGTCTCCACCACAGCTGCGGGTCGACATCGGAGACGGCCGGCCCACCGCGCCGCCGGCTGTAATGACCGACTAACGAGCAGCTCGCGCCTCTTCCTGTCCCAGTGACGTCATTTGTCATCACCAGTGACGTCACGTGTCACCGGCGAGGCCGCTGACAGGGCTGGGAGCGGCGTTGGCATTCATGATGTCATAATGATCAAAGAAGGTGCGATGCGAGCATCGGTCGGCGAACTTGTGAGGTCTTTATGCTGAAAAAGAAGTCCCGCTGAGGTGTCGTGGAAACTGTCGCCAGTCGGGTTTGTAAGCTAGTCGAACGGGATAGCGAGATAAGGGCGAGACCCTCGACACTAGCGAGGATGTTGCACCCACCAGAGCCCCGATGACGCGTGCTGGATGGTTTGGTTTCCTGAACCATTGCTCTATCTCTGGTGAGGACACGCGGTCATTGGGTGTTCACTGTGTGGTCTTCATCGCAATGAGCCTTCGCCTGTATGACATCGCCGATGACGAAATAATCAGCTGATCAAGTGACCGCACCTCGTCCATGGTAGATCAGCCAATCAGGTAGCGTGTTGTCATTCGGTGGCATTTAATGCGATGAGGCGCCAACCGCACTGTCCAGTGTCCACCTTGGTGGTCTGCACCGAAACCCAGAAACACGCTGTCCCGAAACGGGTGTGGTGGTTCTCATAATTCAGGTAGCAGTTTCCAGCAGCAAAAATAGCAACCTCAACGGACTCATCGTGATTGATGCTACTGTGGCCAAACAGGTCCGCTCACCGCTGACTTATTGTAGTTGTTTGTGCGCCGTCGATTGTCCTTACTATGGAGTCAATGTGACCCGGCGAGTACGGGCCAGGTAAGGTGGCGGATTGGGGGCTCTGCTAAATACCATATCGCTTCATGTCTAAGCCCAAAACATTGTTACTCACACTTCCAGTGAACTTGGGTTTTAGCCAGCGTCGCCCCACCCTCTCCTGTTTCCGCGCCCACTTCTTGTCAACTATCCTACTTAAAATAAATTATCCGTGAAGGCCCTGCAATCCGGCGCCCAAAATGCGATATCACCGGTTGTGGCCGGGATTACACAACAGCGTTGTCTGGCCGCAGTCGAGCGGCAGCGTTTCAGGCGTCTCACCACACCACTACAGCAAACACCCGGCATTGATAACCCAGATTCGGCCAGCGCCACTAACGAAGCACGCCTCCCGTATAATCATGTTGTTGCTGGAGATGAGCGGGTCTCGTCTCGCGCGATTATCCCCCGCTGCTCGCTCCCACGGGGACTCTGGAGTCTGGACCGAGAAATCGGTCAACTTGCTAGGTTCACGCCGTCATACCAGCACGCGGCGCCGACCCAACTGTCCCCTCCCCCCAACACCGTGGCCCACACTCCCCAAAATCCAGCTTGGGATAGCTTGGAATTTGCACGCGCCAAAGCGCCGCCGCCGCCGCCCGCCGCCGCCGTTTGGCGTGGATGGCGGGGGAAAGCGCCTTTGGGGTCGGTTCGCCGTAGCGTCTGCCGCCGCCGGTGCTGCCGGAGCACCCGGTCTGTCCGCCTGAGCTGTGCTCTGTGCGGATCGTCGCGCGCTGTGGTCATCCAACGCCTCGCCGGCGCCAGCACGACACAAATGCCGGCGCCGTTTGCCAGTTCTGGGAGCGCAGTGTGTGCGCACCGGTCGCGTAATTAAATCCAACGGAGACTGCGGCGGGAATGTGGAGTGGGGGTGTAAATACGGGGATCACCAGCGGAAATGGCGCGAGCTGGTGCTGGTTCTGGATTAAAAGGGATTACAATACGAGGAATGATGAGCGTAGGTAATCTAATACAACTGGCATGCTTAGCGATCATGCTACCGTTCATCCTCTCCGGTCAATTCCTCACTTTTGCACGAGGGTGCATTTAAATGCGGGTTCGTTACAGAATTGGCTACGTCTTAAGTTTCTCCAGTGGGACTCCATTCTTGGCTTGATATCGCCCATGTCCAGCGTATCAGCGAATTGGTTGGACAGCGTGCAAGTGTACGGTGTGCACTGTGCAGTGTGCATGTAACACAATCTGCTTATACGCCAGCCGCAGCGCTCTAAAAACAAACGGTAACATGTGTGCTAGTCTAACAGGAGTGAAGGCATCGGGCAAATTACACGATTTCCAGCTTACCTACATCAAAATACATGACGCGCGCACAGACCAGATATCCTATTACTCAATAAATCCCTTTAGTCATATTGCATCCTGTGTGCGCTTGCATTATGACCATGAAAGGGTGCAGTTTCGCCAAATGCCGGATAGGCATTCTGCGATTTTTGGCGAAACACAATATTCGCATATCAGTTCATTGAGTTGACAGTACTCCACCTTACTAGACATATTCGTTGAGTTTATTATACTATTGTTTCCTGTTGCTATCTTTGACAAAATAAGGAATATAATTGTTTACCTGACAACGAGGAAAGCAGCTGTCAAGTAAACTTTGCATTCGCAGCACAGCAGTTTTTGTTAAATATTGTAAATAAGCACGTGACAATCACGTAATCTGTTTTGTCACCACAATACGTAGTTTTTTACGAACTCTGGACGGAGGCCACCATTTACATATACTTATATCCTCGATCTGATAGACCTGTTCCTGCTGTCAGAGATGGCCTTTTCGGGAGTTTTTACTGAAGCATCTTACGCCTATGACGTACACGGTCAAATGATTGTCTGGAGAAGTCTGGATAGATATAGCGTCTAGCCTGAGAACAGAGAGCAGCTAGCATTTTAAACACTAACAGTAATTTGAATACTGAGGAATGTAGGCTCTACTGCATTGGATATATTATAACCGAAAAGCTCAAGCCGATGATATGAAAATCGAATCTAACACATAAACAACAACTAATCAGCAAACAGCAAAACAGTATAAATGACCCAGTTACAAGTTAATTGGACTGAAAATGTGGGTCAGGTGCTTTTGGTCACAAGGAACTTCTATAGTTTTTTATGTAAGCACGAATGTCTTAAACTTACTTTCGTTCTTTTTTATATATTACATTTTGGGTAATTGTAAACTTGATGTATTTATAAACCTAGCCACGAAGAACAGACTCTACCGATGGCTGGGTATTGAAATGCTGAACTTGCCTGCCATAATCCCCTAAGCCTAAGCTCAAAAGCCTGTTTAGCGAATTAGGGATTTTGTAAAGCAACGTGTTAAGCAAACTATTAATTTCAAATGTTTGCCGGAACTTGTAATCCATATGCAACGCGAAACTACACCGACTCGCCATTGGACCTCAGTCAATGTTGTACGCTAAAGTGACACGACAGCTCAAGGCTTACCGCGAACTGCACACCAATCTTGGCAGAGATGCACCCACTAAAGGCACAATACAGCAGCAGCCACCGCAAACTCCCGTCAACAAAGCCGCAATGAACCAATCAACCACGCGTGCCGACCTCCCACAGGCCTCACCGTTCTTTGCAAGCTCCTCCTCCGCGCTGATCCAGCCTATTGGCTCCTGTGTAGAATGGAGTGCAGATATTGTATAGCACTCTGACTCTGAACTCTGACTCTGACTCTGACTCTGGCACTCTGACTCTGAACAGCAGCAGCGGCGGCACCGGTGCCGTCGCTGCGGCTGTCGGCACCCATCTGAGCTGTCGTCTCGGGCGCGTGGCTCACCGGGCAAACGCCGCCGCCGCCGCCGCCGCCGCCGCCGCCCGCCGCCCCGGGGGCGCTGGCGGCCCGGCGGGTATGCCCCGGGCGTCACGCCCGCTATATAGCACCGCGCCGCCTCCACCCCGGCATCATTCGCTGTGACCGCCCGCAGAGACGAGCCGCCTCCGCTGACCGCGCACCCTCTCTCTCTCGCTCTTGCAGCCCGGCTCCCGCCGCCCGGCTCTCCACAACTATGTCGGGGAAGAGCGACTACGGAAGCGGATTCGGCAAGTTCGACATGGACAAGAAGGCGGCGATGCTGGCGTCGGCGTGGCAGGTGACGCAGGACCAGTCTCGGCGGCGCCGCGAGGAGCAACAGCGCTCCTCATTCAGCACGCAGCAGCAGTTCTTCGGCAAGCAGGCCGCCTCGGCCATCGGTGCCACCGCCTCCGCCGCCAAGGCAGCAAAAGACAGCAAGAGCGGCTCCAGCTGGAAGGGCTAATCAGTCGTGACTGCGTGTGGGACTCTAGTGTGTGCGTGCAGCGCGCCACGTGGAACTGTGCGTGCGCGCGCGCGGCTGCGGCCGATGGCGCGCGCCAGGCAGCCATATCAGGGTAGGGCGAGCCGCCCAGGGGCCCGCGAGGCCTCTGTGGGGCCCGCGGGGTCGCCGTGGGGCCGCAGGGCCGGCGCCGGCGGTGGACCCACCGATTCTACCGCCTCCACCAAGGCGTCGGTCGGCGGCGACAGGCCCGGACGCTGAGTGACGCGTCCACCAGCCGGTAGGCGAGCATCTACCGGCACCGGTGGACGGAAAGGATCTCTCCGTTGAAGCTGGCGCAGAAGACTGCGGGGTCACTCAGTCGGCGCGCAGTCAAGACATTTTGTACATTCACATATGTGTAGTTTTTGAAGTGTCTCTTCGTCCATGTATTTCACCGTAAGTGTGCTTGTAGTTATTTATATAGCGATATTTTGTTACCGATTAATACACGCTTAATACGTATGTACGGTCTGTCGGGAGGAAACGGGTCGCGAGTGAGACGGGAGCGGAGGTGAAGTTGGCGGACGCACACGTGCGGTACTGATCCCACCGAACATCTACGTCAGCGGGAATCCTAAGCGCCCCGTTATTTTCGCACATTTGTCTGCAATGCCATAGATCCGCGCTCCACGACATCGACGAGACCGTAAAGGACGGAATGGATCCGTTCGTAAAAAACACGCCGGATTGGCGTTTTTTCGATCGACGTCCGCCTGAACGCCGGGCGTATTTTCAGACGCTCGGCGTCCGCAATCCGGATTCCCGTCCGGTATTGTCGACTCGTGCGTCACGGGAGCAGTCGAGCAGGGGGAGGGGGTGGCGGCGGAGGGGGAGGGGGCCTAGCAGCACCCCGTCCGTGAACGGAATTTCCGACACCGGACCGGGCGCCTGTGTGGTAGTACGTCAACGCGGAAAAATCAGCAGCCGAGTAACATGTCTTTTTCGCGGCGTAAAAATACTTGCGGCACATGAAAACGCTTCGGTGAGGTCGTCGATGACGTCATAGATTTCCTGCTTTCATCATTCAGGATCAGGGGCTGTAACAGCGGTGTCAATTGTCAGGTGGTGCAGACATCGGCCTAGAGATCGCGGTCTGTTATAAAACTATGGCAGACTCAGTATTGTAATTTACGACTGTGGCAGCTTCAAGACAATCGTTACATTTTTATTTAAATTCGTAGCAAGGATGTAATTCAACGAAGCAAATGCAACAGTGCTTCTGCGAGATAAAAACAATTGAACCAAAGTAAGTTCAAGTACTGAAACCTTCCTAGAAACATGCCAGGATGCATGATGCAATTTATGCTTTGCCAAATACAGTAAATAATAGGAATTTAAACGAGGACGGTGGTAGCTTCACAATTAAATATATGTGCGCATCGCATGCCTACTGGGTAATAGTAGGCCAAATTAAACGAATTATAAGCTCTGCATCACCTAAGAGGTATGCTCAGAATCTACTGAGCGTCTTATTCACCGTGTAAACAGAGCGCAGCTAATCGCTCAGCTTGAGCTGTTCATCCACCAAGATGTGTCAACTATTTACTGAACAGCTAGGGTGTGTCATCGAGGGGGTGATTCTCTTAGAATCAACTGAAACAAAGATATTCCTTGGCGCTGGAGCCTAAAAGTACACGGCATCATAAACAGTTCTTCCCAGAAACTTGAATTCGTGAGGCCGAGCCGATCGAAGTGTCGCTATAAACTGACGCCCGGCGTTGCAGTCCCGTATGTTGAGCGCCACCGGCCGCCGCAGGTAACACCAAGCCGTTGGCGGCAAGCGATGCAAAAATAACTTCTCGTATGAAAACGATGCTGCCGAGCTCTTCTTGAAACTGATACATGTGCAAAATGTGGGCCATTCTAAAGCTCCAATTAAGCAGTTCAGACATTGGCTGANGCCCGGGCGTTGTAGTGTAGATGAAACGTTAGGCTTTAAAAATAATCTTTTAACTGTTGGCTGATTCGGGAAGCGGCAAACATTCGTTCAGCTTCCTTGGTGACCGACTGCCTGGCGTCCACGTCCCTTTGTTACGAGCGCGGCCGCTCAGCTGTTTGTGTTACGGTGTGCGCCCCAAGATTGACGCCCGGTATACATATTCCAAACTATGAAGGCATGCGTCCATCTGGCTGCAGTCCATGTGTACATACGTCTAACTAATTAAACTAATGATTATTTCCTGTGCTTGTATTTTTCGCTCTTGTATAATGTCCGTCTTAATTTCGGTTAAAGGGACTGTCCCACCTTCTCAAAAGTTCTCAAATGTACGCCGCATGTGGTGTTAAATATTATTAGTAATTGCTGCCCGAAACACGATTTCTATGACATTTGTTTTTTCTGCACAAACGTGGCTAAATTTCATAAACAAAGGTTAAGTTTTAATATTAGCGGCTGATTGAAACGTCACATTGGAAGGAATTCGGGAGAATAAAGAAACTCACCGAGTGCCATATGTACGGCTAATGTATGGCCAAAATATGCAAAACATTGCGACTATCATCAACATTTTTTAGTTAAAGAGTCCATGACGACGTCATCGGCTCAGGGTCCCCGTTCAAATACACTGGGGACTGGGGATGTTACAGATGTCAAAACCAAGTTTAAATTTTTTGTGATTCGACCTCGGTGGTTGTTTTAACTTATACTATACATAATTGCAAATTGCAATGCCTAGCACGGAAAATGGCTATCTCAACTCAAATATTATGTTAAGGTGGGACAGTCCCTTTAACAACACTATCCGGCATCTTGCTGAGGTGTATCATCATCTGTTCAGTATTTATTTCAGTGTATGGTTCCCGTTCCAGTCGTGGTTGTATACAAAAGTTTAAAATTTAAATCTTTAGCAAGTTTTTTACGTTTTATCTCCGTAATCTCCTGGCCCATCAGTGGTTTATACCCACTCTATACCTCCGTGTACTAAATGACCCATCTGTATTCGCCTTTACCGGTGCAGTGACACAAAAGAAACTAAAGAAGATACCTAAAGGAAAAAAAACATTACTGAGTGATCCGATAAGATTAACATGCGAGTATTGTTTGTTGCACGTCATGATTCCGTTTTTATATTGAATATTTAACAAATAAAAAGATGCTGGAAACTGTACGGTGATTCTGGTCGAGCTTGACGAGCATTTATACCTAGGTCTTTGTCATAAAGTTCACGAGTTGATGGAAGTAAAACTTTGTACTATATCTGAACATACAGTTGATTATAGTACCTACCCGTTTTAGAGAAACATTTTGGACATGTCACAATTTTGTTCGTAAACCTATCTCGTCAGTTTACGACAGTCTCTATATCGTTAACGTTGACCGTTTTCGCACGACTCGGCTTTGTTTTCAAGCACACGATCGAATACTTTCAGGAAGGCTGTGGTCTGCCACTGCACTGGCGTCGAGGCACACACGGCGAATAAATGTAATTTATCTGAACAAGGTATAGGAGCTGGCCTGGCGCTTGGTGGCTCAGAGAATGTTCCTTATGGCTTATGCAGGCGCAGTATGGGAGCAAAGCCAAAGCAGTATGGGAGCAAAAAGAGAGAGAAAGAGAGAGAGAGAGAGAGAGAGAGAGAGAGAGAGAGATAAGTGAGGAAGACTGAGAGAGAGAAAGAGAGAAAAACACCGAATATGGATGACATGATGAGTACCCAGTTAACCCCTTTAGAGTTCAAATATTTGCGACAATTTGATCTGAGTGGGCCTGAAGGTGGAGGCTCAAGGTCAAAATCCATTTTTGGCCCGTTTCGCAAATTTGCACACAAATAGTTAATTTAAGTGGTAAACATGCATGCAAATATTTCATGACATAGTAAGTGCAACTCCTTGAGGGTCAACAGGGGCTACAGGCGCAGATCCAGGGGCGCTTTGGAGCGCGCCGCCCCTGAACCGGGTCTTTTCTATGGTGCGCCCGTAGGGTGCGCCCAGAGGGCGCAACTTTTTGTATTGCGCCCCCCCCCCTGACCGAAATGCTGGATCCGCGCCTGGCATATGTAATGACATAGGTATCTTGCCCACCCACCCGAAAATACGTTTCGCCGCCATTACATGACCATACGGCAATAGTAAATACGACAATATCAATCGTTAAGAGCCAATATGACAAATCATATTACTTGTATGCTCTTTAAGAAATAACATGGAAAAATACGCTCAAAACCATCGGGACGAGCAAACTTTGATCACGACGAGCTGTGCATTGTGTTGCGGTACGAGACAAGCCGAACATTTGTCTTTCCAATGGGAGGTCTGGGGTTTATCGAAACTATCAGACAGCAGATGTCTCAAGCAGCAGGAGATACAGGAGTGAAATAAATATTGTACTCGTTTGTGTTTGTCAACTCATCGTGGTTTTCTACTGATTTTGAAATAGACGATCAACAAGCGCCATGCGGGTACTCGGCGCCATCCTGGCCGTGCCGGGGGGAGGGAGGGGGGGGGGCTTTTTGACGCCCCATCAAACTCGGCTCCTATTGGACGAATACACAAATTAAAACACCGTTCGAAAGCTCGTCTAAAATACGATTAAAAAACATTTTGGTGTATTAGACTCAGGCCAATACCCGCAGGTCATTCTAAAGCAGATTTTCCAGGTTTATGACTTTGCTCCAGAAGCCCACAATGGCAATTATCTCGGAAACTATGACTAGGAACAAACAAAAAGAGCAATAGAAAACTCCTTAAATATTAAATCGCCATTGGTGTCCTCATATTTTTGCTCAATAAGCTAGCCTCCAGTGGTCATCAAAGGTAAAACAACTATTTTCGGCAAAACAGTTTTCCGCAAATTGCTTTTACCTAATAAAGATAAGGCAATATTTGTATTGTCACTAGAAGTTAAAAGTGCCTATAGGCACTTTTAATCCTATTCATGTTGAAAAGTTAAGGTCAATTTGAGCAAAGGTCAAGAGGTGATCCAAGTTAGGTCATTCTGCATATGGGTAGACGTGTCTCTACGAGAGAGAAAACATTGGTGCTGGTTTCACTTCTCTATCTTTATTTCACTTCTCTATCTTTATTCTGTCGAGGGTAATTGACAAAAAATGTTGGTAACCTCAACTGACCTAGGCTGAACCTGTAGGGGTCACTGAATAAAAATTGCATCTGGATTATCAAGAATGGTCAATGATAACATGATGCAGAACAAACTGGTCTGATATCATGCGGATCCTAGGAATAAGAAGCATTGGAATATTTCCCCATTTACTTATAATGAAGAGGTCACGAAATTGACCCGACCTTAGGTCACAGATAAAAAGTATTAGATTACCGAATTGTAGGTATGTACAAACCTATGACGCTATGAAATCCTGTAAGCTTGAAACTGATCGGCTAAAAACTGTCGCTGTGGTACGGCGGCAAACTTGTTTGAGCTGGGGTCACGTGACCTGGCCTGGTGACCTGACCTGATATGACTCGAGGTAAAAAAGCTAACTCTCGAACGGAAATATATATTTGATATTGAGCCACCAGTGAGGCGCGTGACCGACATGACGGGAGACTTTGTTCTGATATGACTTGTATTCATACCACATGCAAATGCAAGTCATATCATAATTATCATTTCACGTTTACGCAGCGCCATTGGGCAGCAGCAGTAATTCAGTTCTGTATCCTACACCTACTCAACCATCCTTATTCTTATCCGTCTTCTTGCCGATTTTTTTTTCATTTTGCATAGTCACCTCGGCATGAAAAGCCACCGCATGTATTGTGAATGTCGTTGTACGTCTAAATAAATAAAAATAGATAATGCGTCGAAATGCTGACAGCTTACGCAAATGTCTGCCATGCAGCTCACCAGCTCTTTGGGTCGATCGAAGGGCACTTCCAATGGCGCAGACTGCTGACCGTTTGAGCCGCTATCGAACTACCCCGTGGCCGATAAAATGTGACGGTCGGCAATACGGTCTGTGATACGTAGCCGACTCTGATTAAATAATCCACCGCGTGCTGGAGCAGCGTCCTGTCGACGCCTGTCAAGGCCATCGATCCCGACTTCTTGGAAAGCGCTCGACCGATGGTGAGGCTACAACACACGCGATTCGAACGACTCGGCCGCCACAATGTCGAACGAGCGACGGCGATTGACGGAAAGGCAGTGGTATTGGATGGATACAATCCCGTCGTCCAATTTGTCCGGCAGGTTCAGTCATTCAGTTCAGACTTGGTCCTTGGAAAAATAGCAAGAAGAAAGGAAGTGACGTCATACTGACCCTCAGAATGTTGTGATAACTTATACCCGCGACCCGCTGGGGTAGGTATTCAGCCGAACATGCACCCCGCTGAGGGGGGGGTAGATTCTGCCACCCTCGTTATCTTCCGAACCAATAATCGCAGTGAGATGCGCAAGGCGGCAATTTAAATCTCTTAATGATACGCATCTATAGCGTACGCGAAATTGTCAAAATATGGTCATGTCTCAGATCACGGTCCGGTCAAAGGTCAAACTCGAGGTATTTGGGTCAATGGGTCACACTTTCCATTCCAACAGGGGCAACGCCACCTCCCGATGGGGGGACGGAGGTCTTCTGAAGTCATTCTTTCCATGCAACGCCCATAGCCTAATGTTAAAATCCGAAAAATGTTGGGGGGGACACGTCCCCCCGCTGGCGGAGCCCATGCATTCCAAGTCTTATATTGCGACAATTATCGCAAGTGTACTCAAAAGTGAAATACCTCTACTGCATAAATAAAAGTGAGATTGTACGCAAAGGTCAAAAGGTCATTATTGGCAAGAGGTCAACCAAAGTCATGCGATACATGTCTTATGGGTTATTTTGCACGTTTAATTCAATAGTGGTAACCAATTTCACATCATAACCTTATTTTATTGGCCCTTAGGTGACGTTCAGGTCAAGGTCAGGTCACATAAGCTCAAATTGGAAATTGATTAATGTAAATAAAAGAGACATGTTTGTAGATCTGTTTTGTCTCAGAAACCCAGCGTTGTCATTTTTTGTTTGTATCTGGTCACTAAAAGCCAAAAAAGATTTTTTGTTTTTTTGTTTAATGAGAACTGCTCATAGGTATAGGGAGCCAGTCAGTCAAAAATAAGGCCATTGCTTCGAAATTCGGTTTGGGACTCGTCCATGATTTGTCCTTCAATATATATCCCGTTTTTAAATACCTTTGTAATTTTTATTTTGTTGGGAAAAAACAACGTTTAGATATACAAAAAACACTTCGAAAATCCGGGACAGCTATTTAAAAAATAATACAATATCCACTGTTGACGTTGTTGTTTGCAATATGCCTCAAAACTCGATTATATGTAAGTTAGCGAACATATATATTTTCGCCCAAAAAATGACGTGACATGCCGTCGCTTAGCACTCGTGGAGAAGAGGGTAAATTTTACCCCCTCTCCAGGATTTTCTCAATAACTTGACAACTATCACAGATACCGACGTCAAATTTTGGACACCTTATGCTGCATCAGTTGCTCGTCATCTCACGAAGCTTCACTAAAAATTATGCAGAGTTTAGGGAGATAATGACGTTCTAATGACGTCACGTCATGCCATTTTTGGTGGAAAAACGATAAATGTTTTACAAATCGTTGACAATATAGTTTTAAGGCAAATTACAAACGAAAAACGTTAAGAGGTTGTCTACAAATTGGGAATCTTATATGTTCATTTTTTACCGCCAAAAATACAAAGTGTATTTTTTAAGAAATTTCCCACAAAATGGAAGTTCTCAAGATATTTATTTAAAAAAAAAAACGTTTATGAGAGAACCAGATGTTGACGATGCCCAAACCAAATTTCAAAGCAATATCTATATTTTTGAGTGACTGAATGTTCCCTAAGTATAAGTAACTAATGACGAAATTGTTATCATTACGTTTTTGGCTTTTATTGACCAAATACAGATAAATTAATCCCATTGCTGTATTTATGAGAAAAACCAGGTCACTAAATCCTTGATTTTGATCGCCGTTTTACACATTTCGCTGTGGTCATTGACACGGAAGATACCAGGGGGTGGGGGGTAAAATTTACCCCCCACCCCCAACCCCCTTACGCCACGCGTTCGGCTGGATACCCTACGCCGAGCGCGTTAAACATCATCTCCCACATTACTAAACTAATTGCATTGTAATTATGTCAGTAGACGTATGACTGATGCAGCATAAGGTATGTACTTACAGAAAGCTTAAAGTTGATATTAATCACAGTCCTTGAGTTATCCAGAAAATCTGGGAAGGGAAGATTCTGCCTCCCAGCGGGACGCGGGTTATGATTACTTATGGTGTGAGTTAGTTTAATTTGGTCGTTGAGGCTTTAAAACTAAAAAACGCTAAGCAGCAAATATTAGCATTGCCATTGCATATCAACATTAGTATACTAACAATATAGCGATTAGGGAATGAAGTTGGAACAGGACGGGGACGGGGACGGGGACGGGGACGGGGACGGGGACGGGGACGGGGACGGGGACGGGGACGCGGGCGCGCGGGGACGGGACGGAGGACGGGGAGACGGGGACGGGCGACGGCGCGGGACGGGGACGGGGACGGTGACGGGGACGGGGAGCACGGGGAGCGGGGAACGGGGACGGGGACGGGGACGGGGACGGGGACGGGGACGGGGACGGGGACGGGGACGGGGACGGGACGAGAACGGGACGGACATAGTCAGCGTAGCTAGGCACTATCGAACTAAGAAATTTTCGCTTTGCGGTAGCAAGTGGGCTTCTACAACTGATTAACAAAAAAAATATAGATGTACTGCACGAGCAAATGCCATGCTAGTACTTTCGTTGCAAAAAGGGGAAAAAATCGCGCTTGTTCTCAGAACCAAGCTCTATGCTGACGCATCGGCACATCATCTGTGCTGCTGCTGCTCCGGCTGAGACTGCGGTCGGCACCACTGACCGATGACGTCACTGACCATGCCTCTCCTCTCTATCGTATGATGGCTGAGACTGCGGNCACCACTGACCGATGACGCCACTGACCATGCCTCTCCTCTCTATCCTATGATGGCTGAGACTGCGGTCGGCACCATTGACCGATGACGCCACTGACCATGCCTCTCCTCTCTATCCTATGATGGCTGAGACTGCGGTCGGCACCACTGACCGATGACGCCACTGACCATGCCTCTCCTCTCTATCGTATGATCCATCGCTTCTCACCGCTGTCGTGTTGAGCCGCCGCCGCCGCCGCGGGAACCGCCGCAGCCGACACCAGGTGATAATCCCGAGCTGCAAGGCGCAAGCGCACGCGCATATTTTTAGCGTTGGCGGCGGCGACGGGCGCGCGGCCTCGGAGAGCTGCCAAGTGGAGCCAAAGGCACACAGGGCCAGCCGCGGCCGCCGCGGCCTGGAGTCCGCCAACAGAGCTGCCGGTGGCCAAACGAGACGGCTGGCAGCCGCTCCTGCTGGCTGCTGGGTAGTTTGATCGGTCACACAGCCGACTGCTGAAACGTTACAGCAGCAGCCGCTCCTGCTGGCTGCAAAGCAGTTTTGGTCGGTCACACAGCCGACTGCGAAAACGTTACAGCAGCATCAGCTCCTGCTTACGCTCAGCAGTTGATGGTCACACAAGCCGACTGCTGAAACGCTTCAGCAAGCAGCCGCTTCCTGCTGGCGCTCAGAAACAGTTTTATCGGTCACACAGCCGACTGCTTGAAACGTTACAGCAGCCCAGAGCTCCTTGCTGACTGCTCAGCAGTTTGATCGGTCACACAGCCGACTGCTGGAAACGTTTACAGCAGCCAGCCGCTCCTGCTTGACTGCTCAGCAGTTTGATCCGCGGTCACACAGCCGGACTGCTGATCGTACAAGCAGCAAGCCGCTCCTGCTGCTGCTCAGCAGTTTGATCGGTCACACAGGCCGATGCTGAAACCGTTACAGCAGCAGCAGCTTCTGCTGGCTGCCTCAGCAGTTTTGATCGGTCACACAGCCGACTGCTGATACGTTACAGCAGCCAGCCGCTCCTGCTGCTCTGGGTAGTTTTGATCGGTCACACAGCCGACTGCGAAACGTTACAGCAGCAGCCGTTTCCTGCTGGCTGCTGGCTGCTTCGCGTGGTCTTTAGAGCGAAAATAGGGCCTTTCGGGCTTTATTTCCAAAGGGGGCCATTGGTCAAGGGGGCCCATTGGCCAGGGGGCCCATTGGCCAGGGGGGCCCATTGGTCAGGGGGCACGTATGAACCTTCAGGGGGGTAATTGCCCCTCCCCCCCCCTTGGGTACGCCATGTTCGTAGTTCGTACCAAGGCTACATAAACGTGCATAAACCGTTCGTACGTCCTGAGCAAGATGAGTCATTGGAGAGAGAATACTTCACCTAAGCAAAGAAAGAGGGAAATAACCCTAGGAAAGACAGGAAAGCTACCATATTGCAAATAAAGCGCCACATCTGTCGTGATTCTAAATAAAAATGGATCCACGCCACTGAACTCTAATAACAACAAAAACATAAGTTAGTGCAGCGGCCTTGAGTATTTTGATTTTGATTTGTGTTGCTTATGAGAGGAGGTGAGCAGATTTTCAGCCTGGTACACTTCAACTTACCTGTACCAAATAATCCTGGTACAGGATTATTTGGCTTCCTTATAGTTCTTACTTCTTATATTCATTGTTATGACGTTCAACAAACTATTTGTATTCTGACTCTGATTCTGATACACATTTAATTTGCTTTATCGTATGAGCTCATTTTGATTTGAATTGCAAGTTTACATTATTTAAGACAATTTAGGTTACATCTTTAAGACAATTTATTTGTAATTGTTTTGCAGGTAATATGGTCAAGGCATAAGTCCAATTGATTGATTCCTTAAATTGCTGATTTTTATGCTTATTCAATTGTGGGTGCTTATTTGTTTTGATTCAACTCTGATTGAATTTTATAGAATCGTTGAATAAAAAAAGATTCTCCAATGGATCTTTTGATACCTGAATCATGACCCAATTAATACCCGCATTGGCATAGAAACATGGCTGATTGAATCACAAGATTGTTCAATGTTTCAATGTTAAATCAAATGTGAATTGTTAAACAGTCAACTCCTCATATTAATTTATTGATGACCAAGACACGTTTCGCCTTAGAGTTACTTCATCAGTTGATCATTTAAAAAAAAAAAAATTAATGAACCAACTGATGAAGTAACTCTATGAAACGCGTCTTGGTCATCAATAAATTAATATGAGGAGTTGACTGTTTATATATATATGTCAATATGAACGTTAACAAATGTGAATTGATCAAAATATGTTTTAGGTGATTGTTAGAATCAGAAATAACAATTTTGCAAAACTGTTAACCATGAATCCAATGGTGATTAAATCATTCATGTACCAAAATGAATCATGATTGAATCATTTCTAAAAAGTTGAATCATTACCTAACCAGTTTGTATGGATATCAGTTTTTATTGTATCTGTATTATGTACTATGTCCAGGGATTGGGATGTAACAACATCACACAAAGTGTGTGTGGGGCATGTGCGGATCCAGAAGGGGGCCATGGTCCCCCAAACCACCCAAAATCAGTGCAAATTTGACACTTTTCCTGAGATGATAAGAATTCCAATCAGCTTTTACTGAGGAAAGGAAAGTTTGTTTTAAATCAGTTACTGATGCATAAGCAAGCAAAATCTGATGAGTTATTATAATTGTGTGAGACTTTTTGGGATTTGCAGGCCTTGCCTCCCCCAAACTGACCCAAACCACCCACTCTGGATCTGCCCATGTGTGTGTGTGGGGGGGGGCATTGGACCGGGGGGGCATTGGACCATAACAGACCGGTCTGTTATGGTGACCCGACTGCACGGGCCGGTTGAAATGAAGGACCGACTCGTTACGGTCGAATGTCGATGTGTACCAGTTCCAGGCCGGGCCACTGGAGCGTTTCGGAGTGCCTACTTGCACCGGATCGGACGCCGACCAATGCTGGCTGCACACAGTGCCTGTATGGATATTCTGCCCGTTTCAAAAATCGCCAAAATATAATATAAATGACTTAAAATGAGAAATATCGTGCCGATTCGAACAGTCCAAGTAAGATTAAATGATTCCATCCTCAATTGTTTTTGATAATATCACAAACGGGAAAAACAGTTTTAATTCCCGTTGGAACTTACGTCTTTTGAACGGCTTACGCGGCGGGCCTTCCGGCTGGCTGACACCACCTATGACGTCATCGACACCTGCGCAGAAGGATGCGCAGTGGGACGACGCAGGCCTGGTGGCAACTGAGCAGTTTTTAAGGATGCAATATATATTTTAGTCAAGCCTAATAAGTCACATATCTGTTGACAGTAAAGTTAAAAATGGATGCTTGCCCATGCAAAAGTTATGTTTATGCTGACTGAAAGTAGATCTCAAGTATGATTGTATGTATACAGTTCCTGTTACATGTAACTCTTTATTGCCTGTTAATTGTCTCATTTATATAATACAGTTATCTAAAGGGGGAGGGGGTGGGGTCATGAGTTTGACCTCATATATACACCTTTTTCGCTCAAACTCAGTTTTGGAGATGGACAATTGCGGCAAAGAATTGCTACTTTCGTACCGAAGCCCTCGGATGTGTGGTCCTTGGGAGCTTTCGTCAAACTTCAGCATATGTTTTTGCTTCCTGACGCTATAAATCTCTGCCAGTGTGTGGCAGGTTTTCGCTTCTCTGCCCACATCTAGGTGCTGACTGATCTGTGTTCGGCAGGTGCCACCGCCGGCTTCTCCCCCTCCCCAGCGGTTGGTCTCTCCATCCACCTCTATTATATGTGCATAATATTGTCTCTGCGTCCGGCAAGTGCTACTGTTGACTGCCCCCGCGCTGTCAACCTGTGGGTGCGGACTATTGTATATGTGTTCGGCAGGTGCTACCGTCAGCTGCTCCGCACTGTAGGTCCCTCTACACAGCTCTGGGTCCTGACTGTAGTGCTCCCACGCTGTGGAACTCCCTGTCCCCTTCTCTGTGCTGACTGTAGTGCTCCGTGTTCCGACTCTCCCACGCTGTGGAACTCCCTGTCCCCTTCTGTGTGCTGACTGTAGTGCTCTGTGTTTGACAGGTGCCTCCGCCGACTCTCCCACGCTGTGGAACTCCCTGTCCCCTTCTCTGTGCTGACTGTAGTGCTCTGTGTTTGGCAGGTGCCACCGCCGACTCTCCCACGCTGTGGAACTCCCTGTCCCCTTCTCTGTGCTGACTGTAGTGCTCTGTGTTTGGCAGGTGTGTCCGGCGCGCTGCTACCGTCGCCTGTCACGCGCTATGACCTGCTGTCCTCACTCGGCGACCACTAACCAGGTGAGTCACACGGCTGTTCACTTCACTTGCTTTGGGTCGGGGGTGTGCGATGTGCGTCTCAGCAGGACTGTTGGCTTTACGCTGAACACTGCACAGTGTTGTTCCATGGTCGTCTCATGGTATTTCTTGCGACTTTCTGATATTTTTCACCATGTGACGGAGTGTTAATTTGTTTTGGTGGATCACTGAAAGATCCTAAAGGGAGTATGTGAGTTCAAGAAGGAACTTCGATTATCCTGAGATAAGAGTTAAGCCTTTGCAACTTTTTAGCATTTAAGCAGCTGCGGCTGCACTCCGAGTTTCTGAGAATAGTGCGCGATTTTGAGTGCAAACTGCGTCTCAGATCTCAAGTTCATGACTCTGTCAATATGCAAAGCATTAGCATTGTAAGTGGCGGAACAATTGGTTATTTTATTTTAAGTTTATTTTACTTGAATATTACCAGGCTCGATGGACCAAATTCTTCAACTGGTTGATCAGATAAACTTTCCCGAATTTTGCCGCTGATAGTACCTATAGTCCGAAACTCCACACTAGCATAGTATTTAATTAATTGCGATGCTTCTCCGTTGTCCATATTCACATTGATGTTGATTTGATTTTGAGCAATCACACATGGTTGGTATATACATGGAGGCTGGAGCCTATGTGCGTATCTGGACATCTAACATAAACGTATTTCGTATTTTATCCTCACCTATTAGGCTATTAGTACCAAATTTTAATAATAATAATCACCCAGTGCATCATTGTGCCACCAGATCCGTAAGATATTCGGTAATTTCCGATTCCTTGTCGCCAGTTTCATGCTAATTTGATGTTTCCTCACAATAACCGATCCACAGCTGGTCAGTGCCAAATGAGTTATTGCCATTACGCTAACCCTGATTCGGAATAGCGATGTGGCTCGTCACTTAGGCTGCCGAGGTGCTCGGCAGTGGCTTTTGGCTCGGACATCAAAGCCGGTTCCGCATTCTCTTCCGCTAGCTTAAAATGCCGGGGCCACTACGTCGTCCCGACAGCGTCGCATTGTGAAGTAACTGGGCCACAATTTTATTAGACGTGCTCGATCTCGAAAGCAGTGGTCAGTAAGCGCCAGCGACGCTCTGTTCTGCTCTGTTCGGCGATTAACCCGCGCACTGCAGGGGGGGGGTGATTTCCGCCCCCTCAGGTTTTTCAGGAGTAGCGCGAAAAACGGCGGCCGCAGCGCCGCCAAAATTTCGCTACACACTTTGACATCAATTACCCACCACTTTGATTTTTTTACTTGAGGTCATCTTCAGGGTCAGGTCACAAAAGTCCATGTCAAGTGACCTCACCTTAAAAAATGTTTGTGTTCGTGCCAAAGCCACAGTCTTTTTCGAAAGTTTGAAACTTGACAGGATTTCATTAAGAATATCGCGTACCTACAATCGTATATCTCGGGATTTTTCGTATAAAACGGTGACCAAAGGTTCAGGTCAATTTCCTGACCTCCCCATTATAAGTGAATGGGAAAATAAACAAAAATTGCTTCCCTTTGCAGAAAATATGCAATTGGAACAGGCTAATTATTTCAGAATCATGTTTATTTTAGCTCATCTAAATGATAAGGTGCAATTGTTGCTTAGTGATTTTCTACAAGGTCATCTGTGGTCATCTGGAGGTTCATCAGCAATGATTTTGCGAATAACTCTTGAATAGAAATAGAGATAAGAGTACGATTAGTTGGCACCAATGTGTTTGCTCGTCTGGCCGCGTTGCCCATATGCAACATGACCTACCTGGGTCACCAAATGACCTTGAGCCTGAAGTCAAATTTTGAAGTTGCCTTACGAGGTCACGTATATAATGTTTTAAAAGGCGCATCAATGATACAAACACGATGGCGTCAAAATGATTTTCCTATCTTTGTTAGGTGACATGCTATTTTACGAAAAACTGTTTTGCTAAAAACAGTCTTTTTTACCTTTCATGACCTCTGGAGCCTAAAAAGTATTTGATCTGAGGATCAATTTGATGGACATACTATGCGATGCTAATTTCAATTGCTATCCGATGCCTCTCTAATCGTTTGTCTCCTAGCTATCATAGTTTCAGCAGATAAATCGGGGAGTTCTGGAAAAGAGACCTAAAAGAGTCCTAAACAGGAAAATCTGACCTTTGGTTGACACTGGGGGATGAACCTCAATTGTGACCTGATCCAAGAAAAAGACTGAAGTACTCGATAGAGCTTGCCTAGAGCTATCCAATTGCCGTTTTGCGCTGTCGCTAGGTTTGCGTAGTTTTGGAGCGATACTCACGGGGGGCGGAAATCAACCCCCCCTGCAGTTCGTGTTCGGCGCGAACCCCCTGCAGTGCGCGGGTTAAGTGACGCGAACGGATCGCTGGCTCGGTCCCGATCACCTGCCGCTCGCCTCGATCGTGCATTGTCCTGTCATGTCGCAGTGTCGGCTTTTCGGACATGTGTACGGCGCTCCAACGAACACATGTATCGGCCCGGCGAGCCGCTGATGAACGAACACATGTATCGGCCCGGCGAGCCGCTGATGAACGAATCTACTGTGTACGGCGCTCCAACGAACACATGTATCGGCCCGGCGAGCCGCTGATGAACGAATCTACTCTTTGATCAATTTAATCTGATGGGCGCAAATTGACCTTAGCCGTCGGCGCGCCCCCCAAAACAGCAATAAACAAACAAATTAAATCTGAGACTTTTGCTTGGATGGGCCTCTGGGGCTATAATTATTCGCTAAGCAGAGCTTTTTGTATGGACCCTGTGCCTCACCCCTACCATGAACCATCCGATCGCGAAAATCCTATTCAACGTCAAAATTGATTGTGCGACGTAAAGCCAATCGGCTTCGATTTAATCTGCCCCGAACGGAGCTGCGCAATTTCGGTCTACGCCAGAACCTCGCCCACCTGATTCGACTAGCGGGTGTGCACTTAATTTCTGGACAAATTTATATCTCCCATAACGTCTGTGTATTTCAACATATCCAGATCAAACTTGACCTGTAGTGTACATAGTCACATTCACCTTTTAACTGCAGCCACTAGTGGAGGGCGCTGCTGGCCCCGTGACGGTCTGCAGCCCGCACACGCTCTCCCACCCGCCCCATCATCTTGCGCGGCACCTTCGGGGCCATTTCGCTATATATTTTGTCAAGTTCATTTCCATTTCGTTATGCATTGTTTACCCGTATAATGCGATGCATGCACGATTTGCTAAGCTTCCGAACTCGGAGCTGCTGGCACGCCCGCTCGTCTTCCACCCGATCGGAGCTTTGGCTGCCGAAATCCGTCCGGCACCGTTCGACGGCGGCCGCGCCTGTCGGAAAACACTCGATCCGACCTTCGACGGGTAAAAACGGCTGCCGCTGGCAGTGGCAGCGGCCGCGGGGTGGCGGGGTGGCGCCAGGCTACTCTGTCGGCTCGACTCGGCACTGTATGTCGGGACGCGTTCGGCTCTCGCTGTCGGGCCGCTGAGCGTCCTGCCGGGCCGGTCCTGCCGCCCTCGCTGTCTCGGACCGGCCCTGTGATGGATGCCGCCCTGGACCCCTGTTGGACCGCCGCTGGTAGAGAAATCTCACGTTCCCGCGGTGATGAATCGAACTCACGCCCTGCCGGTCAGCGGTTTAACGGTCAGCGATCGGCGGCTAATGGTCCGTCGGTAGCGCCGAGCCAAGCTTAGCCGGCACTCGCGCGCGGCGGCTGGTATTCGATTTACGTGTTCTCCGTGCTTTGCATTATGCACGCGACCGAGGCCTCATGGATGGACAGAGGAGGTCATAATTGATCCGGTGTATCGATCTGCGGCCGCTGCAGGGAGACTGCATTCCTGAAACGACATTGAGTTAATTATTCAGCCTCCCTATAGCGTCACCGAGGAGTCGGTATCAACCGCCGTTAGACAGGACACGACGACTGATCCGTTCCTCTGCGGATTTTGAACAGCTGCGAAATCAATCATTTTCGCGAGGATTAGATGACGTGTAGCTGTCGAGCTCGGCGCTTAGATCGGTCGCTGATTACCGGGAGCAATCGCAACCTTCCGGAGTCATTAGCTCCAGTGCAGTTGATCGTGCTTCGATCACCGAGCACGTCGTGCGGAATGAGGGCTGGTAAATGGCAAAGGTCGTGTGTTTAACGCACTGATAACATGACGCTGATGACGGAAGCATTAAATCATTATGATGGAACGTCCATGTCTCTCATTTATCGACATTTCCTGTCCACTACGGGCCAAATACATCGCGAATCACGGAAGACAACATTCTGTCTGGGTTACACCATGTCCTCGAAGGTGAAGGTTCTAGGATTTTTTACAGCATACGTTTTCATGTATGTTGCATGTATGTTGCATGTGTTGCAGTCTCGAAAAAATAGCATTACATACAGCAAATGATATGCATGCTCGCGGAGTTTACAAACATTTGCTTAGTTTTGGAGACCTTTTTTGTTAGTCAACGAAAGCTAGTCGACGAATCAAGTATTACTTATATCTGGAGACTGCATGGGCAATTTGTATCGTCTGTTTGATTATTTCGTTTAAAAAACTTTGAATTCGTTTCGGATGAGACTCGGAATCGGTGTTTAATCATTAGATAATAACTCCAACATACTGCCTACTGTTTCGATATCCCAGTGTAAGTTTGTTTTTATTTCTGTTGTGCGCAACATACATGTTGCATTCAACATACAACATACATGCATTTCATTTAGTCATACTCTTGTGGTGTTGTTGGTGTGGTGGGTGCAGCAGTCAGTATTCGACACGCAACATACATTGTATGATTCAAATACAACACACATGATTTATTTAGTATATCTTGTGTATATCAAGATTTTGATTCTTGAGATCACGCGCGTAAGCATTCAGATGGTTCATAGTTGGTACGGAATCTGAACAATGTGCTGATGTGAATGGATCGGATGAAGACTACCGAGGTGCGATGATTGAGCAATCACATCAATCAAGTCACATTCAATCCAACTGTGCCTGGGTGGGGCCAGCGCTGACCGACTTTCTGCTCCGCTGGAGGCCCCTCCTCCCTTCACCAGACTAATCTCCTCCCTTCACTGATATCAGAGCATCGACGGCAAGCTCGCAAACATTGGCGTTAGCTGCTTATACTATTTGGCTTACTGTATGCAAAACGTGCGGGACATTGTTGTTGCACTACTCCTTGAAGACCTCACTGCAATGTTCGCAAATGTTGACCAATATTATTTAACAAATATTCTTTGTGCTTTCTCGCGCGTCTTTAATGCGTGTCAGATCATCCATCGGCTCCACTTCGCGCTGCCCGGGCCGGCCTGTCGTCTGGCGCCGACTGTAACTTACGCCTTTCTGCCGCCGCCGCCGCCGTCTCTTCCGCGTCCCAGCGTCGTCGCCGGCGGCGGCACGGCCGTCAATGCGACGCTTCCTCTGCGCCGGGATCGACCGGGTCGGCTCGCAGCGGCGGGGAGCGTGTGGGGGCGGTTCCGGGCAGCACCGGCCGCCGCAGTTGACAGCTTCCTCGCCGCTCCGGGCCGCCGCTGGGCTCGGCGTGGCACTGGGGGGCGGCCGCTCTGCAGCGCCGGCGGGGCAGCGGCGCGCACTGCAGTCCGGCCTGTCGGCCACCCGCGCTCACCGGCTGCCGGCTGCCTATTGAGGTGGAGCTCTCGGAGCTCTCAGCTCGGACAGAGAGCTCAGCGCCTGGCTGCTGCACTTCCTTCCCGCCGCGACAGCGGGCTGTGCAGAGATTTATCTGCCGGCCGTGACCTGGGGACGGTCTGTCGGACCGGTGACGGACCGGCGACGGCGGTGACTGTTGCTCCGGGACGTCTTCGCTCGCTGCGGCCGTCTTTCGGACCGTCGTCTATCGGGCTGTCTGTCCGCCGTCTGTCCGTCGTCTCCGTCGTGTACTCTGTCCGCCGTCTGTCCGCCGTCTGTCTGTCCGTCTGTCTCTCCGTCGTCTGTCAGTCGTCTGTCCGCCGTCTGTCCGCCGTCTCTCCGTCGTCTCTCCGTCGTCTCTCCGTCGTCTCTCCGTCGTCTGTCGCCGTCTGTCGCCGTGTGCCGACCGTCGCCGATCCACGGGGTCCGCCCGTTTTCGAATCAATAGCGGCTGGTGTATGGTGTGCAAAGCGCACGAGTTATGATTATGATGCGGACGCGGTAGCGCCTCGGACAGCCTATGTCGTTACGTATTTATGGTCGGCGACGCAGTAGTAATGATTGTGAGTGCCGACTTCCTAAGGACGACGCAGGTTCTTGGACTTGTTTCTTTTTTAACTGGAAGTATCGTGAAGTTGAGTTCCGTTTTCTCCGGCCAATAAACAGATGTCCGAACTTCGATGTTGATGCGATTACGTTTGTTCATGTTGTTTCATGTCTCGGGCAGTGGCCGAAGTTTGGGCCCGATATCCCGAAAGAACCGCTGGATCTTGGGTGTGTTTCAGCTATCGTCTGCATTCGAGGTTGCCGGCCTGCAGTTCCTGACTTGCCGTCTCCAGCACGTGGTCTCTGGTCTTAAGTCTGATCTGACCGGTCCGTCGTTCAGCTCCTGGTACCTATATATCCCCCAGTTCGGCTTCGGATCCTGTTCTTCCTGTCCTGGTCCTGCCTAACCCTGCGTGGCCTGCGGCGGCGGTGTTCTCCGACCCGTTCCCCCTGGTTCCATTGGTTCCTGTTCGGGCTATGGTTCCGCCTCCCAGTGCTGGGTCCGCGGGGACGGCGGCGGTCGGTGTTCTCCGACCCGTTTCCCCCTGGTTCCATTGGTTCCTGTTCGGACCATGGTTCCGCCTCCCAGTGCTGGGTCCGCGGGGACGGCGGGCCGGGCCGGGCGGTGTTCTCCGACCCGTTTCCCCCTGGTTCCATTGGTTCCTGTTCGAACCATGGTTCCGCCTCACGGTGCTGGGTCCGCGGGGACGGCGGCCCGGGCCGGGCGGCGGCGGCGGTGGAGGCGGAAGCGGCGGGCCTGTCGGTATCGACCGTATGCCAGCCGACAGAGCTGAGCTGAGCTGCCGCACCAGCAGCCGCTGCTGCACCAGCAGCCGCTGCTGCACCAGCGAGCCGGCAGACGGCAGCCGCTGCTGCACCAGCAGCCACATCACAGCACTACGACACCGGAGACAGACTGTTAATCTCACTTCACCATGGCACCACGATATCATGTCAGCAGATATATAGTATCACAGCACCGCGACACCGGAGGCAGACTGTTAATCTCACTTCACCATGGCACCACGATATCGTGTCAGCAGATATATAGTATCACAGCACCGCGACACCGGAGGCAGACTGTTAATCTCACTTCACCATGGCACCACGATATCATGTCAGCAGATATATAGTATCACAGCACCAGAGACTGACTATTAGTCGCACTTCACTATGCCACCACAATATCATGGCAGTTGAGATACAGCATCACAGCACCACAGAACCTGAACCATGGCATCGGAGAAACAGCAGTACAGCACCAGGGACGCAGTATGTATCACAGCACCACGGCACCAGATACACAACTTCATTACATTGTTTTCCACTCAGCTGTGGTTCTTCACATTTCGGGCAGTTAAGCCTGGATTTCATCGTCGGCTTTTCTCGCGTCTGTCTCCGCCTGGTTTGTCCCGTCTTGTCCCGTCTCGTCTCGTCTCGTCGCGGAGCCTTTTCATCTCCGATATGACCGTCTGTGGTAGCGGACGGTATCGGACCGGTCTCCACAGCGGCAGACAGCGCGCGGCGGTCCGGGCTGAGCTGGCTGTACGATCTGGTCATTCCATCACCTCGGTGAGCCGGTACGCGACCTCGTCGCGGTCCGGTCCCAGCAGTGGTGCTGCGGTTCGGTCGATCTCGGTAGTAGTTACCGCCGTTGTCGGGTCGGCGGCTCGTCGCGACGATCGCGACTCTCCGCTGCCGTCTTCTCGCGACGATCGCGACTCTCCGCTGCCGTCTGCTCGCGACGATCGCGACTCTCCGCTGCCGTCTGCTCGCGACGATCGCGACTCTCCGCTGCCGTCTGCTCGTCTGTCAGGCTCTGCATCTCCCGCGCGGCTTGCGCTGTGCTCACGGCGTGCTCATGGCGTGCTCTCGCTGTACTCGCGTCGTGCTCTCGCTGTACTCGCGTCGTTCTTGCGCCGTTCTCGCGCCGTTCTCGCGCCGTTTCCTCGAACGCCGCTCTCTTCGCGGCCGTTCTCGCGCGCTTCTCGCCGTCCATTCTCTGGACGTGGCTCGCGTCTCTTCTTGCGAACGCTGCTTGCGACGTGCTCGCCGATCGCTTTCTCCCACCGTGCTCTCGACGACCCGCTCGGACCTGCCCTTCTCTCCTCTCCCTCATCCTCTCTCATCCCCTACCTCCACCTCCTCTCACCCTCCTCACCCTTTCCACCTCCCGAGACACAACAACACAAGACCCTACAACACCTTCATATCCCTTCGCCCCTCCCAACACCTCTCCCTCTGCATCCCTCCCTCTCCTACCTCCCCTCTCCCTCTCCCTCTCTCTCCTGCTCACTCTCAACCTTCCTCTCTACCATCTCTGTGTTTCACCGTATAGCCATCCTTCTCCATCACCCACGCTCCACTCGTACACTTCCCGACATACGCCATCTCTCTAGGCGTATCTGCCTCGACGCTGCGACTGATTACCCAGCCGTCCCTGTACTCGGGGCCGCATTGCTCTCGTCCGCATTATCGGGCACCGCGCGCGGCTCCCTTCCGTCGTCCGGACGAGCGGACGCGACAGAAATCCCGCACCTGTTTCCGTTTCACGACACGTCCCAGGCACCTCTGGCGCACGCCCAGAGCACGTGTACGGAACTTCAGAGTGGGTGGTCATTTGTTGAAAGTGAAATCAGTAAAACTTTGTCCCATGGACCATCAATTCATGCCGTTGAACAACTGGAATACTTTTATAATTGTGTAACCTACTAATGCGTCTGACAAGAGCTTTCCTTCCGCTGTGGTTTTCCGCCGTCTTCATTTGTCCGTGAGTCGGCCGGTGACAAGCTGTGTAGATTGTCCAGCCGGCCGGCCGCCAGCCTCTCTGTCGTGTCGCCACCCATTCCCGGCCGCCAGCGTCTCTGTCGTGTCACCACCCACTCCCGCCCGCCAGCGTCTCTGTCGTGTCGCCACCCACTCCCGCCCGCCAGCCTCTCTGTCGTGTCACCACCCATTCTCGGCCGCCAGCCTCTCTGTCGTGTCGCCACCCACTCGCCGCCCAGCCTCCTGTCGTGTCACCACCACATTCTCGGCCCGCCGCCGCCTCCACTTCTCGCAACCGCGTTCGGCGCACGGCGGTGACGGGCCGCACCGGCGGCGGTGCTGACGGCCAATTCGATGGGGCACGTCCCCTGTCGGTTCAGCTTGACAGCTCTGTGGGTGGGGGAGAGCCTGGGCCGACGGCGGAGGTGATGCAGAGGAAATGGGCATGGGTGCGCTGCACTTACTGCCGGCCCCCGGGCCTCGCTCGTGCGCCTAATTACGGAGACATAAGCTGGTACTGGATTTGGATCGTCTCTACACCAGTGTCGGGTCTGAGGTCCGGGTCGGCCTGGTCTGAACTCTCGTGTCTAGCTAGTGTCCGGGTCTGCTGTCGGGTCGGGCCTTTAATCATACTCTGTGTTTAGCCTAGTTCCGGGTCTGGGTTCCGGGTCCCCTTAGGTCTGACGTCTGTGTCTAGTTAGTTGTCCGGGTCTGGCCCGGGTCTTGGCCCGGGTCTGGCGTCTCTGCGTCGGCTTTAATATTGGACTTCGGTGTCTAGTTAGTGTCCGCGTCTTGCAGCCCCGGGTCGGGTCCCTGGTCGGCTTTAATATGACTCTGTGTCTAGTAGTGTCACGGGGTCTGGCCCGGGGTCTGGCCCGGGTGGTCCTGGTCAGCCTTTAATATGACTCCCTGTGTCCTAGTCGAAGTGTTCCGGGGTCTGGCCCGGGTCTGGTCCTGTCGGCTTTAATATGACTGCTGTGTCTACGGTGTAAGGTCCGGGTCCGGGTCTGGCCCGGGTCTGGCCCGGGTCTGGCCCGGGTCTGGGTCCTGGTCGGCTTTAATATGACTCTGTGTCTAGTTAGTGTCCGGGTCTGACCCGGGTCTGGGTCCTGGTCGGCCTTAGTGTGACTCTGTGTCTAGTTAGTGTCCGGGTCTGGTCCGGGTCCGGGTCCTGGTCGACCTTAGCATGACTATCTCTAGTTAGTGTTCGGTTCGCAGAGATCTGAGCATGCCCCCGCCGCTCCCGATGCTGCCCGGCGAAGCGCTGGATCTCCGCTACCTCGTGGCTGGCTGGGGGATCTTGGGTCTCCTCGTCGGCGGGTGGGATGGTCCCCTTTCGCTGCAGCGGCGTCTGCCTCGCTGGGTGGGATGGTCCCCTTTCGCTGCAGCGGCGTCATGCCTCGGCTGCGTGGGATGGTCCCCTTTTCGCTGCAGCGGCGTCTGCCTCGCTGTGCGTGGGAATGGTCCCCTTTCGCTGCAGCGGCGTCAGCCTGCCCTGGAATGGGGATGGTCCCCTTCGCTGCAGCGCGGCGTTCTGGCCTCGTTGCACTGGATGGTCCCCTTGCGCTGCCAGCCGGCGTCTGCTCGCTGGGATGGGATGGTCCCTTGCGCTGCAGCGGCGTCTGCCTCGCTGGTGGGATGGTCCCTTGCGCGTCGCAGCGGGCGTCTGCCTCGCTGGGTGGGATCGGTCCCCTTGCGCTGCAGCGGCGTCTGCCTCGCCTGGGTGGCCATGGTCCCCTGTTTCGCTGCAGCGGCGTCTGCCTCGCTGGGTGATGCGTCCCCTTTCGCTTTGCAGCGGCGTCTGCCCTCGCCTGGGGTGGATGGTCCCCTTTCGCATGCAGCGGCGTCGCCTCGCGGGCGGTGGGATGGTCCCCTTGCGCTGCAGCGGCGTCTTGCTGCTGGGGGATGGTCCCCCTTGACGCTTGGCAGCGGCGTCTGCCTCGCTGGCGGTGGGCATGGTCCCCTTTGCGCGCAGCGGCGTCTGCCTGCTCGCTGGGTGGGCAGGTCCCTTTCGCTGCAGCGGCGTCTGCCTCGCTGGGTGGGATGCGTCCCCTTTCGCTGCAGCGGGCGTCTGCCCTCGCTGCGGTGGCGATGGTTCCCCTTTCCGCTTTGCACGCGCGTCTGCCTTCGCTGCCGGTTGGGAATGGTCCCCTTGGCCGCTGCAGCGGCGGTCATGGCCTCGCTGGGGTGGGATCGGTCCCTTGCCGCATGCAGCGGCGTCTGCCTCGCTGGCGGTGGATTGTCCCTTTCGCTGGCAGCGGGTTCCTGCCTCGCTGGTGGGATGCGTCCCCTTGGCGCTGCAGCGGCGTCTGCCTCCTGGGTGGGATGGTCCCCTTGCCGCCTGCAGCCGGCGTCATGCCTCCGCATGCCGGTGGGATGGTCCCCTTTCCGTGCAGGCGGCTTCTGCCTCGCTGGGAGGGATGTCCTCCCTTGCGCTGCCAGCCGGCCGCTCTGCCTCGCTGCGGCAGGGGGGGGCGGGATGGTCCCCTTTGCGCCTGCAGCGGCGTTCTGCCTCGCTGTGGTGGGATGGTAACCCTTTCGCCTGCAGCGGCGTCTGCCTCGCTGGGTGGGATGGTCCCCTTGCGCTGCAGCGGCGTCTGCCTCGCTGCCTTGCCGACCAGGGGATGCTGAGCTGCGCGTTTTCTCCCCGTGTTTTTTCTTCTTCTTTAGCGCGGCGCCATTTAGCGATGCTGGCGCCGTCCGCCGCACGCCATCGAGCTGGTGTGATGATGATGGTCTTCCGGTCCGCTGGCTTGTGCCGGGTTGTCGATAGCTGATGGTTGATTTGGTCTGGCTGCCGGTTTTCCCGCCGAACGCCCGGCTAGGCTGCCGTTTTTTGCTGTTGGTTGTCGGTTAGTCGGTTAGAAAGATTGCCATCAGTGGTAGGACTGGCTGCTTTTTCCAGGAGAGTGACTGGATCAGTCCGTTGATCAGAGACATGGCAGCTGACACGGTGCGCGCCGCTGCTGTCGCCGCCCCGTCGTGTCGCCTGTTGGTGGCTGGGCCGCTGGCAGTCGGCCCGGCGCTGTCACCGCCGTGACCTTCCCTTTGTCGTGTCTGTTCCGACAGCCAAGTGGCGGCTGTCCTCTGTCTATTTGTCTCCGGCTGACCTGGCCTGGTGGCGCGTGGTTTGTCCCCGCTGACGGACTGCTCCCGGACGCCAGCCGACTGGTCAGTGATCCTGCGGTCAGGCAGTGTAAGCCTGGGCGCGGCGCGGCGCCGCGGAATGCCGACGGTTTGCTCGGTGTCTGCGGCACTAATTGACATGTCGCGGACTGTCCGCAGCAGGGATCCACGAACGGAAGTCGCGGACCGTCAGGCTGACGGAGACGGTTGGGTGCTTCACCAGTCGGACTCCGTTACAGTGGTCTTGAAATCAGATCTCGGCGGACTAGCTGGTATTAATGGATGAAAACAGTTTCCATCGAATGCATCGAACCAGGGAGAACTAACACAGTAATACACACTATGTTTGCAAACCATCACACATGCACAACACATGTCTCCGTCTGGCGTCTTCTGTCATCGGAGGCTTTGGTTACCGGAGTTCAAACGTGTCTGCTGTGTTATCGTCCGGTTTTCATCGGGCTGGGCGGGGCGCTGCCCCGATTGTGACGGCTTCTGACTGGTGTGTCTGTTGGCGGTCGGTGGGGGCGCTGGGGCGACTCCAGCACCGGACGTGCCTGCCGACCGGCGGCTCCAGTGGCCCGCTGCCAGCCCTCCGCCGCCGCCGCCAACTGGCGCTGTCGTGAATCACACGCGCTGGAATGCGCCGTGTACCGCCGCCGTCGCCAACTCCCTGGGCGGCAGCAGGGCCGCGAGCGGTCCGGGGTCATGTCATAACTCTGTACCGCTCTCCGGCGTTGTCCCGCTCTGTCCTATCGTGTGCTGCCCAGTGCCGCTGTGTGCCGCTCTGTGCCGTCTCTATCCCGTCTCTATCCCGTCTATATCCCGTCTCTATCTCGTCTATATCCCGTCTCTACCCGTCTCGTCACTACCTTCCTATCCCGTCCCAGTCTTCTTCGCTCGGTAGCGGTGTGCTGTATCTTCTTCAACTCTCAGCCCGCGGTCTTTCCGGGACCTGTCGCGCTGCTGTCCTAGCGAGCCAGTCACAGTGGCGGCGCTGGTCCCGTCAGCTTTGTCTGCCATTATCTGCTCGACTTCACTGACGAGGGACGGCTCTTCCGGCGCAGCAGGCGGCCGTGCTGGCTGCTGCTGCTACCGCTGCTGGTCGCCTGCTCGGAGCCCCCTGGAAAACAGTTCTTTCTAGACTCGGTGTTGCGCTTGGCGTGTGTGTCTGTTCGGCCGCTCTCTGCTGGTGGTGGGATGGCGAGTCGTGCCGGTCTGTTTCTGTGCTTTCTGTGTGCTGTTCGAGAGACTGAGGATTGAGAGATTAAGAAGAGAAACAAACTGGACTTGTCTTGAACGCTGATTCTCCCGATGATTTCCTCGTGATTTCGTCATGCCGTTGCCTTTGAACGTTTGCTGTTTGTGACGAGAAATGGTCAGCGCCTACATATGATTTATGCTGTGATATCACTGTGACGGCAACCATTTCATGTCTGTCTCTGTGATTGTAGTGGCAGCGTCGGCTGGCTGGGGTTCGAGCAGTAATCCGTGCTTTGTCCGTCTGGGAATTAATTGGTCTGTCGCGGTGGGTACCTGTAACCCTGGCTTTGTCAGTCTGTCAGTCGCAGTGTCCGCCGCCGTGTGGTGTGTAATATCGCTGATTGCCGCCAATTGTCTGGCAACACACAGAATATGTCGCGGGTCCGGACCCGTTCCGACGTGGCCCCTGTGACCCCTGTGACCCCTGGGCCCCTGACAGCACCTGAGGGTCCGCCGCCGGCCATGCGGTGGGCCAGGGGCCGGGCCGGTGCCGAGCCTGCAGTCTCCCTGCTGCCAAGTGCGACGTGGCGAGCCCGCAGCCTCTGCCAGCCGCGCCGTCGGCGTCACCTGTTTGGAGAACGGCCACCCGCGGCCTGCTGCCATCTGTTGCCAACCGCGGGAAGCTGCTGGAGTGGACGGCGAGATGCGATGATGTTCGATGATTTTGGCCGCCGTTTGCCAGGAATTAATGACCTCGAGCGTCAAACGAATTTATCAACGAGATATTCATGAGGGATAAAGAATGAATGAAATCGGCGGTCGCCATCAATTATGTATCGGCATTCTTCGGATGCCGTAACATGCTTCATGCTTGAGGAGATATTACACTGTGTTATTTTTTATGCACACGTTCATCTGTGTTAGAGATGACGCACGATTGCAAACCTTCACATACTGCAAATGTAATCGAAGAGCGTCGCGCAGCGCAGCGCAGCGTGTTCAGGACTCAGGTGGCCGGTTAGACTGCGCCGCCTGTCAGTAGTGTACTGCGGTACAGTCTACCTGTCCAGTCCGGATTTGTAGAGCATCTAGTGCACTACAAGAAGTGCTGTGATCCTCGGATTACTCGCGCAGTTACGCCGCTGCTGGCATTTTATAGATATTAAGACACTCCCGGAAGTGCAGGTTACGATACTGAGCTACTTATATTCAATTTATGTTGTTTTTGTAACGGAAAATAACTTGGTTATTTTTCGTTTATCAGGTACTTAGTGAAGAAATTGCATCATTTATATGCATACAGCTGCCATGAATAATCAAGCAGTAAGCTCTTTGTCGTTGGTTTATTTTCATTGTTAAGTTCTCTTATCCAATAGTATTATTGAATGCCCACGACATGTGCTCGAGACAGCTGGATCGTTGTCTGTTATTGCAAGACAAGCCGCCGACAACATTTTCTCGGAGGTCGCGGCCAATCGGCGTTGTTTTCGAGAGACGACGCGGACATTGGGGTCAGTCGCTGTCACCATTCGCCCCGGAGTGGGAGAACAAAACAATGCGATTCGGTTTATTGCTCAGACTGTTCTCTGTCTTCTGGTGGATTATCTGACAGAGCTGGTGGCTTGTTGCGTCGTCCGGCGGATTATCTGACAGATATGGTGGTTTGCTCTGCCTTTCTGTGGATTACCTGATGGACCCTGGTGATTCGCATTAGCTTTTTGCGTATTTGCTGACCTGCACTCAGACCATGCTCAGCTGTAATGAGCTAAGGCGATACTGAGGATGGAGCGGATGCATTGCGACGGTACTGCAGTAACGGGATAACGGGACAGCGCGGTACTGTAGGGATCACAGGCGTGTCACAGGCTGATGTTTCGATCTACTAAATCTTGCCAAACACGGTCGCCGTCACCGCCCACGTCTTTGTCCTCTCCTCACCTGCGCCGCCGCCGTTGCCGTGCTCTCGGCTCCGCGCCTCGCCTCCCCAGTCGCCCAGTCTCTCATCTGGTATTGATCAGTGGCCAGTGTTTGCTAACGCAGCTTCACTGGAGGCCAGATCGGTGGCGGGCGGTCTCGCCCCCGCCTCCCCTCCCTCCCCGACTCCCTCCCTCGTCCTCCCCTCCCTCCCCGGTCACTGGCAGGCTCCAAATCCTCGTGTTGGCACCGCTTGCCATTCCGCTGGTCGCGCGGCCTCCATCACAAGCGGCCCCACTTTCCTGCCGACAGTGCCGTTTCCGGTGGCGGCAGTCTCTGACGATCTCTGCTCTTCCCTGCCGTCTGCCGGCTCGTCAGCCTATCAGCCACGCCGGCGACTGGCTCCGGATGCAGCGCGTTCTGCCATTCCGTGTCCTCTTATCTGGGTTTCCACCGGGAAGGAGCGCAACTGACGGTGTGTTAATCCTCCTGTCCTTCAGGGGAAAGATCAGCTGATCCTCCGGTCCTCACTGAAATCTAGTAAAACGTCGGACTGATCTCTTTTTGTCAGAAGAGATTAACGATAACTCTCTGACGGTCCCCGTTTGCCAGGAGACCTCACCGAACCCTCCGAACTTCCCTGCCCTGCCGAGCCCTCCTACCTGATGACATTTCCTGTTCCCGCTCGGCGCTGCGCCCCATCCCTCCCCATCCCTCCCTGCCGCTCCCTGGGGAGCCATCTCACCCACCACGCTGTTACCAGTGCAGCACCCGCCGCCGTCGTGCGGTGCTCTGAGGCGCCGCCGCCGCCATCCTTCCCAAGACGCCTGGCAACGGTGTAGAGCTCTGATTTTCTCATAAGGGGTAGCTTCTTCACTTGGTATAATCCAGTCTTCGGGCGGGGTATTGGCGATTGGGCAGCGAAGTGAGAAATTGCAGCTGATTCGCTTAATGATGGCACCTAATTCACATGCATCTGTCCCAGTCTCTGCTTCACTGCGCACTATCGCAAAGAGCATCACAACCAATTAATGCTTAATGATGTTCAGCTGTGTGTTATCGTTTTTGTGTTATGCGTTGGGAACCACCGCTTTAGTCTGAGAGCAAGCGTTGTAGTCTAGTAAGTGCCTGTAGTTATGCTGTACCGCATAGCTTGGGAGATTCCTGTCCTCAGGCCTAGACGGCACTAGTAATAAACGCCTGAAGTTATACTGTATCGCATAACTAGATCCCTGTCCCTAGATGGCATTAGTAGTAAGCGCCTAAAGCTATACTGTGCCGCAAAGCTCGAACGGTTCCTGTCCCTAGATGGCACTAGTAGTAAGCGCCTGAAGTTATACTGTGCCGCATAGCTCGAAACCGTGAACTGCAGTTGAGTGAGAAGCGTGGTAACGAATCATTTGGTATAAGAGGGTAACCAGTAACCACACTCTTGGCGCTGAGAACCACTGGTCTGTAGAAGGCTCCGGAAGCGGCTCCGGAGACGGCCGGGAGATAACGGTGGAGTCGGTCGGGGTGCCGGAGACGCGTGGTTTGGTTTAGCAACCAAGTTAAGGAGGAGGATGGTACTTAGGGAGACGTAAGTCAGTCGAAAATATAGATACTGCTTTATATTTTTGTGGGGCATCGTCCATACTTGGTTCTCCAATATATTTTATTTGTAAAATATGTTTGATCATTTTGATTTTATTGAATTTTTCCCCTAGAAATATTTGTTGTCACCAAATTACTATTTGCAAATACATTAAAAAATGGAAGATATATTGGAGAACAAAGTATGGACGATGCCCCCCCAAACAAAACAAATCAAAGCAGTATCTATATTTTTGACTGGCTCATGTCTCGCTAAGTACTGGCCTCCTCCTTAACTTGGTTGCTTAATCATCATACGCGCCGGAGACGGTGGTGGCGCCACTCCCGTCCTCCGGGCGGCGGTAATCGATGTTGTCTGTCCGGCCGTCGGCGGGACGAAATCTGACACCGACGAGGAAAACGAGGAAATTCGAGACAGAGGTGATGGAGAAAGGCAGCGGTAGGCAGAGGTCGGGCGGGCCGCGTACCCGTCTGTCGCGCCTATCCAACAGTTGATTGCCGGCGACCCACCTAGAGTACCTGCGTACTTGGGATACCAGGAAGGCCTTCTGGAAGTCGGATGACGCGGCTGTGACAGCAGCCTTGGCCTATTCTGGCGGTCGCCCGAGGTGCCGCTGGGAACGCCGCCCGAGGTGCCGCTGGGAACGCCACCCGTGGTGCCGCTGGGAACGCCGCCCGTGGTGCCGCTGGGAACGCCGCCCGTGGTGCCGCTGGGAACGCCGCCTTCCCTGTTTGTACCGTGATACGTGTCGCCACGGTGCAAGACGGCCGAATGTCAGTGCGGCTCTGCGGTGGTCCGGACCGAGTCTGAGACGCCCTGTCGAAGCCGGACCGAGTCTGAGACGCCCTGTCGAGCCGGACCGAGTCTGAGACGCCCTGTCGAACCGGACCGAGTCCGAGTCTAAAATCTCGTCTCTGAGTCAGCACTAACGGCCGAGTAATCTCGCGAGGGTGATATCGGCGTGACCTGGTGGACCCGGGGTCACCGCTGCGTACGACTGCTGCAGTTACAGGCCACGTGCGCACAGCTGCACGCAAACGACGTGGGGAATGAGGAGGGGGAGTGTGGAGCATTACGGCGTTACGCGTGGAGGTGCCACCTGTGATCGGTGGTCCCCGAAACACCGATATAATCACCGTCACCACTCACCAGTCATTTATCATCAAGCGCCCAGAGCACTGCTCCTCTGCAGAGGGGTAGTTTGACACGTGGTTCATAGGCAGAGAGCTTCTCAGTCACAGGAATGTACTTTCCATGGCGGTGATGGAACTCCTGGTCATATCTTAGAGTTTCTCAGTCACAGGAGTGTACTTTCCCTGGCGGTGATGGAACTCCTGGTCATATTTTAGAGATGCTTAGACCTTGTAAACACATTACAGGCAAAGGGAGCAGCAGCGCATAGTTGGAGTGGCGTGAAACAGCATAGTTACCTAAACCATGCTGTGGTGTCTGCCAGAAATATAGAAATGCAATCTGCAGGAGCGCCCCACTGCCAAACATTTCGTCGGCTGGAAGGCAGCGCCGCTGTCTGTTCGTCTGCCGCGCTGATTGACACCGTCTGGGTAGCCGTCTGAGGCGGAACCGGACGTATCTGGGGCGTAGCTGAGATCTGCGCCGTGCTCACGGTGGTGGTGCCCTGTTCTGTGCCGCCAGCAGCACGGAGTGGCGAACGCCTGTTTTGGTTAAGCAACCAAGTTCAGGAGGAGGCCATTACTTAGGGAGATATAAGTCAGTCAAAAATATAGATATTGCTTTGTGTTTTTGGTTGGGGGGGGGGGTATCGTCCATACTTTGTTCTGCAATATATCTTCCTTTTGTAAATATATTTGCAATTTGTACTTTTGTGATGAAAAATGATTTATTGGGATAAAAATTCCATAAAATCGAAATTGTTCAACATAATAATAGCAAAAAAATGGTAAACATATATTGGAGAACCTTGTACGGACAACTGCCCCCCCCCCAACAAAAAAATGCAAAGAAATATCGATATTTTTGACTGACTAATATCTCCTACTCCGACCCCTCCTCCTTAACTTTGTTGCTAAACCAAAACACGCGTGGCGAGCCCGGTCTGCCCATTACCGACATTGACGCCGCCGCTGCCAAGGCTCAGAGAGCGCCGCTCCTCGTCTGGTGGCGCTGGAACGTTCTCGGTGAAATGTGCGGCCGGCCGGGCTGTCTTCTCAGAATGGTGATTTGACCGTGCGCTCGCTCCGGGAAGATTTCGAGTGCGGAGATTCTGAATGCGGCTTTGTGTGCTGTAGCGATACGGCACATTGCGATGCGTTACGCCGATAGTAGAGCTCAGCTTCTGAACCAGTGAGGGACGATGGCTCAGTGAGCTGGCGCTCGCAGGTCGAGCCGCTGTCATTCATCTGGCAGACAAATGTCGCCAGCTGCAGACGTGTTGGGCATTAGTTCATTTCCACGCTGCTGGTGAGGCGCCGCCTTCTCTGGGTCTCATTTGTCTAATGTATTCTGCAGAAGGCGAGGTCGTGCTGGGAACAAAAAAGGCGCTATAATGAGATAAGAAGTCAAAGTCTGAGAGGCGTTGTCAGCGTCCCGCTTATTCTTAAGAGGCGGGTTACCCCCTGCGGCAACACTGCGCGGCTGAGCCCGTTTTCTGTGTCGACCTGTCTTCTAATGTTTGTTCTCGGTATAGTTTCTCCTCTGCAGTCTGTTGCCGGTATAATTTATCACCCCACCGGGCACTCCTGAGGGCTGCGCTGAGCTGCCGGGCTCTCCTCAGATGCAGCTGTGTCGGACAGCCGCCTCCCAGCGCACCACACCTCCCAGCAGCGCGAGCGGGAGGTGTTCACCCTGATTACCACAGCCGCGGCCGCCGCAATTGTGGCGCATTAGCGCCAGCCCCGCTGCTGAATTCGGCGCGTGTGCGGCGCCTGATCGGGTTAGCGGCGCCGCGCCGCTGGCCGCAGAGCGCTGTTCAGTGTTAAATGTCCGCCGCCGGGACTGGGACTGGGGCTGGGGTCGGGGTCAAGGTCGGTGGCTGATGTGCCAGTGGCTGGGACTGGAGGCCTGAGATGGAGCAGCCGTCACTTGCTGCAGCAGTTCTGGTGAGAGCTGCGGTGGCGCCGGCCCGTCGGCTGGCTCCAATGGGGCTGTGCTATGGCAGTCTTTGGCCTTTGATTTGATTTATTTTATTTGGAAATTTAACGCGTGACAAAGTGGAGGTATAGGTATTATATACAAGTGTACGTTTCATATATCATGGATAGGTGATTTATTGCTTACAATTGTTAACTATCAATGATTAAATAATGTTTTGTAATGAGCTAATCGTCATCATGTTTTCATGTATATTGCTATCTTAGTGATCACCTTAGTTGTCGGCGCGCCCGAAA
Source organism: Semibalanus balanoides (assembly GCA_014673585.1). Taxonomy (NCBI): domain Eukaryota; kingdom Metazoa; phylum Arthropoda; class Thecostraca; order Balanomorpha; family Balanidae; genus Semibalanus; species Semibalanus balanoides. The sequence goes on along the minus strand of VOPJ01011808.1, from coordinate 13,021 downwards.
ACCCCAATAAACAAACAAACTATCTTAGTGATCAGGATAGTTAAATTTGTTGTATTGTGTACAACACTACTAGGCCAAGATTGTGTTCACCTCATGCAACTTTCTTTCATGTTTGTACGCTATTAATATACCAGCATTGCCTTGGTATATGTCCAAACGCTGTTTGAAGATATTTTATCACGAAAGCTAAGCTTGTCATACTGCAATAATCGGCTTTGGAGCGTATTAGCTCAGTGGGTGAGCCACAGTGCTATGTCGGAGGCTTACTACACCACTCTTGTGGACCCGATTTGACACCACAACCGGCTGCGCTCCGCTGCAGCACCATCACCTGCAAACTGCGCTGCGGGGTTCAAAGCATCTGGAATGTGCGACGGACTCGACGGTTGACAAAGCGATAACTGAATGTCTGTCTCTGTGTTGCCCACATACTGCCTCATAACACTCACGCCTCATGATCGGTAGCATTCAGTGATGACCAGCCGTTTTCACTACCCACCACGCCGGCCGCATGGCTCCGTCGCTACCGTCCCTGCCGCCGCTCCTCTGCCCTCCCCTCGGGCCCACAGCTGGGCCGCGAACGGTGCGTGTCTGTGACAATTAGCAGGTGTGCGTGTGGTGTCCGCGACCGTATTCACGTGTCAGTGCGCCGACACCCGCCGCCCCCGCCGCCCCCGCCGCCCCGCCGCCGCTGGATGGCTCGATGCGGTGATGAACTTGTTGTGGCACGCGCTTTGCTTTGCCCGTAACAGACAGCGTGGTGAGGTTCACCTGACAGCGTGGTGATGTTCACCTGGCCAGCGTGGTTGAGGTCACCTGAACAGCGGAATTGTGAGGGTCACTGACAGGGGTGTGAGTCAACCTGGCGCGTGTGTGAGGTTTCACCTGATAGCGTGTGTGAGGTTCACCGGCAGCGTCGTGTGAGGTTTTCACCTGAGCAGTGTGTATCACCTGACAGCGTGTGTGAGGGTCACCTGACAGCGTGTGTGAGGTTCACCTGACAGCGTGTGTGAGGTTCACCTGATAGCGTGTGTGAGGTTCACCTGGCAGCGTGTGTGAGGTTCACCTGACAGCGTGTGTGAGGTTCACCTGACAGCGTGTGTGAGGTTCACCTGACAGCGTGTGTGAGGTTCACCTGGCAGCATGTGTGAGGGTCACCTGACAGCGTGTGTGAGGGTCACCTGACAGCGTGTGTGAGGTTCACCTGATAGCGTGTGTGAGGGTCACGTGTTGATGTGAGGGGGTTTTGTCGGTGCCACGCGTACCTCTGTGCTGTGCGTGGCGTGCAACATGTGAGTGTGGGAGGGACGGTACGCAGTACGCAGTGGTGGCAGTGGTGAACTGTGGCCATTGAGACCACCGCCCCTGACCGGCCGACCAGCCAGCTGACTGCAACTGCTGGCTTAGCTCTCACGCGTGCTTAGCTCTACTCCACCCAGATTTAAGTTGGTTATGTTAGTTGGCTTTGCTAGGTCCTGCTAATGTTGCCTTGGTATACCGCTGGGAGGTAGGAATCAATCTGCTACGAGCACTGGGCTTACGGTCAACTTGCAGCGCACTAACTTTGAGATGAACCAGTCAACCTTGAAATGAGATTAGCCTAGCTCATAGCTTGTGTGCATTCGCCTAACGGGACTATGGCCCTGGCACCAGTTGCCGGTATACATACGTGTGTGTAGTGTGGGTGGGTTTCCCGTTGTCCGCTGCGCTCACCCGGCCCGGCTCTGACCCACAGCGCCCCCCCTCGCTTCTGTCTCCGCCTCTCCTGTCTGCCTGTGCTGCCGAGTACGCCGGCGCGCCTCGCCTCTTTCTCACCTGCCCGCTCGGACCCACAGCTTCCCCCCTGCTCTGATCTCGCTTCTCTGTTCCCTGTGCTGGCAGTGCGCCGGCGCGACCTCGCCTCGTTCCTCACTGCCCGGCTCTGACCCACAGCGCCCCCTCGCTCGTCTCCGCTTTCTCTGTCCCAGCCTGTGCTCACAGTGCGCCGTCGCGTTTCGCATCGTTCTCCCTGGTCTCGCTATTGCAAACGTCAGCCCACCACCTCTTAGAGGCGACGGCAGAGGAGACAGTAAGTGGCGCTCTGAACCGGCCCGACTGGCACGCAGGCCTGCAGCTGGCGGCGGCACACGCTGGTGTCGTCCGCTGTCACCCGCTGTCACCGACCAGCATCCGCTGCACCCACTGTCACCCTGATGTTCCACACTGTCACCCTGATGTTCAACACTGTCACCCTGACGGTCAACACTGTCACCCTGGTGTTCCGCACTGTCACCCACTGTCACCCTGGTGTTACCCACTGTCACCCAGTGTGTTCCACTGTTACCCACTGTCACCCAGTGTCATCTGTTACCCACTGCTCCCTATTCGCGTATTTTCACCTGGCGTCACCGGCTGGTAGCCAGTAACACTGTTACTTCCATTTCACACCGGCATGAACCTCCGCGTGTGTCACCTCTCCAGATTTACTATCAGAATCCACCTCTGAGGCTCTGGCCACCACCCGAGCGACGGCTGTTGATTGTTACAAACCGCCGGCGGCGCCAGCACGGTCCGGGTGGGCATGTTTTGCCGTCTCCAGCACGTGGCACGCCGCGTCTCTGTCCATACCCTGCAGCCGCACGGCGCCTGCTGTACCCCCAGAGCACCCTGCCAGCTCGCTGACGACCTGTGATGGCTCCCTGCAGGCGGCCGACCTGCGCTGCACTATCTGTTACTCTGCTGGCCTTGGCGCGCCGTCAGTCGTTTGTATGGGCGCGGCTGGTGCCAACTGTGCCCCCCCGGCCCCCCTTCCCGAGGCCCCGCGGCGGCTCCGCACCACGGCGCCGTCCTGCAACGGGGAGGCATAGGTAAACACCGGTAAACACATGACATGCTGGGAAGACCATGAAACGTTTCGACTGTGGCCCAGCACTACATACAGAAGGTATCCTTTGGAGGGTTTAACATGGCCGGCTTCCGGTAAATATTGCATTTTTACGAAGTCGGCTGTTTTTTGTTTGTTTTTTATTCTTTCTTTTTTTACTTTTCGTCAGGGAGTTTCCATCCGCACTGTTTTCTCAAGGTGTTTTCCATCCGCCCTGTTTTCTTGATTGTTTTCCATCCACCCCAGGCCGGCGCTGCAGGACCGCGCGCCTCCACACCCGGCGATCACGCCATGCATGGCGGACGGCCATTCGTCTTCCAGACTTCTCATGTTTCGAGGCGGCTCCGCTGGTCATTAGGACACGCGGCCGGCGTCGACGAGCGTCGGCTAGCATCTAGTGGCGGCCCCAGGGAGTCCGTTGTCCTGGGCCTCGGCTGATAGCCGCCCGCTCAGGGCACCTATGACAGGAAGGAGTGCGGTAGATACGTTTGGAATCATGGAAGATTATAACGGCCTGCGGCATCGATTGCGATGTGAAGTCAGCTTCGAATTTGAGGGCAGACCCTCGGCCTTCTGATTTCGAGCCTTAAAGATTGATGAAGGGTACTCGACCCCAATGTGCATTACGCAGCTTAGGTCCACGATGGATGTCGAGCTGCAATGGCAAGCTGCAAACTACCAGCCAATGGATTTGCCCTGAAGGTTAACACTCCGTTTAGAAGCCGGCTGCACGAACGTGTGCGGCCAGAAGCCGTAAAAGCTATGACTGACTGCGAGGCTATAGTAACTCACGTCTGACCTCTGACCGTCGGCGCTTTACCTGTGTTGTGCCGGGCCACCGGTTCGCAAAGCTGGCTTTGGCCAAGGCGTCGTGGATGTGCGACGGGCCGCCTGAGAAGTGCACTGATGCAAACATTTCGTACACCTATCCTGATACTGTTACATTCGCTAACAGTCGTGCTTCTCACGCCTCCAGGCCCATCCGCGGCATGTTCCCAGCAGCGCTATCTATCCAGTGGCCAGCGTTCTCTCCTGGAGTGTGTCACCTGACAATGCTATGTGCTCTCCCGTGTCCGTCCAGGCCGTCCGCTGTATCTCTTCTCAGTATCTGTCTCCTGATCAGTGTGTACGTTGATTTGCTTGAAACGGTAAGCCATCCCGATGCTGTCTTATCTCTCAACGCAACAGTCAAGGCTGGAAAACAATTGAAGGCTGCTAGTTGCTACACGGTTGTTTCAACGTAAAAAATGCTACGAGAAACAACTCACAGCAGGCAGGCATGGAAGTAAACTGTGTATGGTAGGTCCAAAGTAGTTCGATACATTAGCACCTACTGCTGTTAATTTTCGGAGCAAGAATTATACATTTCCGGCATTGAGTAACAAGTTCGTGATTCTCCGTTCAGGATCAGCCGTGTGTCGGGTGTGTTAACCACAGCTGCCCGCAAACTTAAGCGTCGGCCACTCTTGTGGAGGAGCCGTGGCGGCCAATCAGTGCCGTGCGGCCGGTCTGCTGAAGTGCTCTACTCGGGCCTGGATACCGGGCTGAATGCATCGAGTCGAACTGAATAGGAGCGCTGCGCCTGTCGGTCGATTCAGCGGCGAATCGGACCGCTGCGCCGTACCTGAGCGGCGCGGAGCTCTATTTTGAGTGGTGTTACAACCAACTGTGGCCGCCGGGAACCGATCTGTGTGATGAAAGATATCGACACACCTTCGATAGTGCTCTATAAAGTGTTATGACCTGCTGTGCTGTGGTTCTACTTGTGTTGAATTGCTGAACAGAGGAAATAGAGGGTAAAAAACGTTCAATGTTGAGATGCTGAGCGCGATGTGAAGTTACTCTGAGAAATAGTACCCACCCATCACAGTCCTAGTGACTTATGCACGATTACTAAGAGTCCGGCAGTCAATTCGCGTTTTCATTATGAGCACTTGCAAATGTTGAATATGTGTCAAAGGACTGACTTATAAAGTACATTTTCGAAATGGTTTCCAATGCCCTCACTTTCATCGCGGCCTTTGTTTGAAGACCTTGCGGCCTTTCCCGAAAAACTAACCTTCACCAACCAAGGTCATCAATATCAGGGTCAGCAATCAAGGTCAGCAATCAAGGTCACCAAATCTTCACCAATCAAAACACGATTGCAAGATCGGCACGCTGCCCGCCGGCATCGTTTACTCGCTGAGCTGTGCCGGTCTGTGTGCGTTACTCACTGTCTGTCTGTCTCCCTGTCCACAGTCCCGGCCATAGTGGTGTGTAACGGCTCCTTGGCCGGAGGCGGCAGCACGGTGGCACCGGCAGAGATGCCCAGCGAGTCGGCGCCGTCCAAACAGGTCTGTAGCAGCGCCCACAAACAACAATTATCACCGCCAAACAGAGGGTTATCGACCAGCGGCCCCGAACGAATCCCCGGGGCGTGTGGGAGCTGGGCGTGCGAGGTGTCGCGATTTAGCCCGGGACTGCGTGCGACACCCTGCAGTATTTCTTTGATAGAGAGCTGTTTAATCGGGCGTAAAAGGAATGAGCCATGTTTAGGTTCATAAGGTCGATGCCCAGTATTTATTGTGGTCGGCTGCTGGCTAGGTGTAAGTACTTATTTGTGTCTTGTGTTTGTCAATATTTTGATATTTCGCAAGGTATCTCGCGAGCCTTATCAAAGTCCGATACAACTATGGTATAACTAGTCACAGTGAAGACAACGTAAACAACAAACGATACCGCGTCGAGCGCTATTCGACGTCAGGTTTTGTGTTGTGTTTTCTTTACCTACCCCCTGGTTAGTGTGATTAGGTTACCGTGTCACAGTCGCGGGCCGGCCGGCCGGGCGGCGGCAGTGCGTCGTTTCCGGCCGCTGCAGCCCGGTTCATCTGTGTGGACACGTGCCGCCGCCGCTGCCGTATTGACCCCGTGCGGCGGCGGCGGCTGCAGCAGTACCGCAGTGACGTCATCCGTGACCTGTACCTGCCGGCGGCCGCACACAGCACGACTCCCCGGGAACCGGCGTAGGTGGGCTGGGCCGGCTCTGTTTGGTCGGTGACCTTTAGCCGAGTCAGTGGGATACGGCGAAAGAGGAAAACTCCTTGGGATTCGGAGTCGGGCATCCGGAGAGATTGCTATGCGGTGGCGTGTGCTGGCATTTGACCTCTGGACAAGCTGTCCCGATTGACCTTGCCCGATGTTTTAAACGGCTTTCCAGCTGCGTATTGGTGTTATTAATGAGAGTTCACCATTTCGTCAAAAGTTTGCGCAAGCAAATGGACCTTAGCCGCCCACTGTCAGTACATTATATCTTTATACTTATTATGATGCATCACTTTGTTGTGTTGTTTGCGGAATAACGGCGTGAAGCTATTCCGAATAGTGTCATTTATAATAATATAAAGGGATACATGGATCCGGTTCTCTCGTGTCGGTTCTGCCGCCCCTGACCTGTGTGTCGGTTCTGCCGCCCCTGAGTTGTGTGTCGGTTCTGTGGGCTCTGACCCGTGTGACGTCACCGCTCCCAGGAGGAGGTGCTGGAGTCGGCGGCGGCCGAGGAGGGCGGCCCGGCCCGGAACGGCACCGGCCCCGGCCCTGGCCCTGGCCCTGGTCCCGGTCCCGGCCCCGGACCCGGACCTGGCCCGGAGCGGCAGCCGGCCTCTGGTCTGCCGCGCCAGAGCCGTAGTCTGGATCTGCCCGCGCAGAACAGCGAGCACGGGCCGCACACACTGCCCAGACAGAAGGTGAGAGGTTACACCCGGGCCAGTGGCGGATCCGGGGGGACATGGGCCATGCCCTTCCATCTTGGGCCTCGAGGAGACCAATAGCCCGAGGGGCCTATAGCCAATCGAAGTGACTTGAAACGAATTCTGCTCCGTTTTCAAACAACTCGCAAGTGCCCACTGACCGCCAGAGGACCTATTCTGAGTTCTAGGGGGCCACTGCCATGTGATTGTGGAAGGCATATTTTCAACTTAAAGGGTCTATTCTGGCCTACATTTGTCTTCAAGGTCAAAAGGGCCCACCAAGGCTTGAGGGGGCCCACCAAGGCATGGGGGCCCACTTTGCTACTTGGCCCCCTTCCTGTCCGAGTCCTGGATCCGCCTCTGGCCCGGGCAAACTATGATTATATGATGATAGGATTAGGACTTCGGCCAAAGCGAAGGGGAGGTCATATTTCGCCCATCCGAGCAAATAGTGGAAAGCTTCCTGTTATGAACTTGATGTCAATGATACAAAAGTTCAGAGGATAGTTCAAGATCAAGATAAAGATACCTATACCTGCACTTTGAGAGTACCTTTGAATGTGGTGCAGGTAACAGTTGCCGCGGTAAGACAACACGGATGATATCTGATCATTCTGACGGCATGGTTTGAGAGAGTAACACAAAGGCCCTTTGTATATTCTCTTGGAGAGATTATGGCAGCTCTCTTTGATCTGTTGTTAAATTTCCGCGCTTTGCTGCCGCGTTATTGTATCGTTGTGTCTTTGTGCGCTAATTTGTTACATCTTATTTTCAATCTGGCCCGAGCCAAATGATTGTGACGTTAGCAGCCATGAAGCGACCTTTGTTGTCGACGCGCCCCAAAAAACAATAAACAAACAAGCAGCCATGACAGCAAGTTCAGTGTTGTGTATCATGACACAGCTGGGGCATTCCACGACATTTCGACAATTTTTTATCCCAAATTACACCCTCATCTCTCACTTTTTGTTTAACAATTGGTGTATAGGGTTTAAATCTGGGTCTGAATTCATAGCTGTGCAAATGTTACTCGATCTTGACAGTCAGGTTTGTGATCGAGTTGATAAGCTCGAGCATTTTTTTCAAGGGTAGAAGTTGCGAGAGGTGTTTTCGGAGGCCGAGAAGTGCATTTGACTACAATAATAATGAATACTTGTATGGTGAAGTGTCAGAATGAAACGAGATTTTTTTTCTGATTTTTTTGGCTGAGCTTGAATGACCTTGAACCACGTGCCCTTGTTGATATTGTTTCGATGACTCGTGGTGGAGCCTGGGTAACACCTGATTTCAATTTCTCACCTCTCAATACTTTTCATTATGTTTTTTCTAACAATGAAACAATAAGAAATGCGGTTGTTTCCTCTGATTTCAATTTTTCATCTATATCGTGCGTGTTTTCGAATTCCTCCAAAGGGGAGGGGTAGGGAGAAATATTGCCAGAGCTATGAGACGATTTGGACGGGGCTTCACATTTGGATCGGGTGTCTAAGACGTTGGTGATTGTTTTAATTGTATGCACTTTTGGTTCTAATATGATGGAAGCGAAATGTGACCAAACAGCTCAACACCAAAGAATGCGTGCAGAACGATTTCATGCCAAAACGTAATGGGATCCGATTTGGACATATTCTGAACATTGATCGCGTGGTTCAAGACCGTTTGTGGTAGAAGAGTTTTTTCCCTACTGGTTATCTAAAGGACCATGACCAAAAAGTCAAAAACGTTTGCAGACGATCGCGCAGTCCAGAACAATAAAATGATTTGGAACAAGATCTTCCATTTCGAATCCGGCTTGATCGGCATCTTACTAATCCATAAAAAGTTTTTAAAGAACAACAGATCTAAGAAAACCTCAATTCGTGATACCCCGACTGATCCTGTATGCATCACGTAGTGCCTAGCGGCCAAACCTCATATCTAATGATATGCCTAAAAGAACCGTAAATAACAACAAGAACAGTGCGTGATTGAGTTTGACGGGAGTTTGTTAGATAAAAGTGGACAAGAGTTGCGAAACACAACGGTGGTTTTGGTCCGAATTGTCACTTAAATTCGAAATAAATGATTATAACTCCAATATGAACTTGCTTTGGAAAAGCAGATGATAATGGTGTAAGATCGTGTTCAAATGGTGCCATAGTTTGAGCATGAGTCTATCTGAACTATTTTAGCGTTTTGGTCTAATTTGGTCCATTGGATGAATCAAATTTGATAAACTTGTCCAAAAGTTTTGAACGAGGCGGGATCGAATGGTGAAGATTCCGAACAATCAGTACATAGTTCTAAGATACGTCATACTGCAATTATTTTTCGCTTTTTGGTCTAATTTGGTCAGCTTGATTTAATCAAATTAGATAAAAATGTCCACTCGACAACGTTGTTCAACCAAACGCTGGATCGAATGTGAATATTACGGCCAAATCGGTATTTGGTTCGGAGACATGATGTCTCGTGCCGATTTTTGTGGTTTGGTGTTTTGGTCCAAATTTGGTCTTATAGAAAGATAAAGTGAGTAGACTTTAAGCGGTCCCCTGTTTGGGACAGCAGATAAAATGGTGAAGATCGTGTCAAATGTGGAGCCATATGTTGAACTCTGACGTCGATCTGCAATTATTTTTGGTGGTTTGGTCGATTTGGTCAATTTAGATTCAAATCAAGGTTGATAGAAGTCTTTGAAACACTGTTTTAACCAGACAGATTGATTGAAGGAAGACCTTCAGGTGGTCCATAGGTTTTTAGCTGATTGTGTGTCGTTGTTTGGTGCTAATTTTGGTCGCACTAGAATGTACCAAAGTAGATAAACTCTTCTCCACAGACGTTTTGAACAAGCTGGATGAGATGGTTAGATCTGCAGATGGTCATAGGTTTGAGCATGATAGTCGTCTGCATACGAGTTGTTGGTGGTTTGGGATGGTTTTGGTCCATTTGGTCCACTCATATTAGACCAAATGCATACAATTATATATCGGCACGTCTTAGACCAGCCAGATAAATGGTGAAGCCGTCAAATCGTGCTCATAGCTTGCAGATATATTGCCGTTACCCTCCTTGGGGGTAATTCGAAACACGCCACTCTATAGACTGTAATATGGAAATTAGAGGAAAGGCTACTTTTTTATTTGTTGTTGTAGACAAGACATGTGAATAATTTTTTAGAGGGTTGAAAAATTGAAAATAAGGTGTACCGAGGTCAACGAAGGTCATCGAAAGAATGCTAACAGGTCAGTGGTCAAGGTCATTCAAGGTACGCAAAAATCGAAAACTTCCTTTCATTTGAATCAGCCAATACAGATTTTTATGCATTTGGTTAAGTCAAATGAGTTTTCGGACTCCGAAAATTGCAATCGTGACTATCAAATGCCGAGGCTATAATCGATAACTGAGGTCAGATCGAGCTAATATTTGCACAGCTGAATTCAGGACCCAATATTACCATATACACCAATTTTTAACAAAAAGTGAGAGATGAGGGTGTTTTCGACTGGTCGAAATGTCGTGGAATGCCCCAGCTACTGCTGGCAGTGGTTCCAGTTTAACCATTTTCCCTGCCGGCGGCCAGAATTATGGTAACCTGCGGGGGAGCAGATTCTGCCCTCCCCCCCCCGATATCTCAAGAACTGCTGGTTCGATTTGGATGGGGCATACATCATTCAACTTGTCATAAAATACAATTTTTAAGACCCTGATTTTTGTGCTACAAAATGGGCCAGGGACAAAATACAAAATTTGTTAGTGTTTTTTGAAAGGTCATTTGGGTCATGTGGTTTGACTGATCTTCATGGAACAAGCGTTTTCTTGTTGAAATCTACAAAACAGGTCTTTAATATATCAAAAGACAAGTTCCAAAATGCAAAGTCATATGTATATTCAGGGGATACAAATTAGGGTGGGGGTTCTCATAACAAATATATGTTCTTGCTTTTTGGCGGCGATATGAACGTAAGACGTGGACATTATTTGCAGAGTTTGTTAAAGGAAGTGTGCCTACTCTTTCGGAATGTCAAATATATTTTTCTTACCGTAAGAAGCTATTGGTTTGATTATTTGGTACGATAAAATTCTCGTCTGGAGCCCCTTTAGTATAATTTTGTATTTTATTCTGTTTTGCACATTGTTTTGTTTCAAATCCATAAACGATCGCCACTATAAACAGGGTAAAGAAGATGTTATCTAGAATGGCGCACCGAAGACAATAAACGATCCCATACGTAAAGAAGATGATATCTAGAATGGTGCACCAAAGACAATAAGCAATCCCATACGAACAATGTCAAATAGTTATCTAGGCTCTGTTCGGCAGCTGTTATCAGCGCGCACGAGCTGTTTTCTATTGGCCAACGTTAACGATATATGCTAGCGTTGTAATATAAAGGCAACGCTTCTAGTAGCGAAAGCTCTCTGTCGAATATCGATAATTTTGTGTTGCCAACATGATTTTTACGAATTTGTAATAGCTCAGCAGCTAGAGTGAATCTGGAGAAATTAAGTATATGGCTAAATTCCGAAAAATCTGTTCTATAGACCAGTGTCAACAACTCCACGTGACCGATGTGAGTTGGCACACTCCCTTTAACTCTAATATATTGCGCATAGACGGATCCAGGTAAACAACATGTGGTGGTGTGGTGGAGGGGGACCATCGGCCTCATATTTTTTTATTAACTCTCTAATTTAAGGTTGAAGCAAACGCATTTTTCGAAGGTTCTTTTCTACGTCGCATAATCTTTTCACACATTTGTTCATCTTAGATAGGGGAATGCACTGTTCCAAGCAATGGCGCACTCAGGACAGCGTGTGTGGGAGAGTTGGCAACACCTAGCACATATGACCCGCAAAAACTAGACCCTGGAGTCGCCTCTGCTGACCTTTTTTAGTGTGTCTATCCACTAGGGGAGATTGACTCTCGTGTATACCGATGGTAGATGCAAAAAATGTTAATAACTGCATTAGTACCGCCTCCCATTTTCCGTTCCTGAGTGCGTCTTTGCCAAACACATGTGCAATCCCAATATTTATGAGTGCAGTGAGTGTAAATTGCAGTGGAAATGTATCTGGCGCATTTATTGTACCGCATAATCCGAAATAATTATGCGGCACATAACGGCATTCGTATTCATTCAAGCGTGATAGATTGCCTCCCAAAAAACAAGAGCCTGACACCGCATCTACTGGGCCGATTTTGTTCAGATTTTGACACAGAGAGTGTGTATCAGTTAAATAGGAAAAGTCCCAAAGTTTCAAGACGCTGGGCCCAACAGTTTGGAAGTGGCAAGCGAAAAACCATCGGGGGGGGGGAGCAGAGTCGACCCCCGCAAGGATTAGGGTTAATTGGCGTCATGCAAGAAGTTGGCATTGTGGTTAAATGTTTTCAGCGTGCTGGCTTAACACACGCCCTGGAGGGCCTCTGATAATTACACGCCCTGGAAGGGGGCGGATTGGTCAGGTCATTATTGAGGTAACCAGAGGTCATTAAAGGTCATATTTTTAGGTTCTAGGACTCCGCTCCAGAAATCCCCAAATACCTCGGGAACTATGGTAGCTAGGAACAAACAAAAAGCAAAACAATCGAAAGCGCTTGAAATATGCAATCGCCATAGACCTGTCTTCAAATCTGAGCTCGTCTTTTAATCCGATTCTTACCATACAACAACCATAAGGATAATGATCTAAGGATGTGACAGTCTCCCCGCTGTCCCCTGCTTCGGCCCCCACTGGGCGGCATGCCTCAGTGCTGTGCGGCGCAGCATCCCCGGCCGGCCGGCACCAGCTGACGGCGACGGCCCGCCCCTCTGACGTCAAACCATCGTTTGGACCCCATGGCTCATAGGGGGCATAAGTTGAACCCCCTCAGGATCACCTACCCAATTGGCACTCGGGCACAGTAAGGTGCATATGGCCTACTTAAATGGAGTGTGTGCTATAAATTGTTTCAGCAGTGGAACCTGTTAAATAATTGTTGCATAATTTACTATTGGGCACATGGCACGTGCCTCGTGCCAGGTGTCCCCACGAGTGATAAAGCGCCGGAAAGCGCCCAGCGAGCTCCATCGGAGAACCCAATTTGGCCTGGCTAGCTCAATAGTCACGGGCGGTGACAACCATATGTCCAGGGGGTTTTACCGCCCCCCTCCCCTGGACCCGGGCCTGGTGGGTTTATTTTGCAGCCCTCGGGGTTGGCGACCCCAATGGATCCCGGGGCTGACGCCACATGCCTGTGAACAGGGCTGGCGGAGTGGAAGTCGGGTCGGAGTCGGAGTTGGAGTCGGTCGGAGTCGTTTAAGTGTCGGGCCGGGTCGGAGTCGGTAAAATTGTACCGACTCCGACTCCGGCTATATGTTTTGGGCAGCATATAAGCAAAGTATTTGTCAGGTACATTATCGTGAACCACCGGTGGCGATGACAAAATAAATCGTGCCGCTTCGACTTAGTT
>VOPJ01011807.1:0-47705 GCA_014673585.1 Semibalanus balanoides | reverse complement strand
CGGAACAGGCGGACACACGGAGGGCTTCAGCGGAACAAGGATAAATATTCAACAAAACAGCCATATCTGGCGAAACGGGCCGCTTCGCAAGTAACCAACAACAACAGGTCAAAACGCAAGCGCCAGAATAACGGCAGATCCCTGCTTCAGGAATAGGATTCAGCACTCGGACCCCCTCATGATAGCCTTTGTCCAACAGCTGTCCTGGAGGACAGCCGGGGATCTCCTCATGCGAGGTGCGTCCCGTACCGATAATGTTGGTGATCTTGTAGCGTTGTTCGCCCTCGTCCTCAACGAGGTCAGCGTGAACGGAGTTGGAGGCCGACACCTTCTGGAAGTCGTCCGGCGTGAGGTAGATGTAGCGGAAACCCTGGCCGAGACAGGTGGGTACAGTCAGACTCAGATCGGTATACCGGTAAAGTGGAAATCCTATCAGGGGAAATTATCGCAGGCGTTTGACGCTAGACACTAGCATATTTTAAAATGAAGTATAGATACACCAGGATCAAAGAATCGATCTCGCACAACCAGCAAGTAACTTATCGTGCAGTATAACCCACCTTTGCGATACAACCCCAGTGATCGTACATAAGAGGCACCCATAGGTCGTCGGTGACTGCCGCGACTAACCTTCTCCGGATCGTCGGGGTCCTCCCAGGCCACGCGGAACAGGTGTTTGATCTCCTCGGCCAGGCCGATCCGGGCGCCGCTGTTCGCAGACAGGTACAGCCGGGGAATTCGCAGCTGGCGAGACAACTGTCCGACAGAGACAGCGAGCGAAGGTCAGATCCGCAACTGTCCATCGCAGATAGCATACAGTTCTGTCAGATCAGCTGGACAACACAATCAGACCAGCAGGCATATGGGCGCTTACTGCCAGCTGCCGGAGACAGAAGTGTAGGAAGTAGCATTGAGGTTGGCGTTAGTCATCGTCTTAGCACGTATGACCTACCTGAGAGGCTTTGAGGAAGAGGACGTCCTCCTCCGGGCCAAAGCTGCCGATGGCGTGCGTCAGGTCGTTGGCGATGACGATTATCTCACGTCCGGCAGGGTACTCCGGGGTCATCAACGTCATCTTCCAGGCCACCATGCCGATCTGGGGGGACAGCAGAGCAGTTAGCTGCTGGACTGTGGGGGGACGGCAGCTACCCCTGACGCTGTCGATATTCGTCTATACAGATTCTGCTGTAAATTGCAGCTGTGTAGTGTCAGCATAATCGGCGCTCAAAGTCATAGGACGAAACGGATCAAACCAACTGACCACAAGCCAACTCAACATAATTTCCCTGTGGTTGTGGCACCACCGGCATTGGTCATCGGTTAGTTGATTTGTTGCCAGAAATAAACATTATAACGTATTCCTGGTGACCCACAGCTGGATCCCGCACTCCCCTGCAGTGTTCACAGTTCAGTCAGACTGTGAGACGCGGGAGTAAGATGCCGAGAGCCGAACACGTACCTTGTTCTCGCCGGGCAGTCGTTTGACCTCGATCAGGTTGTTGTCATCGTCGAGCACGAGCTCGATCAGGTGGTGTAGGGAGTCCTCGGGCGCCATCACGTCCGGGTTACGGCGCAGGTGCTCAGCCCACAGCTTGTCCAGCGCCTGTGGCAACAGAACACAGACAGCGCGTCACATCATGCTGACTAGAACACTCAGCAGGTGAAGCCATCACGGTGCACAGAAAATGAGAGAGCGGCAAACAAGAATATTCCGATCATAATGTGCCCCGGACAGCGAGTGGGTCAACCCATAGATGATGATGATTGGGGCTAAGGGCGCCGCAACAAAATAGTTATATGGCGCCCATAGTGGACCCATAGAGATCTGTGTCATAGACTACTACGGTCAAAAGAAGCTACCCCGGCCAATCAGGCACCCACAGCACCCCGGCCAATCAGGCACCCACAGAAACCCGGCCAATCAGGCACCCACAGCACCCCGGCCAATCAGGCACCCACAGAACCCCGGCCAATCAGGCACCCACAGAACCCCGGCCAATCAGTCACCCACAGAACCCCGGCCAATCAGGCACCCACAGAGCCCCGGCCAATCAGGCACCCACAGCACCCCGGCCAATCAGGCACCCACAGAACCCCGGCCAATTCAGGCACCCACAGCACCCCGGCCAATCAGGCACCCACAGAACCCCGGCCAATCAGGCACCCACAGCACCCCTGCCAATCAGGCACCCACAGAACCCCGGCCAATCAGGCACACACAGAACCCCGGCCAATCAGGCACCCATGACGCACCTGTTTGAACATCTCGGGGAAGTCGTAGACGTAGGTAGTGCCACTGTGCTGCGCCTGGAACCGCTTCAGCTGCAGGTAGTCCTTGGTCAGGTAGGGCGTGTCCACGGCCAGGCCGTGCAGTGGACCCTGCTTGACGCCCAGCGCCTCGAACTTCACCTGGGGGACGGCAGACGGCACAGCGTTAATACTCACGGCTGGGTGGGACTGACACTACTCTAATGCTACATTCCAATCCATGGCAATGTGTGTACAGCTCAAGGTGATTATCCACAGGTATGTAAGCTGAGCTCTACTCCGATTATCCACCGCCTCGATCTGTTGTAGTTAGTGGTTGGTGGTTTGCGGTCAAAGGTCAATGACACTAAGTAGTCCGCAGTCAGTGGTAGCCGATCAGTGGTCAGTAATGATTAATCAGTGATCAGTGCTTCGTAACAGCGGATAAAAGATCAGTGATCTGAGATCAGAGGTGACAGTCAATGTACTGACACCTCTGATCTCAGAGGTGTCAGTAGTCAGTGTACTGACCTGTCCGGTGAAGGGGTCAGTGATCTCCTTGTAGAGAGCGATGTCCAGGTAGTAGCCGTTCTCGTTGCTCAGACAGAGCCGGATCGAGGTGGTGGGCGAGTGCGCCGACGACCGGATCGTCATGCGCACCTCGGCCTGCAGCACGCGCAGCTTCCAGAGCCGCGGTCCGTACCGCATCACCATCGGTCGCACACTCTCCACCACCTGGGCACAGCGGGCACGGGGCCGGTCAGGGTACGGCGTTATAGGACAGACACTCTTAACCACCTTCTCAGAGGGGCGGGCGGGTCAGGCGGGGCAAGACCGTGTTAGTGAGCTTATGATAATACCTAAGCTCAGGCCAGCTCACGTCAGGTGAGGTCATCTCAGGTGAGCTTATGGTAGCTCATGATTAGCTCATGATAGTATGCAATAGGACATTT
The DNA here is from genome assembly GCA_014673585.1 of Semibalanus balanoides. NCBI lineage: Eukaryota > Metazoa > Arthropoda > Thecostraca > Balanomorpha > Balanidae > Semibalanus > Semibalanus balanoides. The sequence continues at coordinate 44,505 of VOPJ01011807.1, read as the reverse complement.
GAGCTAAGATCACCTCAGCTGGTGAGCTTATGGCAGCTCAGGCCGACCCGGTCCGTTCAGATAAGCTAATACCAGTTCAAGTCGCACTACGTTAGCCCGACCTGTCACTTTAAACGCTTCCTTTGTAGCCGCTCCATCTCGAGCCACCTGCCATAACCGGCTCCTCGCACCTTGGCCGGGTCCAGAGAGACGGTCGGTACGAAGTTCATGAAGATGTGGTTGCAGTCGGTGCGCCTGGCCAGAGGGTGGGAGAAGGCCACCTCGAGCTCGTCCATCGACTCGAGCAGCAGCCGCTCGCCCTCGTTCTGCAGGAACTCGAAGCTGGCCTCCTTGGTGATGAGGTCAGAGTGGCGGATGATGGAGCGGATGAAGAACCGGAAGTCGGTCACTTCCTGTCCGGCGGCCACCTGGAAGGCAGAGGTGGAGAGGTGGGGGTCAGTGTGTGGTGGAAAACCTCGAAGGGAATACATTGTACTGGCTAGCAAACAGCAGACCAACTATTCTAGATGCATATTATATCGACTCCCGCAGAATATATCAAGCCATAATAAGTACGGGCAACCCAGATTCATTTGCCTGAAAATAAGTTCATTAAGTACTCGGTGCTCGAGCGACAAACTATTCACTTTAACCTTGACAAGTTCTTCCTAACTTCACTTAAATGCAGTAAAGGTCTGGCTACACGGCATGCGTTTTGCTAAGTTTTTGATTTTGTGATTTTTTCGTTTTTTTCGCTTTAACGAGTTGATTTTGTCGCTTTTTCGCGTCGGCAGCGTGGGTAGCGTGTCGTGGCAGCAGTCCCGGGCGGACCACGCGGCCGGCCGCTAGACCGGACCCGCGGAGCAAAAGCGGCCTCCGGACGACCATGGACGAGCCATTCATTCCAATGAAGTTGAAATTACGTCAAATCAACTTGATGATGATTGGGGTTTAAGGGCGGGCCGACATCAAATCAACTTAAATCGCAATAGGTATTTGATTAGTAATCAATACAAAATACTTGGGCTGGCTGCTAGAGCTTGCTCTGTAGACCCACAACCATAGGTACCTAAACTTAACTGAGTAAAAAAGTGTATTAAAACGCGATTCGCTATCGCGTCTTAGCACGCGACTCGCTAGCACATTCATAAAACGCGATTCGCCAGCACATTCACATAGTATTTGCTCGATCTAAGCAAAAAAAAAAAAAAAACACCCAAAAACTTTTGTGTTGAATCTTCATTTCGTTTTCACGTTTTATCGCTTTTTTCGCGTCGAGTTTTCATTTTCTGAGTACGTACTACGTTTTTTCGTTTTTCGCGAGATCGAAAAAAATCACCATCGCTCGTGGAGCTGTCTCTATGCATTCCTATGGAACAGAAAGTTTTTCGAGGCCAGAAAGAAGCGAAAAGAGAAAAATATTAAAAAGCGAAAAACGCATGAAGTGGGGCCTGTACTTTAAGCTATATTCAGTTGTCCGGGCCGGGGCGCGGGTGCATGTGCAATTGCATGGGTGGCGTGATCGTGGTGCTGTTACCCAACAAGCTTGGCTTAGTTTAGCTTAGCGGGTACCCGAGTCTGGAGCCACAAACTCAAACCTTTCGGACTAAATTATTATCTTTACAAAAGTTATCGAGTTCACTGATTCGCGTAGCAGGTTCCTCTATCCGGTACAATACATCAGTGATCTATACTTCCCCTTGCTCTTCTCTCCTCCCCGACCATACGACCCCACACCCCTCCCACGAGTCCGGGCCGACCACTGTACCTTGGCCTTGCCGAGGTACAGGTGCATCCTGTGGTTAGACGTGGGCAGCGCCTCCAGGTCGTAGGTGCGCAGCCGGTTCATCTCCAGCTGGAAGGCCAGCGCCGGCTCCAGGTGGCGGTAGATGCGGTCCTCAGCGAACAGGTCCCGCGAGCGGTACGTGAAGTAGCGCGGGAACTCGTGGTTGTAGAGCACCACGAACGTCAGCCGGCGCACCAGACTCTGTCGGAGCGGACACAGACGGCGACGTCAGGCCCCCGAGACATCCACCAGCGTCAGGCCCCCGAGACATCCACCGGCGTCAGGGCCCCGAGACATCCCCCAGCGTCAGAGCCCCGAGACATCCACCGGCGTCAGGGCCCCCGAGATATCCCCCGGCGTCAGGGCCCCCGAGACATCCACCGGCGTCAGGGCCCCGAGACATCCACCGGCGTCAGGGCCCCGAGACATCCACCAGCGTCAGAGCCCCGAGACATCCACCGGCGTCAGGGCCCCCCGAGATATCCCCCGGCGTCAGGCAACTGAGGTAGAGTCCATAGCCAGTGACTGCTACCGACACTCAGCGAGGACCGCAGTGGGTCAACTCTCGGTCTGATCCGATACGACAGGCGCCGCAATGGTTACCAGCACTGAGTGGTTAGAGTGGTTACCAGGCCGACGAAGGCGCACCCCAATGGTTACCTGAGCGAGGAAGGCGCGCCGCTGTCCGCAAAAGGCCGCCAGTTTGGCGTTCATTGCCTCGTCAGCCACCTCCTCCGTCACTCGGATGGCGATGTTCAGGATCAGCTTCGGGTCGTTCTCCGGCTGCGGACGGTATGGCGTGTCAAACAGAGAAGACGGACTGGGTAAAAGGGCGGAGAAGCTCACAACTCCGCACCACAAAAGGTACCACTATGTACATTGTACGCTGATGATTTGCCGCCAATCAGAAATATAGTGCAACAAATTAGGACCATTCAAAAATGAACACCGACAGACCGTAGCAACAAGAGAAGAATCCATCAGCATTATACAAAGCATTAGACAAATTGTGCAGCGTCAAGCGTCGTCAAGCATTATACAAATTGTGCATTGTGCCGCTAACCAAGTGCTAACGGATTAGGACCAATCAAAAATAAACACCGAGAGACTATAGCAACAAGAGAGAAATTCTATCAGAAATACAGGACAAATTGTCTTGTGCCGCTAACCAATTGCCAGCGAATTAGAACCATTCATAAATGAACACCGAGAGACCATAGCAAAAAGAGAACCCATCGGAAACACAGGACACATTGTATTGTGCCACTAAATTCTACCAATTGCTTGAACGTCCTCCTTTGGCACTAGGCTCCTGTCCCGATCGGTCCGAGCAGGTCTCAGAACAGGCCGGCGGTACTAACGTCCCCAGTACCAGCAGTACTAACGTCCTCAGTACCAGCAGTACTAACGCCCCCAGTACCAGCCGCTGCCGGGGACAGCCGGCTCTCTCCACCGGCGGTACTAACGTCCTCAGTACCAGCCGCTGCCGGGGACAAGCCGGCTCTCTCACCGGCGGTACTAACGTCCCCAGTACCAGCAGTACTAACGTCCTCAGAACCAGCAAGTACTAACGTTCCTCAGTACCAGCCGCTGCCGGGGACAGCCGGCTCTCTCCACCGGCGGTACTAACGTCCTCAGTACCAGCCGCTGCCGGGGACAGTCGGCTCTCTCCACCGGCGGTACTAACGTCCTCAGTACCAGCCGCTGCTGGGGACAGCCGGCTCTCTCCACCAGCGGTACTAACGTCCTCAGTACCAGCCGCTGCCGGGGACAGCCGGCTCTCTCCCACCGGCGGTACTAACCGTCCTCGTACCAGCCGCTGCCGGGACAGTCGCTTCTCTCCACCGGCGGTACTAACGTCCTTCAGTACCAGCCGCTGCGGGGCAGCCGGCTCCTCTCCACCGGCGGTACTAACGTCCTCAGTTACCAGCCGCGTGCCGGGGAACAAAGCCGGCTTCTCTCACCGGCGGTACTAACGTCCTCAGTACCAGCCGCTGCGGAACAGCCGGCTCTACTCCACCGCGGTACTAACGTCCTCAGTACCAAGCCGCTTGCCGGGGACAGTCGGCTCCTCTCCACGGCGGTACTAAACGTCCTCAGCTTACCAGCGCTGCTGGGGACAGCCGGCTCTCTCCACCAGCGGTACTAACGTCCTCAGTACCAGCGCTGCCGGGGACAGCCGGCTCTCTCACGGCGGTACTAACGTCCTCATTTACCAGCCGCCTGCAGGGAACAGCCGGCTTTCTCCACCGGCGGTACTGAACGTCCTCAGTACCAGCCGTCTGCCGGGGACAGCCGGCTCTCTCACCAGCGGCGGTACTTAACGTCCTCAGTACCAGCCGCTGCTGGGGCACAGCCGGCTTTCTCCACACGGCGGTACTAACGTCCTCAGCTTACCAGCCGCTGCCGGGACAGCCGGCTACTCTCCACCGGCGTCTAAACGTCCTTCGCTACCAGCCGCTGCCGGGGACAGCCGGCTCTCTCCACCGGCGGTACTAACGTCCTCAGTACCAGCCGTACTAACGTCCTCAGAACCAGCCAGCTTTCTCCACCGGCGGTACTAACTACTAACGCCCTCTGTACCAGACAGCCGCTGTCTCTCTCTCTCTCTGCTGGCGGCCACAACTGGCGTCTCAGTGCATACCTCTCCGGCGTCTGAGGTCTCGGTCAGTGAGCCCCCCAGCGTCATGGACATGCCGAGGTTGTCGGCATCCAGGTCTCTGCTCTGTCCGCGGTCCCGCCAGGTGGGGGTGAGCTCCTCCTGAGGAGTCACCGTCACCGTCACCGTCACCGTCACCGAGGCGGCTCCGGGACAATGCAGGACATTCACAGACCACGATATCACACAACGTGGGGGCAGTGTACTTTTAAAACGATTTAATGAATTGCAGAATGTTTCAGCATTGGCTGGTAGCGAAAGGAACCAAAGAGTAAACCGGCTTCATTGGGACTGGCCGTACTAACTGGCCGTACTATATAAGACAATGGCACACAGTGCCCAGTAGACAATGTGACATGAGGACTAGAGTTAATAGTTGAACCAAACAGGCAATAAAATGTAAACAATACACACCACACACACCATGGTGTCCGATTATGTTCAGTATGGTAATGTCAAGTTATATGCATCATGCTAATGCTCCAAACAGTGCATCACCCAACACGCTGAAACAAATAGCAGGACTGCAAGACACGCTTGGCGTGAAAGCACTCACCAAAAAAGCAAAGTGTTACAGTTTAGTATATATATGAACAGACACCTGTACACACTAAGAAAACAGTAGCAATAGCCAGAAGTGGGCCTAAAATTAGCTGAAAGCTGGCAAAGAGGAGTGAACAGCAGACTATATTTAGCAAAAGCGTGTAGCCAATAATCAAGGGCAACGACCCTGAAGGTCTACGACCAGCGGTGAGCCTAACCAGTAGAGGGCCAACAGTCAGTCTTCAGTCAGCAGTGGACCTACGTCCTACAGTCAGCAGTGGACTTACGTCCTACAATCAGCAGTGGACCTACGTCCTACAGTCAGCAGTGGACTTACGTCCTACAATCAGCAGTGGACCTACGTCCTACAGTCAGCAGAGGACCTACGTCCTACAGTCAGAAGTGGATCTTCGTCCTACAGTCAGCAGTGGACCTACGTCCTTCAGTCAGCAGTGGACCTACGTCCTACAGTCAGCAGTGAACCTACCTCCTACCAGTCAGAAGTGGACCTTCGTCCTACAGTCAGCAGTGAACCTACCTCCTACAGTCAGCAGTGGACCTACGTCCTACAGTTAACAGTAAACCTCGTTCCTACAATCAGCAGTGGACCTACGTCCTTCAGTCAGCAGTGGACCTACGTTCCTTACAGTCAGCAAAAGACTACGTCCTACAGTCAGCAAAAGGTACCTACGTCACAGTCAGCAGTGGACTACGTCCTACAAGTCAAGCATGGACCTACGCCCACAGTCAGCAGTGGACCTTACGTCCTACAGTCAGCAAAGACCTACGTTCCTACCAGTCAGGCAAAGACCTACGTTCCTACAGTCATTTCAGTGGACCTACGACCTACAGTCACAGTTGGATCTTCGTCCTACAGTCAGCAGTGGGACCTACGTCCTACAGACTACAGTCAGCAGTGGACCTACGTCCTGCAGTCAGTAGTAGACCTAAGTCCTACAGTAGCAAAGGACCTACGCCTACAGTCAGCAGTGGATCTTCGTCCTACAGTCAGCAGTGGACCTACGTCCTACAGTCAGCAGTGGACCTACAGTCGGCAGTGGGCCTACAGCCAGGCAGCCAGGATTCAAAGTAGTCAGCGGTGTCCCGCTAAAAGCCTGCAGAGAGCCTACAGCCAGCGACGAACCTGACGTCAGCAGTGGGCGTACAATGGGCTTACAGCAAGCAGTGGACCTACGTCCCACAGTCAGCAGTGCGCCTAGAGTCAGCAGTGAGCCTAGAGTCAGCACTCAGCAGTCTGGACATAGAGTCAGCAGTGATCCTAGAGTCAGCAGTGAACCTAGAGTCAGCAGTGGGTCAGCTGCTGTCAGTCAGCCGCAGGAGCCTGATGCGTTAGCAGACAGACAGACAGATAGACGGAGGCAGGGCAGTGAGTGGTGCAGAGGCACACGCAGGGCACAGCAGACAGGCGCGGCGGCGGCGGCTAGCCGGCGCCGTGGCGCACAACACACACGCACTAGCCGCGGCTGAAGCTCCAACCTTGATGTCGGGCCAGCGGGCGGACTGAGGGCCCAGCTGGGAGTGCTACACCGGGTCCGGCCGGGTCGACAGGTAGACAGACAGACAGACCGGCACGCTGGCGTCAGGGCGGTCACACGACTCAGCACAACGGCCGCCTCTCTCACACAGTCAACGCACACACACAGACACGAGCGCAGGCAGGCACGCGGCGATCTCAGTCCAGCGTCACTAGCTGGAGGAGTGAGGATGGTACTGCAGCGGGCTGAGGAAGGTCGTACAGCACACCGTTTCCCGCTTCCACAGAGGTCAGCTTAATCACAATGAAAAATTAAGCCTTTTGTCCATAGTCTATAATGATTCGACGGGAGTGGTCCACACAAGCAACATTAAAATTTTAATGAGCATGGGATGAACGACGCCTGACAATATCACGCTGAACTAGTACAACTGAGGTAGATGATAATACACGGCGACAATAATCACAATCTACGCAATTATCCACCCCCCCCCCCACAAAAAAAAACTACCGGCTGAATACCACACTAATCGTCAGTGACAAACCAATGCGACACAATAATGGAGGAGTCGGACGGGATCGCCGGCCTTTAGCGCGACACACGGCCTAACAGTAACAGTCTCCACACACACACACACCGAGCCGACAACCAGACGGCACGACATACCTGCGCCAGGTCGACCAGGTCCTCAAAGCCGGCCTCGCACTCCTCGAAGGTCCTGAAGGCGACCATGCAGCCGATGCGGTCACAGGACTCCCTCTCGGGCATCTGCAGCGGGTGACCGGGCTGGTCCATTTTCCCACCCAGCCTGCCGAGACAGCACACAGCGCCACACTCACATACACGTCATCGGACCGGTACAGACTACAGAGAGGCCGGCTGGTGAGCGCTAACACTGACCAGCCGCAGCGGAGTGAAGCTGGACAACAGCTGAGCATCAACTGTCTGCGCAGAACAGACGATTACCGGTGGTCTGACAGCCAAATGAGACCTGTTTGTGCTGATTAAAGCAGGACACCATCCAGAAGGAGGGATATCGGGATCTTATGAGAGGGGGTGGGTGGAGGAAAACGAATTTTTTGCCGAAAATATTCTGATAACCTGTTAAATACCTATCGATAATCCACGTTTTCTTTCGATTTTGCGATATGTCAAGGATTTCAAAAGCCCGGTTATATCGAACAGCCACTGATAAAATAGCATTATTATATTTCATCCGGGTACAATCAGTAATTAAAATAGCAAAATTATCAAATAAGCACCATATGCAGCATGTACAAGCAAAAAATACAGTGCAAGCACGAGCAAATACAAGTGCGTCACAACAGAAATAGCACTACAGACTGCAGCCACATGCAACACTGAGCACAAACACGACGGCAGACACATGTGTCGTATATACATGGTGCATGGCGATGCATGTGCACGGGAGCATTCACCAGACACCTACTGTGCAGTGTGCACTAGGTCAGTCCAGCACAGTCATGCTGAACATGTACAGGCGGAGATAAAATGCGCTGTCCGGCATCGGAGCGACATCTGCAGCCCGCTCGACATTGTGCGGCGTTGGACCGAGATGGTCTGGGACAGTCAGACCTGGTCTCCGGCAGGTGTGGTCCCCGGACCAGGACCATCGGCAGAGTGCCGCTCAGCACAAGACGCCACAGCCGCCGACTGATGTCTGAACACACACAGTGGATCATCTGTGGTTAGGCTGTGCAGGACAGCCGACACAGCCGGCTGCGTCCGTCACCAGGGGGGAGAGACTGCTGCAGGACGGCAGACACAGCCGGCTGCGTCCGTCACCAGGGGGGACTGCTGCAGGACAGCAGATCGGCGGAGCGCTGCAGAGCTGAACAGAGAGAGAGAGGTGGTCAGGTTGCCAGCCAGTCTGTGCTCTGTACGGAGGTGATGAGGGCCGGTATGTGACCACACCGCTCCAGGGCGCAGACTGAGATGTATCGTATATACAGAGGCAGAGCTCGCCACCCACCACCGCGATCAGAAGCCCACATCGCTTATCAACAGTTGGCTGACCGGCAGCTCCAGCGGCCGGGGCGCGACTCGCCGCCGACCTCGGGCGCGTCCAACCTCTTGATCCCGGCCACAGACGGGAGAGTAACGCTGTGATCGGGCCACAGGAGCAGAGCAGAACCGGCCGGCTCGCCGCGGAGATCCCCAGGACAGCCTCAGCAGTACCCAGCGAGCAGCTGCTGCAGGGCGCGCCGTGCACCGCGGGACAGCCGCCGGGGACGGGACCGACGGACAGGGGGTCACACGCAGGACAGGTGGGCAAGAGAACCGACATGCGCGCAGGCCGGGCGCATGCGCAAGGATCAATCATCCTCGAGCAACGTGCCATCACCAGCTACACGACATTCCAAGACACATTTACGCAATAGGGTCCATCACCAGCTAGTAGCTACACGACATTCCAAGATACACATACACACAACAGCGTCCATGCGATGCAGAGCCGCAACCAAAGCAACGGAACCAGAACCAAAACACAAAGACTGGAAAGAAGACAATATAAATTATTAGAAACGGAGATGACAGAAGACACAGCGCCAAAAAATGATAAGAAGTGCCGAAAGTACAAAGAAGTGCAGAGTGCAAAGACCCACAACCGGCGCAGATGCGCAGCAAAAGCACAGAAAAGAGCAGGCTCAAGAGCCAAAAGCGGACTTGCAGCTGGTGCAGAGCCAAACCAAGACGGCAACGCGAGGAGATACTGTGCAGAGAGGGAAGCAGCGCGAAGACGCGACCCAGCCCCGGGCGGCCCGGCGGAGCTGACTGCCACAGGAGCCACGGATAGCGGCGCGGCGCCCACCACCAGCGCGCAGAGCAGCAGTATCAGCAGCAGCGGCGGCGACAGCGGCGGCGGCGGGGTTACCTGAGCGCCGGCGAGCTGCAGCTGGAGCCGGCCGTATGGCCGTGCTGCGGCGGCCACTGCAGCGCCGCCAGGGAATGGGGGGACGGCGAGCGGGGCCGGCTGTGACCGACGGCCAGCCCGCCGCCAGGCACGGGCAGGCTGGCGACGCTGTGCGACGCCGCCGCCGAGCTCGGCAGCGCCGCACGCGACACACTCAGCCGCTTCAGGTTACGGTCGGCGCTGCAACAGAGCGACGACGCTGGGCCGGTCACCACCCACGACACAGGCCCACTCACTCACAGTCACTGTCCGAGGGACACAGGCCGCAGGAACGGGCAGAGTGCAGACCGCGCCGCGGCGGCCGGCGGCGGCGGACGACACGGCACGTGACAATCGCCACCAGACGACACTGAGAGACTGAGACGGGGCGGAGCAGGCGGCGGGAGGCTCCCCGGTCAGCCGAGACCTACCTGTTGGGGTGCGAGGTGGGCAGGAAGAAGCTGAAGAGCACCACGCAGATGGAGAAGCCAGCCGCCGTCGGCAGCTCGAAGTGCTTGACGCACGCCAGGTCGTAGGAGATGTAGGCGCGACGCACGTACACCTGCACACGGACAGCGCAGGCACGTCATCCTATCGCTCGAGCATAACACGAGTCGATGTTCTTCTTCAAAACGAAAGGATGATTTGTGTCGACGTGCTCACTGATCGTTCACAGTAAATCAGCATTTCCTGCCAATGAAATCACAAAACCACAAATGACAGTGAATACGTGAACTCCATAGAGGCTCTGCCAGCGTTAGCATACCGCTGCCTAACACCTGCTGTGATACTGAGTACGGCAACGTCAGTGCAGCCAAGGACGACAGAGAGCAACAGCTTCCTCACCTCGAGAGAGGAGACGCGCACGGCCGTCTTGTGGTGGTAGAAGAAGTCATGCAAGATGTCGAAGATGCTCGTCTCGGAGAGGATCAGATTCTGCAGGTTCTCCGGCTGGTAGCCGTGGCCGAACGAGTCGACCGCCGACAGGAAGATGGACTCCATCTGGTTGTGCCGCAGCTCGTAGGCCGGCTGCTGCGCCGTGATCAGCATCTGCAGAGCAGGCGGGAGGACGTCAGCCGTCACCACGTCAGGCCCGGTTATCGGCCAGGCCACACTGATGTCAAGTTAACGGCCAGGTGGCCACTCGCGTCAATGGATCAGCCATGACAGTGATTTGAGTTGACAAACCCACCGGCCTGGTGGCGGTGTATCCGCCCGTACCTGTCGGGCGCGCAGTGACACCTTGGCGTTCTCGGTGCGGCTCAGCGTGGTGAGCTCCTCCATGATGCCAGAGAGCTCGTCGGGCATCTGCGGGTCGGCCACCACCAGGTAGTCGAGCAGCATCGTCACCAGCTGGTTCTTCTGCACCACCTGCAGAAGTCGACACGGAGACGACAGGGTCAGTATCAGCTGGCAGGTCACGGACAAAGCAAACGAGCGAGAACGACCCGGTTACAGGATCAGTGCACCCGGCGCAGTTTAAGGGTCTCGGCCAGAACTGACAGTGGAAACTTTGAGTTTATTCAAGAAAAGTGGTTAGAGGAAAAGATCCACGCTTAGTAATTGTGTAGCATGCACACACCACATACAGATTAAGTGAAGTACATTAGACGCTCGTCCAGCGTCGAACGTACCATGGAATGTGAGAAGATGGTCTGCACCACGACGCTCATGTCGTCCTTGTGTTTCTCGGCCATCAGGTGGACACACTTGTCATACGAGCCCACCTGGAACTGGCTCTCCACCTGCACACAGACCGACATGGTACTGAGTCAGACACGAGCTGTACTGGGCACAGACCGACATGGTACTGAGTCAGACACGAGCTGTACTGGGCAGATGCAGGGCGGTGTCACAGCTCAAATATATCACAGGTCTAAACAAGTAATTTACTAAGTACTAAGCGACATCACCGACAGCGACCACCTCCAAAATAACGATTAAGTTCGATGTATAATAGCATAACCGAATCGGTAAACTCAAGTTGCTCGGCATCAGTTGTATGTAGTTTAAACTCCTCGTCTGTCAATCAGACTGCGACATTAACAGCCCCGCAAACAGCCATACATATGGCCCAAATCTGCACCCAGCATTCTCAACCTCGGACACAGGTGGCTGACAGTCCAGCATATCCAGCCTCCGATACCCGTGACGGACCTCTGAGACCCGTGACGAGCCTCCGGGACCCGTGACGAGCCTCCCGAGACCCGTGACAGACCTCTGAGACCCGTGACGGACCTCTGAGACCCGTGACGGACCTCTGAGACCCGTGACGAGCCTCCAAGACCCGTGACGGACCTCCGAGACCCGTGCCGTGTCTCCGAGGGTGCGGGGCCGCGGTAGTGCCGCACCCTCAGGCCGACTCAGCCCCACCGTTGGCCGACTGTCGGCGTGACGTCACCTGTAGGTAGAGCCGCAGCAGGTCCTGCACGACGGACTTTAGCCGGCCCCGGATACCGCTGCGGTACCGCTGGACCAGCTGCACCACACCCTGGGTTGTCAGGAAGAAGTCCTCGCGGTCCTGGCGACGCTGCAGGGTGGCCGCGTGACTGCAGACACACGGGGGGATGAGGGGGATGAGGGGGTGATTAATGCACCAGACAGGAGCCAGTAGACGTACCTACAGAGGGTAGGCACAACAATGAAACTGGGACTTACGCATAAGGCAGCTCCGGCATGCAAATGTATGCACTTACCACATTAATGTGCCTAAGACCAATAAATACTCCAAAGAATAACCACTACATTCCGATTCCCTGAGAAGAAAAGGTCTGTAACAAACCACGGACCACTTTTAAGGGCAATCCCACACGACTCTTACATACAGACTATACAGACTCATACATACATACATACAGATTACAGACTCCATCGCCATGTTCCATCAGCGCGGCCAGCCTACCTGTCGATGACGTTGGCGATCTTCTGGCTGGGGAACTGAGTGAGCACCGAGGTGATGTTGTAGGAGTACTGGTTGAGCAGCTGACGGATCCGCTTCTCCACCACGGCGGGGACGCGGCCGGAGATGGATGAGATGATGTCCTGCCGCGCGAGTTACAGGCACACATGGTCAGCTGCTGCAGCGGTCAGGGGTGACTTGAAGTTCGGCAGAGGTGGGATCTTAAGTCAACTGTTTCTGCCATGTCGAATTGATAGCATTTCAAGGGAAGAATCAGACCATGATAACTAGACATCAGCCAAAAGAAACATACGATAATTACGGGACTCCATTGGCCACAGAACTTGACAAACGATGAGACTACAACCGACTCTCCGCGTCTCTCACCTGTAGTTCGAGCAGCGGCAGCGACGGGTCCCTCAGAGCCGTCATGATGCTCTCAACCGTCTCCTTCACACGGGGCAGGAACACCGGCTCCGGCAGACAGTAACCTGAGAAATACACACACATACACACTCAGTATACATGTCACACGGGGAAGGAACGGCAGCTCCGGCAGGCAGTAACCTGCAAAATACACACACATGTACAACTGACTCAGAACACACAGCATATTATTACCATTTACCAGCACACACAGGTACTGAGAGGGACACCCAGACGCAGCACACGCAGCACGCACAGCAAATGCCGGGGCGAGGCTCATAGGGACACCACGTGTGTGGCATCAGATGCCAAAATCTGAGTCAGCATTCAGCACCTACTATGCAGCAGAGCAAGCACAAACAGTACATGAGGCAAATCACAGACACCACACCCAGCTGGAAAGTAGCTTGTAAGGCCCGCAAACACCACACCAAGAAACACACGAAGGCCGGCTTTACACCGCCAGCTGCCCCACCGTGAGCCTCCCTTCCCACATCTCCGCCGAGTATCTCACCACTGAGGATGTTCTCCAGCCAATGTTTCTCCGACTGGAAGCGCTGGTGCAGGTGGTCGCCGATCATCTTCAGGTCGTGCTTCACGTCTGGGAAGGTGCCGTTGAAGCGGCGGGCGCGCGTCACCCGACTCGGGTCGTCCACCTGTCCGGGTCAGACGCGGCGGCACACGTCAGGACGCAGTCAGACGCGGCGGCACACGTCAGGACGCACGTCAGGACGCAGTCAGACGCGGCGGCACACTCTTAAAGCACTTGGATGGCGCAGAGAGTGTCGGAACTCGTACACCAGCGTGACTGCTTGAACGTGCACAGGGCGCTGCATGTCAGCGAGTCGCCCCACGCTCTGCGTTGCTCTTTTTTGTGACGCGTGCCGAATCTTCCCAACATTCAGACTCGGGCTGTTGTGGATGGCGTGGCTCCTGGCATCTGCCGCGCGTCCGGCCTAACCCGCAAAACCCAGACAGCAGTTTCCCTACCGGAGCTGCCCGGTGAAACAGGCTGCCAGGGCAGCCGCCCATAACCCGTCTCGCGCCGCCGCTCTGGCTGTTTGAGATAGTTAAGAAACGACTCTGTGTCGCCTTCACTGTATATGTGACGTGTTGTGTGTGTGTGTGCTATTTGCATCGAAGTAGTCCTGTTAGTAGACCAAGGTGCAGAATACCCACTATGTGGACGCTCCTTTAATACATGAACATGAACATGAACATGAACGTCAGGACGAGCGGGGAGTCATGACTGGCCTCCCATCGCATCGACACGTGCACTGTGCAGCTCACTCCGAAAATCATGAGGCGAACTAACATATGGATGGAGAAACATTGAAGCAAGTTGATGTTACCGTTGAAGGTGTTGTTCATCAATATCGCTGTCACGAGAACCAATAGTCAAAAGGCAGATATTTTCAAAGTGAAATACAGATTACGATCAAACAGCTTACGACTATAATTTTGTTTTCTGAACTATGAATCTCGTCCCGCAGCAGCAGCGCGGCCTTACCTCGAGGCGAGCGATGATGTTGCCGGCGTTGAGGACGGCTCCGGGCCGCTTGTTGTACGTGACGGCGCCGGACACGGACGTGTGCAGCGTCATCACCATCTTCATCACCTGCAGACACACCGGAGGCGCTTCACTCAGACACGCGGCGAGGACGGAGAACGTGCCGTGCTCAGAACGTAACAAACCTAAGCGCACATATTGTGTTTAACACGCCGACAACTGGCTGCTGAAGGTCTGCCAGCGTCTAAACGACAATGAAACGTCGACGCAGTGTACGAAATCTCATTTTCGCGTCGGTTGTGTCGAGCATGGAAAATTTGAAAGAAAAAAGAACGATGAGAGTGAAAAATGATGAAGGGAAATTTACAAACTGAGTTATATTTTGAATATGAGAAAGCAGTAGCTTTTGATTTAAATAATGTACTATGTTAATAGTTATATCAGGATCAATAGACACAATTCATAATTGGGAGTTGGAAATACTCCAAATTGGGGAATGAGTGGAAATTAAATTTTATTTGGGTGTCCTTTCCCACCCAAATCGATACATTTGGGGACACTGCATCGACGTTTGTCTGACACACAACACTCAACCCTCTGACGTTTTCCCGAAAGTTCCGTTACAAGCTCAGAGGCCCGGCGCTACAGATGCAGCCACAGAGGAGTATACTGCTCGGCTGCCAGCTGACCAACATACCTCGATCTCGCAGTAGGCCTGGCCGGGGATCACGTGGCCGCCGTCCTCGACCAGGTAGTTCATCAGTTTGCCGGCAGAGGGCGCGCGCAGGATGGTCGGGTCGTTCTCCTTCTCGAACACCACCGTCTGGTTACCGATAACCACACGGTAACTGGACGCAGGGAAGAGAACGCGAAGATGGAGGCGTCAGTGGAAGTGCCACTGGCATTCGTCGACTACCTAGGAACTATTGTATCGCAGCGAGTGCTTCCAAAAGCGTCTCTCAACGCTCAAAGTTCATGTGACCTATCCATTGTGTGGTCAGCAATACCGCAAACGATCATCACAAATCAGGGGAACTACAGGCGACGCGCCTCACTCTGCCTTAGATCCCAGTTCCCACTGAGACCCACCTGTCCACCTCCTCCTTCATGTAGGTGTTGAAGCTCATGCCGTCGACGGAGAGCAGCATGGAGCTGTCGCGCATCCGGTGCACCTCGATCTCCTTGTAGGAGTTGTTGAGCGCCAGGAAGTACTGGTTCGGTCCGGTGCGAGAGGCGGTCACCACGTACTTGATACCGTCCAGGATCAGCTCCACCTCCACAGAGTTGATCAGACACGACATCGGCAGGATCTGGCCTCTGTGAAAGAGTGACAACGGGAGCAGACATCAGAATATCGTTCTGCTTTGCTTTTGAGCTCACGCGACTTCGACGGAGTGTTTTCTTCGTAATACCTTCAGCAATACAGCTGGGTTTTAAAATTCATTGACTTAAACTCGTATCTACCTAAATAAACATTATTACTTCACTCTACATATATGCTCCAGGATAATTCGAATCAGACTGCTACCTCAGAGCGCGACGGGTAAAATAAATCACCAAACTCCACGTCGTGACAGTTGCGGCGGCGGCCGAGCAGCCGGGAGCACCGCGCCGCGTTACGTACTTCTCCAGTGAGTTCTGGAACTTCTGCAGGGCGCTGGCGATGGTCTGGTCGGCGATGTGCAGCGAGCCGCAGATGACGCCCACCATGATGTCCGGCTTCTCCACCTGCATCCTGTCGGCGATGAGCCGGTCCAGCCACGCGGTGCTGATGGTGTTGTTCTGACGGCCGGGGCGGGGTGAACGCCGGTTAGTGTACCCGTTACTAGACATTGCACCGCCGGATCGTAGTGTCTGGAGTTGCGTATTGCGTAAAAACTCGGCTTAACGTGGGTCCTGGCCTTGGACATTCACCCAGAATCAACAAAGCGACTAAATTAGGCAACGTTGTAGCGAGTCAGTCCACGAGTCCAGTAGAACCATATCAGGACCGTAGCTACAAGGGACCCTCCACAGTTCACAGGAACAGCGGGACGGACCTTGCACCTTAACTCGTTGCAGTGGTAGATTGGGATAGGTGTCAGTCGGAGGGCAGCGGGCGGCGGATATCAGCCGGCGGAGGTGGTTCAGCAGGGGCGCGGCGTAGGACGTTCTCACTTGGACGTCTCCGTATCCAGAGGGTGATGAGGATGCTCCACGGTTGCTGCGAAACTCTCGGCGAATCGTCATCTCTTTCGCAGCAGCCTATCAACCATGTTCCTGTGATAAGGATCACAGAGGTCACTATAATCAACGCGAATTCTGCTGACGACTAGGCGTTTGGCGTATACTACGATGTTTAGAAGCAAATTACACAATATAATATACAACAGTAACAGTGAAAGCATTGGTATTTGTTTTCACTATTAGTAACATATTTGCTCCCGCTTGACTGACAATGTGCGATCGCACTAGAACCAGCCGCCAAAGTACAGGCGTGGAGAGCAGAAACAATGAGTCAACCATAATATCTCACACGCCTCCTACAGGAGCGAGTAGCGCTCGAAACATGCGTGCAACGCCTCAACCCAGACGATCACTCCTACGACGAAATCCGACATTCTCAGAGTCGACAACTGCGACTAGCGACGGCCTTCTCGCGTCACGTTCGAGGAACTATACGCAGTATGCCGAGAACTTCTAGTCAGCGTCGGCTGCACATGCAACCTACTCGACTCGCTCCCTGGCACACCAGCTCGCCAGAGTCAGAGCACAGGGCTACGATTGTTCATTCACCTGCGGGCCGGGTCACTCACAAGGCTCACGTTCCAACCTCCAATCACAGACGCTGAACTTAAGAAAGCCCTCGTTCGAACATGCATCGCAACGCCACGGTCATTACTACGCTCCAGGACACACGACACATGTGGACCTCGAGCCGGAAGTCGAGTAACGAACTCGACCGATGCACTGGATGTGAATCGTCAGGGCGTTGTCGTACGTCGTAGAGGACAGAACCAATCGTCATGTGAGACACAACCTTAGTAGATCTATTTACCATTACGCAAATCGAAAGACTAGAGTCAGCATAACATTTCTTCAACCTCTAGAAGTGATTTTAACTGGTGTCAAATCAAAAACATAAGTGCAAAAGATAGCGTCATATGGTAATTGGCATAGCTAAAGTTAACACGAGCTTTGCACATTATTCTAACTTACTAAAGATGTCGAAACAAAAGCTATTGCATATATTTCTTAGTCGCCAAGACCTCTATGACCTCTAACTCTCTCACGAGCCGCCCGGACCAATGATAAAACCCGAGTTAGTCTGCGAGACCATAGAGATTGTGAACTAACTCGCCACTTAGAGTACACTCGAGCTGTGAGCAACAACGATCAGAGCACAGTATCTGAGTATAGTTATGCATCGTTGCGCCAATTCCGGCTATCAGGCATCTCCGATGCACCATCCGGACAAACGTCAGCTTGTGCACAGGACATGCACATATACTATCTGGATTGGCCACACACGGTTGCACCAGTAGAAAGGAGTGTGCATAACAACAGATGGCCGATACATCGGCTCTAATAACGTTCGACACGAGCCTCATCGCTGACAGGCCCTCTTGAATTACAGACAAGCGGCTGCCACTGACACTCGAGATGTCATCGCCTCTGACAGTCTTTTATTGTCTATATACACCAGACAGCAACAAACATCGTCGATACAACACAATTTGACATTTATTCAATGTTTAGTGACCCATTGGAAGGCGCGATCGCTCCTCCAGCTGATCAGCTTCAGACCACGTGACCGTGCCTACACCTTCTGTCCAGGCGGGCTATCTACGTTAGATGTTTAAGAACGCGACGGCGGCTATTTTCTATTTCGAAACTTCCTGTAGGCATGAGTTTGCGCGTAACGGCAGGCTTCCGGTCGCGCGATGGATCATCAAAAGTAATGATGAGTCATTACAGAGTCTCCCCGTGAGGCGGACTCTGCAGCAGCGAACACCACTTGATCCGCGCAGCGGGATTACCCATGGCGAATCTCGGTGGGCAAAGTAGAGCGGGATCACAGGCGGTTAGTCCAGTCGGGGACGGGGGAGGCAGAGCGAGGAAGTTGCAGGACGGAACAAGTAACCAGAGAAATCGCATTCATTACTGCATTCATGATGCAGAGAGATACCCTTTTCTCAAATAGTGTCACCCATATCAGACAACCAAGACTGTCGTCCCCTCGACAATGGGAGAAATGTGTTCACCATCGGCAGAGATCACCAGATCGTCGTAAGGCGGTAAACAACCAGCAGCTGTCATTCCAGGTGCACATGGCATTTATTTTTGTCAGAAAAAGCAGCCACCTCTTCAATTGCCGGCCGCCGACAGACAGGCTTTTCGCGTCACGTTTCAGCGCCGGCCCCAACACTGCGCCATTCGGTGCGATATCGCGTCGATCGCCAGCGACACGCCAAAAAACACAAAACATAGCCAAACAAAATCTTGTTGCCTCACTGCATTAACTAGTGGAATTGCCGTATCGAACCCAGAAGACAAATCTGATAGAAGGAGTAGTCCAATCCCTGAGATGAAGTCCACGAAAGAATTCGCGGCGATATCGCGGTGCCGAATGAGCCGTAGTGTGCCGGCCGCCTTGAAGGTCAGAGCCTACCGGCCCAAATAGAATGGACAGACAGGACGCGCAGCCGAGCTGTTTACAGGCCGGCAGCTGACGCACCTGCAGCTGGGCGGCCGGCAGGTTGACGTCGCTGATCATCTCCGTGCAGGGGTGCTCCACCTGGAGACGCGGGTTCAGCTCCAGGAAGTAGAAGTCGCCGCGCTCATCAAACAGGTACTCCACGGTGCCGGCGCTCACATAGCCGACCATCTTGGCCAGTCTCACGGCGGCCTGGCGGGACAGCAGGCAGACAGGTCAGTATACAGCATACAGGCAGGCTGGGGGGAGGGGGTACGGTCTGCGGTCTGGACAGCGTGCAATACATGCATACTGTGATGAACAGCAGGACAGCGCAGTACGATAGACATACATCTCAGTGTACAGACATGTCAGTGACCAGTGTACACTGTACATCATGCAGGCATCAGGATGTTGCGGACAGAACATACAAATCGACAAGTGACAAAAGGCTTCGCAACTGGTCGAAGACTAAAAAGAATATCACAGATCACATCAGACTGTTCACCTCCAAACGAAGTCTTCTACAGTGACCAACCATGACCCCCTAAAGCTGCAAATGTCTGCCCTCTCCCGTGCAATCTTCTGTCTCCGCCGCAGTCCGGCCGCCATTTCGGTACCCCACCGTAGTCCATTTACAGCGCACCTTCTCCATGCGTTCGAAGACGTCCGGGGCGGCGATGACGCACGGCGCCTCCTCGATGATCTTCTGATGTCGGCGCTGGATGGAGCAGTCGCGGCCGAACAGTGAGATAGCCGTGCCATACTGGTCAGCCAGCAGCTGCACCTCCAGATGACGAGCCTGCGTCGCCATCTTCATCACGAAGATCGGCGAGCCTGGCACCTCGGCCCTCACCTGGAGGACGGGGGAGGAGGGATGGCGGGGGTCAGTCACCGTTTGGGCACAAGTCACCACCGCTAATGCCAGTATGTAATTACACACCACGGATGTTTGTTTCGCTGTCGTCATGCACAGCAGTGTGGTAAGCCAACGAAAGGGACTGATGACAACCAGGAGACCAGCTGGTTTGGCATCCAGTCTCTCGTTTGGCTTGATGCCAACCGTGGACATCTGTGGATCTCTTGTACCACGGGGTAGACTCTTACATGCCATATGCGTATTGAAAAACAAGTTCACAAAACCTCTATAACGTAGACAATATATTTTGAGATCCAAGATGCCAGCACGTCAATAAAGAAGGCTTGCTGAAATGCATCACAGCGTGATTAACACTGAAGCAATACCAGCGACGTGATAATAAATTTGAAACAAAACAAATGGGGTGGTATTTTAGTACTGATGTGCAGCCTTACGGGAGATCAAACGTCGATTTCTCACGTCACTGAAAAGCTGAGTACACCACTTTCATAAGTGCGTTATGACTATATGCAATAAATGCATGGTACATCACAAAGCCTGTTTCAAGTTCCTCAACAGGACTGTAGAGAACATAGTCACTGCGCAGTTGCCTGCTCTCGAAAAGACTCAGATTATAGACATTGACGGGTGCCCGCCCTGCAATTTGCTTAGCAACCTTGGGCGCCCCTCACCTGGCGGTACTGGTTGAAGAACTGGTCCTCGGACTCGACCTTGCGGATGCCCTTGCCGCCGCCGCCCTCTGAGGCCTTGATCATGACGGGGAAGCCGATCTTTCGCGCGGCCTCGAGTCCCTCCTCCTCGCCGGCCACACAGCCGGCCTTGTACAGCTCGGACGAAATACGCAGCGAGCCATGGCTGCCGTCATCCTTCTCGTTCCACTCCGCCTTCAGACCTGCACACACACGAGACACGCCACAGGTCAGAGTCAGGGAAGTCCTCTACAGACCTGCACACACACACACACACGAGACACGCCACAGGTCAGAGTCAGGGAAGTCCTCTACAGACCTGCACACACACGAGACACGACACAGGTCAGAGTCAGGGAAGTCCTCTACAGACCTGCACACACACACACACGAGACACGCCACAGGTCAGAGTCAGGGAAGTCTTCTACAGACCTGCACACACACACACGAGACACGACACAGGTCAGAGTCAGGGAAGTCTTCTACAGACCTGCACACACACACGAGACACGACACAGGTCAGAGTCAGGGAAGTCTTCTACAGACCTGACGCACACGTTCCAGCCCAAATCCCCTTGCCAACGCGTCATGAGAGTACACAGGGTCTCAGGTGTCACTACATTGTGATGATATGAAGTTAAATGGCGCCGTAACTGCGGCGGTTTGAAGGCGTCATCCACTAATTCACTGCGTTTGTTTGTTGATTGGGGTTTTAGGGCGCAACAACTGCTTGGTTATTTTGCGCCCATTCACTAATTCACTGCGCCTTCAGATCTGCCACACACGGCAGGCACGGGACAGACACAAGCACAGACTCAACCTCACACCAGCGCAGCTCGCGACACGGCCTCACACCAACGCTGCTCACGACATGGTCCCCCACCTTCGCCCCAGACGCATCTTACCTGAGCCGGACCAGGGCATGGTCGGAATGTCTGCCGTCTGCGCCACAATGCTGGAGGCGATCTTGTCTCCCAGCGCCCACATGGCCTTCTCGGGAGGGCCGATGAAGACGATGCTGTTCTTGTGCAGCAGCTCGGGCAGCTTGGGATTCTCGGAGGCGTGTCCCCAGCCGGCCCAGACGGCCTGCACCGACATCCGCTTAGCGATGTCAACGATCAGCTCGACGTTGGCGTAGTTGTTGTTGTTGGCGCCGCCCGGCACAGGCACGTAGTGGTCGGCCATACGGATGTACTCGGCGTTCGCTGGTGGTGGGAACAGCACGGTCAGGACACAGACTTCCAGAACATAAATGGTGATGTGATTAGGTGCCGACTGCTGATAGCTGTCGGCTACCTAAGTGTCAGCGTGCGTAGGGGAATTAAGGCCCCACATTGAGTGAAGGTCGACAGGTGAGGTGTTGCTGAGTTACTGAGGTCGACTGCGCCGCTTCAATATTAGTACGGTGATGTATGTGCACTGTGCAGCTAATATACAACGCACAGTTTCATAGCACGCTAACTTAATCTTGGAGTAGGAACCGTCAATGGTTCCGATAATTGTATCAAAAACACTCGACCCCCATCCTCACAAGTCGACGGAACGGCTGTTCTGCTCCCATCGCAACGCTTTCCGCGGTCACAATTCAAGGACAGACCTCTGTCTGTGCCCCCCACCCCCACCCCCACAACACCTCTGTATTCCAGATAGCCTAGCCCAACAGAGCCAATACGGGACCACCTGTACTGCCGCACAGCGACCATTCAGTTCGGACTGAACATCATCACAGTGGCACCGACTCCCAACCACGACACGGCCCAAACGACTGGAGGACGACTGGAGGTCCACCGACCGGAGGTGGACAACAGCTCACATGTCATGTCCTCCTCCAGGGTCACCATGGACTCACCTTTCATGTCCTCCGGGGTCACCATGGCCACGAATCGGATCACCTTCTCATTGCGGAACATTTCGTACGCCCAGCGGCGGATCGAGCGCATGCATTTGACGGCCGCGATGCCATTGTTGGCGATCAGAATCTGGGAGGACAGGTCATTTGTCAGCTGACCTGTCATGGTAGCAAACAAAGACAGGGGGCTGAGGACAATTAGAGGTCAGATATAAACCCAGGGACAAGTAAAGCATTCCATGATCTGATGCCAATACAAACAGTTCAGTTCTGATGTCAATTGTCAGCACAGTCAGAGATGAAAGGAGGTTTGCTGTTTCAAAGGTGTGGAGTTTGCTGAATTTCCTTGTGAGATGCATGCATAGTGTGAAACCATACCATTGACAGTGTTCCAAAAACTAAGGAATAACAGCATAAGGTCAGACATGCCTATATTGAACAAAGTAAAGCATATTGTAAGGTACACCAGTCCAGCCAAAATCCATTTCAAACCAGGTTAACACAAGAATAGCAGTGTAGGTGCAGTTCCTTATATGTTGTCTCATGTCAACCTTGTTTGGTCACACCAACTTTTCCTAGATTTGAAGTAATTTTGTATGTATAAATCAAATAATATTATCTAGCTATGAATCTATCAAGTTTATGAAAAAGAACATTCTCAACTATGAAACCACCATTTTGTCCCACAAAACATCCAAAACTATACCTTTGAATAGCAGTGTCTCAAAATTAATAATATGGCAAAACATAAATTGTTTCAAATATCTATCCTTTGAAGGGAACAGGTCACCTTTAATAGAGTTTGAACTGAGATAGCAGATTTGTAGAGCTGATTAAAACATGGGGGATTTCAGGGCACAAAAGACTGCCCCAGCCCTGAAACTTCTTCTTCTAAAAGGGGCCCACTAGTTCTGTGTCAAAATTACTTATAGGTAATTATTTGGTCACAATCCATTTTTATCTGTTCTACAAATCTGCTGTCTCAGTTTGAAACCCCATGTTAAAGGTGAACTATTCCCTTTAAGGCAGGTACAAAATGCATTGATATGAGTTAGCTTCCTGATCTACAACTGACTTTAGCTCATCTTTTCATGCAAGCATTTGTCCACTTGCACTTATACATAAAGGGTCCAGTTATAAGAAATCACAACACTTTTCTCCATGACATTACTTTGCTGATACTCTGGCTGTTTGTTCTGACAGTTGCCAATGTCAGCAGTGTAATCATACTAAACAAACTAAATCACACTAAACACTTACCCTGTTGATGGGGCGGTTTCCTCCCAGCCGCTTGACAAGTTCCTCTGGTGTAGCCACCACAAAGTGCTGCTTCTGTTGTCTCATGACTGGTTCTGACTGACTGTGCCCCAAACGGGGACGGAAATTTCTCTTTTCTCCAGACATATCACCTGCAACAGAAACGGAAAATATTGTACACGATCTGCAAGGTTGAATCGCAGTTGCTGTTTAAAATAAACTGTATTTAGGCAAAATGTTGATTGTGTTTAAGTGATAACTGAACAACACCAAATCCACAAAACTATTAAGGGAAGGTATAGAAGAATCATGCATCTTTCCATCATAACTGTTTTCAATATTTCTACCTCTACCAAGTACAAAATAAGTAATGTACAGCCGGTCTATTATGTATCTTCCCTTTTCTAGTTTCTAAAACTCATCTAATTTCACTTCTGTGTACCTGAAGGACTGATACAAGGGAACATGTGGTACCTACCTAGATAGGTACGACATGTTACCTTAATACCTTACCTTACCTTAAATCAGTCCTTCATGTACACATAAGTGAAATTAGATGAGTTTTAGAAACTAAATAAGGGAAGATACATAATAGACCGACTGTACAGTCAAGTGGCAAAAGCACTTCACATGCTGAAGGCGAACTCAATCAAGCCTTCAGGACTCAAGTACAGATAAAAACCAACTAAGAATGTTAAAACTGAAATGGTGAATTAAATGCCCAACCACTAACTTGAATTCCTGCTAACAACACAACAGAAACAAACAGGGACCAATTGAATCACATCACATCATACAATACGTATTACAATTACCTACCTCAACGCTGTGGATAATGGATATAAGGAAACAATTTGTTTTATAAGAATGTAGTATACTTATGATACTACTATGCAATTAAGTTGATTTTGTCTCTTGACCGGAATGACCGCTACATCACGTCGTCTACCAGCATACTTCTCTGACTTAAACCAAGGCCTTATAACCATTTGAAACGAAATGAATTAAAATTGAGTTGAAATTAACCACTTCGACACTTCCGGACACTACTAAAACGTTTTTTTTTTTCGACGTACACGTCAGTCTTCACGAGAGCGAGTCCCTTGCCTTGCCATTTGTCGTCCATACAAGTGTAAACAAACGAAGGGATTTCAAGGCGCAAGTTTAAAAGAAGAATGCGTCGTAGTAGAATAAGACTACTAAATAATAAAAATACAGTTGGCCAATAATAAATTCCAGTGTAGTCTACCAGCTTACTATCTAAAACTGCAGAATCGATCATCACAAACTGATAACTGGCTTCAAAGTTATACAAAGTATAGTGTATACAAGTAGTGAATCAATTATTGATAGGATTGGATGGAAAGACGTGTACGTGCACAAAAACGGATATCAGTAACTGACCTTACCTGGTCAGTTACAACTTACATATATAATGGGACAAATATAAGCTCAGAAAGGATATTCTGTCTGGTTACAAATTGTGGATGGAACTATCAACTAGCTACCATGGGCGTCGAAAGCGGGGGATGCGTCCCCCCCCCCCCAAGCGGGAGGCGTTCCCCAAACATTCTTGGATTTTAGCATTACGCCTATGGGCGGCGTTGCATGGAATAAACCTACTTCAAAATGTCCCCCCCCCCCTCAGCTATCGGAAGATGGGGACGCCCTTGCTAGCTCTGCTTTGAGCACCTGGTAACATTTTATCAAAGAATGCCCTCATGCATGTATGATGTGTGTGTGTATATATAGTCTGAAATACAAGCTCCAAAATCCTGAGAACAGAAGGCATTGTCCCTTCCAATGCCTGTAGCTCAAACTATCAATGATGCTTTATTCCTGACAGACAGCATCGGACCAACTCTCGGCAAGCAGCCAAGTGGTATCTCTGCCCTTGGCGTACGCCACCGCGGCTGCCCCGCCCACGTCACGGCGATCCTGGCCTGCAGCCGCCCAGTGATGTACCGCCGGCCCACGGTCGTACGAGCGGTGTCAGCCAATCAGGAGACAGTCCTGGAGGGGCCCGGCCCGCTGCGGCGGCCTCTCACGTCCGCGCCAGCATCAGCTGATGGCCGGCGGTTAATACAACGGTACACTGGACGCGCGACGTTCGTAATGGGCCTTTTAGTT
The DNA here is from genome assembly GCA_014673585.1 of Semibalanus balanoides. Lineage (NCBI taxonomy): Eukaryota > Metazoa > Arthropoda > Thecostraca > Balanomorpha > Balanidae > Semibalanus > Semibalanus balanoides. Next base: position 18,812 of record VOPJ01011807.1, on the reverse strand, counting down.
GGGTTTTTACGGTCCCAAATAAACGGTCAGCTACCTGGTGCTGGTACTTAACCCGCTACATGGTAATTAAGCCTTTCAGCTGATCAATGATCAGTCTCGTTCTCGTAACTTGGTCAACCAGTAATGTTGACATATAAACACAGGGGCGTCGACGCCTAACAGACCATTCAGACTAGTCGCACCACTTTTTTAGACGTCCGAATGTGCCGCCATCGTCTAGGTGCCGCCCTCGACGAAGCGCCGTCTCATACCCAGGTGCCGCAACTGACCGGACACCACCAAGTCAGGTGCTGTCCCTCAAAAGATGCCGCCGCTTTAGCCAGGTGTCGCCCCTTCAGCCAGGTGCCACCCCTCAAAGATGTCGCCCTTCAGCCAGGTGTTGCCCCTAAAATATGCCGCCCAACCGGGTACCGCCCCTTCAGCCAGGTACCGCCCCCATCACCCATTCTAGGTGTCGCCCCCGAGCAAAAAATCGCACCATTTTTTTCCGCGTGTCGACGCCCCTGCATAGACAAAGACATGTAACATATCGCATGAATGCATACTATAAAGACGCTTCAGAACATCAAGTGTAACTAAATCCAACCGACTATTTCAAGCGTTTAAAGTCGCGCATGGACGAGCGAATTGTGATCAGACTGTGGACGCAGGACGTGGGAAGGCAAATTTGGCCAGCACTATGACGTGTCAAACATGTGCTCGGATCCCTGAAATCAGATCTCGCTGGATCTGATATCTGGTACAGGAGATCCCGGATCCACAGAGATCATAGATCCAATTTCACAATTTGTCGATGGATCCACTGGGATCATAGATCCGCTTCAAAATTAGTCGACGGATCCTGCCGGGATCCGAAGATTCGCAAGGAATCATTTTGCATATTGGGGTCCACTGTCAACTGTGGATCCCAGATCCGCCGTTATACATATCAATATGTGTATTTTCGGAACCACATATTTTGAAAAATTGTCAGTACATATCAATGTGTTGTAAATGGAACTGTATATGTGTCACGTAGACCGTAGTACATAAGTGCTTACATATGTGTCTATATAACTGCAAATGTGTTTATGTAGTATGTTCGTGTACAGATCCTGTCGGGTTCGAGATCCCTTATATGCAATTATTATATATCCACTTTCATTTTTAGCATGGGATTTAAGATCCGTTCACAAATTTGATCAAGGTATCCACTGGGATCATATATCCAGCATTGTGCTTTGTTGAGAGATCCTCTGAGATCATAGATGGATCCTATTTTGAGATCCATATTCCATGCACTTGTCTACTATTGTGCTTCAATCTGCTGCCACTGATGATAGCCAGCCAGAAAATACGGCCAGTAACCAGGCACCAGCTATATCCGTTGCGGAAGATATACGTGCGGCAGGTATGTAAGTGAACGTGCGGTGAGGTTCAGACGGTTTACATTCATCCGTTCCGTCAGACCCAGTTAGTAATTGCAGCCTTGCAGGTGAGACGGCCGCGTCAGGCGGCCGCGGTTCCGTCCGGTCGCGGCGCCGGAGAATGCTGCGTGACCGGGTAGTGATCCGGTCCAGCCCCCACCCCCCTCCTCCACAGCAGCGAGACTCGCTCAGCTCGCCGCAGACCGGACATCGCGGATAACCGGCCGCCAGGATTTGTGATGGCCACCGATACAGGACGTACAGCGAGCGGCGCCTCGCAGCGACCCGCCATCATTCAGCAGACTGATACAGGACGTACAGCGAGCGGCGCCTCGCAGCGACCCGCCAGCATTCAGCAGACTGATACGCGGATAACCGGCCGCCAGGATTTGTGATAGCAGACTGATACAGGACGGACAGCGAGCGGCGCCTCGCAGCGACCCGCCAATCATTCAGCAGACTGGCAATAATAAAGATACCAGAAAAATACAGCGCAGTGTCATCTGGATACTCTGTGATACCTGTATTGTATCATATTTTTCACCTTTTTAACTCGGGAATCAGCTAAGGCGTTGTCAAAGCGTTGCAGCCGTTATATTGACACTTGCGATTAAGCATGTACATTAGTGCCGAGTGATCAGGGGGTCCATCACAGTGGGGGGACGACGGGGACATGTAGGTACCCACAACATTTTCGAATTCCAACATTACGCCTATGGGCATTGCAAGACAAAAGTCGACTTGAGAATGCCTATGTCCCCCCCCCCCAACTCTCGGTTGGTGGGGAAGCCCCTGAGCACCCGCTAGGCTAGATCCGGCAGTCTGCAATCTGCATGTCTGCTTCATAATATATGAATCGATATTATCCCCCCTACCCTCCCGAACATGTGCTGAGCCCGGCATGAGACCTGGCAAGCCTGAGTTCAGACATAGCTTTCGGGCCCCGGCGCCGGCTCCGTGGTCCTAAAATTGGCATTCCCTAGACTCTGCATAAGCGAGCGCCATGTATTCGCCAAGCAGCTTCAAATTAATTCCGTTCGCACTCCTCTGGAAGTGAAAACCAGTTTGTCTGCAGTATGCAATGCTCGTTGAATTGTGAATGTCCCACAGACAACGCAGTTGTTGAGGGGTGCTTGGAGATGTGCTTCCATGACAATTTTCCGCTATAAGAAAAACAAACAAAGTGGGTAGGCATGTAAATATTCTCAGATCTTGTTCGCTGTCTCGACAGCAGCATATATAGGTATTAGATATACCGTTGTTTTCACATCCCAGAGGACGTTATCGATATGCACCCGTAAGCGCGGTCAAGGGGTGGTCACAATATTGCAACCATCACTCATGAGTTCTTGAGTGATGCAAGAGTGACCGCCCCGGATACCCGATAGTTCTTGGAACCTTGAAGTGGGTTATCAATGCGTTGAGGAAACGTTGCTGTCAAAACTGTAGTCCCATACGCATGGGCGTAGAAACGTTTTCAAAGATGGTGTGGATTGCCATTGATGTTAACTTTTTTTTTTTTTTTTTTATTTCTCGAATTTCGTCCACTTGTCTTTTAACTGGTGCAAAAATTAATAGTTACATATAAACGAGAAGCCTAAATTTACACACGACCCGAAAAAAGCCCCTTTGATGATCAAAATTGCATCTCTCTTACGATAAGTTGGTGTGGATTTTCCACACCAACTTTCAAGTTGGTGTGGAGCTGTGGAGCTTTCCACACCAACCACATACTAAGTTACACCCATGCCCATACGCTCGTGTTCCGTCACCGGATATATAACGAGTCGCCTTCATGACCAGCTGCTCGGTTCTGGTTCTTGGTTCAGCTGCTCGGTTCTGATAGATCCATCATCTCAGGGGCGTAGGAACTCATTTGAAGTTGGTGGGGCAAAGGGCATTTTGAAGTCGATTTTTTCCATGCAATGTCCATAGGCGTAATGTTAAAATCTGAAGAAAAAAAAATTGGGGGGGGGGGCAGTTGCCCCCCTGCCCCCCCGGCTCCTACGCCTATGCATCATCTCGAGGGCCAGACTTGGAGCCTGCGCTCCGCAGGCATGGTACCCTTATTTATATACGCTTGTATTCCTGAATCGTAATTCTTTCTCTGCTGTGTCGGAGTACCTACAGAAAGAGTCGCCACAAAATCCATATGCAGGTAATGCTCGAAAATAAAATACGGACGAATAAGTTACGGAAATTAAATTGAAAGTAATATATGACAAGCAGCGATTTAGGTGATGGAATAGTGTGCACCATGTGTAACCGTGCAACGCCATATCGTCACAGGAGCGACAGACACATAGCACGTATCACGCTGTGCAGCTGCTACAGCTGCGGGCCAGTTAGATCATCCCCGTTCCGTCCGCGGGGCCTCTGGTGGCCGCCGGTCGATATATCCGCCGGACCAGGGTACGCCAAGGCTGGACTACAGGTCCAGGTCGATATATCCGCCGGACCAGGGTACGCCAGGCTGGACTTCAGGTCCAGGTCGATATATCCGCCGGACCAGGGTACGCCAGGCTTGGACTACCGGTTCAGGTCGATATATCCACCGGACCAGGGTACGCCCAGGCTGGACTATAGGTCCAGGTCGATATAATCCGCCGACCAGGGTACCGCAAGGCTGGACTACAGGTCCAGGTCGATATATCCGCCGCGACCAGGGTACGCAAGGCTGGACCACAGGTGCCAGCTCGATTATATCCGCGGACCAGGGTCGCCAGGCTGTTACTTACAAGGTCCAGAGTCGATATATCCGCCGGACCAAGGGTACGTAGCCTGGACTACAGGTCCAGGGGTCGATATATCCGCCGGACCAGGGTACGGCCAGGCTGGACTACAGGTCCAGGTCGATAATCCGCCGGAACCAGGGTTAACGCCAGGTCCAGATCGATATATCCGCCGGACCAGGGTACGCCCAGGCTGGACTACAGCGTCCAGGTCGAATATATCGCCGACCAGGGTAACGCCAGGCTGACTACAGGTCCAGGTTCGATATATCCGCCGGACCAGGGTACGCCAGGCTGGACTTACAGGTCCAGGTCAATATCCGCCGCGACCAGGGTACGCCCAGGCTGGACTACAGGTCCAGGTCGATATATCCACCGGCCAGGGTACCGCCAGGGCTGGGACTACAGTCCAGGTTCGATATATCCGCCGGAACCAGGTACGCCAGGCTGGACTACAGGTCCAGGTCGATATATCCGCCGGACCAGGGTACGCCAGGCTGGACTACAGGTCCAGAATACAGCGGGCAGTCGGGACGCAAAAACACGGAACTCGGGACCAGAGGGCCCGGGATCGTGGGCAGCCGAGGTTCGGTACGGCAGTTCACAAATGAACTTAACATTTCATTGGTTTGATAGGTGCGACTTTACCCATAAATGACGTTTCTCGTCGGGGACCTTTTCACAGAAACAAATAAACAAATTAAAAGTGGCACAGGTTATATGGAACATGCGGCGATGGATACCTACACAGAATGAGCAGTGAGCACTACTCCCTAATGTCACTCACTCCCCGCAGAATGAGCACTAATCTCCTCCGTCGCTCGTGTTGCAGCTGACGAGGGGTCAACTGTATGCCTTTCACTCACCGCCGACCCCTTTAAAGGTTTATACAGCCTTGGCCGAGCCCAACGCCGGGCCGATCCGACTTGATAACCCGCTGCTCAACACGCACAGACCGGACCAGCGGCGGTCGGCTGGCTGCGCGCTGGGTCAGAACCGGACGTCAGCACTGCGGAATGTGGCTCCTCGAGCCAGTCAGCGCGCCTCAGACGGGGACGGCACCGCCAGCAGTCCGGCAGGTCGTTCTAGCCACAACACACCGGCACGCCCGGCACGCTGCCTTGTCTCTGCGCCGGCGGGACAGAGCAGCGGGACGCACAGCGTGGGTGATAAACAACGGTGATGACTCTGCAGTCTGCAGTCTGCAATAAACAGGACGGAATACACAGCGCGCAGCAGCGATCGGAATCCTAATCAGCAACTAGCCAAACAGGTGGCGTAAAATAGGTACCCGGGGCCGCATCGGCAGAGGATTCGTTCGCACTGCGCAGTTACCTTGGCCTGGACGAAGTTTCTGACCGCTGAAATAGCGGCCAACACTGCTGTCTCTCGCTCGAGCGGCGTCAGTCTTCAGAGCCGCTGAGCGCCGCGCGCCCCTCCCACTATACCTCGCACGTGCCACTGACAGCCGCCGCCGCCGCGCACTACCTCCGACGCACGCTCCCTCCGCGACGCAACACAGCCCACGGCGCCGCCGCCGTGCGGTGACGTCACACCGATACCGGGTGACGTCACCGTGAAGCGGCCGACCCGGTCATGGACCTGACGTGACGTTCAGTGACGTCACGGTCACTTGGGCCCAGTGCCAGGGTCGGTTTGGCACGTCCGTGGCGGGCTAATAGGTCGGGGGTTGGGTCGCCTCCCGAGTGATCCTAAGAGGAATGCTTGCGATGCCGGGGTCGGCTGCGGTGGACGGGCTCATATACATAGGTGAAACATGGAGCGGGACGGATGACCGGCACACTGCATAGCTTTCACCCACGGCGTACCGGAAGTCGGAACCCTCATGCCCACCCGGGTGCCTATAACGCCGGCTCAGGTGCGCTATGCTAATACCCAGTGTAAAACACATTAGTTTTCTTTCCATATAGTTTGCTAGATTTCTTATCAGGTCGGAATCCCAGTTTTCCACAAGTTTTCGCACTTCTAATTTCTATCTTGCTATATCAGTCTTCCCAAACACTTTCGATCAACTTGTTTGTTGACGTAGAAGGTTTAGCAAGAATAGGGATAACACATTGACCGACACGCTGCAAGTGAGGATATAATATTCTTAACACATATCATGTGCATGTCATTGCTAAATCGCAGAGGTGGGCATCGTTACTCAAAAACGCAGTTTCGTTACTCGTAAAAGTAGTTCCGTTACTCCGTTACTTTGCGACAAATTAAACCGAAGTTACTCTAGTCCGTTACTCCGTTATTTTAGTTTAATCTACTGGGCTGGAGGGCAAAATTTGCCAGGTCTCCTGGATTTTCTTCATAACTCAAAAACTGTGCCGGATATCGACCTTAAAATTATATCACTTTCTGCAACATCAATTCGACGTCTTCGCACAAAATTGTAATGCAATTGATGTAGTAGGTACTTTGGGGGAGATAATGCCGTTTTAATTACGTCTTGTCATGCCATTTTTGATGGAAAACAATTCATGTTTTAAAATTGTAAAAAAATATGTTTTTAGGCAAATAGCAAATGAAAAGCGTTGAAAACGTATTTTTTTATAAATAGCTATCTTGGATTTTGTATTTGTTTTTGTTTTTGATCCCTAAACATCCCCCCCAAAAAAACATATTTCTTTTGCAATTTTGTAGCACAAAACTTAAATATTTAAAAAATGAATACATATGAGAGAACCAAGTATGGACGATGCCCAAACCAAATTCAAAAGCAATGTCTTTATTTTGAGCCGACTTACGGCTCCCAAGTATAAGTAGCGTCATGACGTTATTTTTAAAGTTATATTTATTTGCCTTTATTTACCAGATAGAGACAAATAAATGTCACCGCTGTATTTCTGAGACAAAACCGGTCAATAAAAATGCGTTTTTATTATGATTAATCCATTTCAAGTTTTGACCTAATATGACCTGACCTCGACTTTATATGGTGTCGGATGTGAAAATGGTTGCTAATAACTTGCTTGGCCTCTAGCAATTTCAAGGACATTTTGTGACGCTGGTTTCAAATTTGGCATCCATTTTACATAATAATATGTTCCACTGGGAACGTTTTCTTACACAGGTCAACCAAGGTCACTGACCTCAGATGACCTAAGATCAGATTCATTCGACAAGATATCGTTTTTTATACGCTACTTCTATTTTTATCCACGTTAGTGATGTCCGTTCTTTTCACACCAGCCCATTATCTCAACACAAAGTTAAGAAAGTAACGGAGTAACGGACTTGATTATAAAGTAGCGGAAGTTACTTGGTCCGTTACCTGTTTTGAAAAGTAACAAGATCGTTACTCCGTTACTGAAATTAGTAGTTCCATTAGTAACGGAGTAACGGAGTAACGGAAGTTGCCCACCTAAATGCTAATCATCAATCAGCATTAACCTACAAACTGCAGCGTCCGCTTCCGCTAATAAGTTAATATCAAACACGTATAAACTGAAGTCGATTCCATTATGATCCAAATCCGCTTCAGCCACCAGCCATTCAGTCATTAATCCGGTTACTTCTAGAGTCCTATACAGGCTCGTGCTTGATTCCAGTGTAATCTAATCCGATTCCGGAATCGATTCCGTATGTGCTGGAATCGAAATTGGATTAGATTCCATTGGCATCTGGGTGGAATCGGAATCAGATGGAAATTGGAAGCAATCAAGTTGAGAAAATTAAGGAATCGGAATCGGAATCAATGGCGATTTCAAGTGATTACACAGCATTTCCTTAAAATGTAATACGGCCATGAATTTATGCTCTCCTGAAGGATTCATTTTACATCTTTGAGCATGCATAGCAGAAGCAGTCATACGATGCATCTTACATAGAGAGTCAATAAACATGCTTACTGCTTAGTAATTCTACTTAATTAGGTGGAGACATACACCGATATTGGCTTATTGCAATGCTATGCTTATTGTACCAACCATACATTCCATAATATTATCATATCTTTCAAGACATTTATTTCCTTGTGTATCATATGGTATGTATCGCAGAATAGCAGCTTGCAATCTGTCCAATGTTCAAGCATCACGATTATAGATACATGTGCGTGGAAGCTGGGGCAGGGGGGGGGGGCAGGGAGATGCCCAGTGCGGCTCAATAGCCGTTTCACGGATGGATTATTTTGCGGGGCGAAATGTTTTTAAACATTTTAAAATGTCTAAAAGTGGTTTTAGAAAGACGAGCCGGTATATTTTCAAAGCATCTTATCACAAATACATTTTTTATGAAATGTGATGGTTGACGAAAAAGACTGTATTACTGTGTTCCTTCTCCTCCTACGCGTCCCATAGGGCCTCCAGGGTGTAGACTAGTCATTTGTCTGTCGCAAAAGATCTACGTCAATCGTCAAATAATAGGCCTGCTACTTTCTTCAAGAATCATTAACAAAAAACAATATCTGAAAAGACCATTAAGCCCAGACATCAATATCCGCGCGCAAAAGTTATCGTGCTTGTAAGAACGAAGCGAGGTGGATTATCAGGTGCGCGTCAGAGTTGTCAACCCTGTGATAATAGCATTCATTTAACCCGGATATGTAATAGTTGCGTGCCTGCTCTGTTTCAACTACTGAAAGCGTGAGGTTACTTCCGAAGCGTTGCAGAGGTTACTATAATACGCTACGTGAATATCTAGCATGACTTCTAATCTGGTAAGTTGAGATTGTTATTATGAGGCAATTATTTTGTAGTCCATACGCATTCGCGTGAGACGTGACTAATCAAACTTTCTGAGAACGTCTTACCTTGAGAAAATAGCAGTTACGTCGAAATACTTATAACATTTGAACGTAATGTGTGTCTACACGCAACCACATTATTTTCTATTCGTCTAGAAAACGTTCAATGCTATCAAAAAACCATTTTTATTATGGCTGTTATCGTAATTAACAAATACGATAATATATGAATATAATTGATCTATACCAAAAATCGCTACAAAAGATCCTACACATATTGGCAATGCATAGAGAGGAAATACAAATACGGTTAAAACTAACCCAAATCAAATAAAGGACAATTCTCCAACAACTATCTAAGTACTTATCTCATATAGAGTTCTATGATACTGATGTCCTGTTCACCCCTCCTATTGTTTGAACGACACTATGAACATATATGAAACATACTCACTAAGAATTTGTAGACAGCAAGATACTCGCTAATTGTGATATCCTGGCTCAGAGTCTAACCTAATGCTTCTAATCTTGTGAAGTCTTCTAGACACGCGCCCATCGCCAAATGAGAGATGAGTGATCTAAATTGTTTATCTCATTGAGTGTGTGTTCTCGTGAACCGTCGGTAGTCGATTAGCACGCCTTCAGCCTCCGCTCGCGTTGAATAGTGTAGACTTGGTTTATCAGAATTTTGCCCCCACACACAAACATCATATATTACCCTGACCGAGCGCAGTCGAAGTGTGATACAGTCGTTGAGAGCATTCTGATTTATAGTTTTGCCGGTAACTTACCACCACTAGCGTCATCAAGTGCAACAAAGCCCGGTATTAGTCTCCGTGAGCCGAGCCTTGTTCGGCTGACTATCAGCCTAGTTAAAATATTTCCGACCTTGTCTCTTAGTTACTTAGAGATGAGCCTGCAAGTCAATGTGCTTGAATCTAGCATGACTCGGACATTGGGTTGCTCATCTAGCGTCCGAGTGGTGAACTACGAGATGAGCGTCAATCGGGCGGTCGACTATTATCTAGATAATTGCTCGGAAGACTACGTAACAGAGTGACTTTTTCAGCTTGCTTAAGATTCTGCCGTTGGCAAATCCGGGTATTATCCGGGAAATCGATATTTGGTTCTAGCCGTGTCAGAGTGGCACTCAATATGAGCAACTAACTTTCATTACTTTATTGCGATTTTGCTGTACATAAGAGAGGAGAACGAAATTACCAACTACCACGAACATCGTTTGCTGACTAAATGCTTATTATAGAGTACACGGAATAAACGTGATAAAACATCTCAAATACGTGCCAGTCTGACAGCGTGGACAATTATAAGTGCATATTGCAAAGTCTGATTGACTCTTCATTCTTGTCCATACTAACACGAAAACACGAGGGATTGTACCAAAGCCGACACCTCTTTTAAACTACAAATTGAGTGGGCCCTATTACACGGCAGAGGAATCCCAATCATTTAGGAATCTTGGTACCCACTTCCCAGAACCACTGGGATATTCGGCAACTTCTGCTTGTACCTACTATTGGTTCCAAAATAAGCGTCCCGCTGGGTTGGCCGGCACAGCAGTTAAAGGGAACATACCGCCTTGGGAAAAGTATGTGGAATGATGGAGATGAGTGTCCAGATGAGTGGCACTCGTCTCCATCATTCCACATACTTTTCCCAAGGCGGTATATTCCCTTTAGCTGCTGTGCCGGCCAACCCGGCGGGACGCTTATTTCGGAACCAATAGTACCTACGTCCTTCAGTGTGCATTATGTCTTCCCTGCAGATGACGTGTACTCCAGCACTGCGCAGTGTGTCGGTACTATGCCTCTATCATCAGACGTGCCGTGTGAAGGAACGGTGCCTCCCCTCCAGTCAGACATACCGTGACCGTCAATCGGCAGACTGAACTGCGAGTGCAGCAGCTCGACATCCCGCAGCTGCCGGGCGACGTCCAGCGCCTCCTCCTCCTCGTCGTCCCGGGCCGCCGCTCCCAGAGTCCACATGGTGGTGTCGGCCGCCGTACTACACAGCAGCCGCAGGGCCCACTATACACCGGCCGCGGCGCTGCAACAAACTACAGGCGAACACCCGGCGTCGGTCACACCGTTCACCCAGCCTTCCCGGACCGCGCCGGAACCGGTAAAGTACACCATTTCAGACAGGCGCGCCGGCCACGCCACCGGGTCTCGTGCCAAGCTCGCACGCGCGGATCTACATTCTCTGTCCCGGCGCGCGCGAGCGCACCGTGCTTGTTGAGCTCTCTGCAGCCCACGCGTCAAACCGACCCGGGATCACGCCTCCCTCCTTCCCCTCCCCCTCGAACCGCCGAACGCATATGTCCTGCCTCACGTCGCAGACAACGAGGCTACGTGTCAGCGTGGCGAGCAAGAGTCACACGGTACTGGACACAGCACAAGAGCGCAGCCGAGTGCTTAGAGCGCGCCTACGGAGTTGTAAAAACTCAGTGCCTAGACTGCACAAGCGCCGTGAGCGGCATCAGGTGGAGGGATCCACACTCAATATATAGTAGCGACATCTCAGTAGGTAGTACTACAAACGAGTCGTGGGAGACCATCAGCGGCACAGTATACTCACAGGTGGAGATAGAGCGGGCGTCACCGACGTGGATAATCGGTGAACTGCGTCTCAGCAGCAGCCACCTGCCTATCATATGGCGTGTCAGATAGTACTAGCAGGCTAGATAGGAGAACTCCTCTGTAGTGCGCCGTGCCACGCGACACTCGCCACACACAGCAGAGCTTCGAGTGCGACGAGTCGGTACTCGAGCAGCGCGCACTAGCTGACTTGATACCGCACAGGAACCAAGCGGGAATGCATCCGTAAGAAGGCCGGAGACCAAGCCCGGAGACCACTACGCTCCGCAGGCAACCGAGACGGACCACGATATCAAGCCGATCAGCCTCCGCCCACGGCCTACGGCGCGACTGTGTCACATCACGCCCGCGTATCCGAGGCGCCACTCACGAACTCACGTATGCTCTCTTTTTCTCACACAGCACACACAGCAGCACACACACACACGCGCGCGCGCGCGGTGACGCCACGGCCGGCTGTTTTATGTCCTGTGATGACGCCGCCCCGCTGGCAGCTGACAGCGTCGCCGGCGCCAGTCAATGTCAAGGTCACGTTCGCGGCTGTTGCTGCGTAGAGCCGCCGCCGCCGCCAAGCTGCTCTGATGACTCGGTATCTGGTGGATCGGGTCACCTCATTTCTGCGACGGGCGCAGATGATACACTTGTCAGACCAGCGCGCTGGTCATCTCCGACCGTGATCCGACGCTGCAGCGTATGCAGCGCTGCAGCGCCGGATCACGGTCGGAGATGACGGTCAGATCACGTGCACACCACGGGCGGAATCACGGGCATCGCATGACCATCGCCGGGACAGCCTGCCACCGGCCACGTCAGAATGGTGTCACTGCACCGCTCGATCACGACTGTGTTAAACAATTTATCGTGCCAGCTCACAGCGATGACATGATCAATGCAGGCTCAGCTGACCATCACGAATCAGTCTCAGTTCATGACGTAACTAAAACAATGTTCTGGCCTAAGTACCATGTCAGCATTCAGCATAAACTACGAGAGATAGTAACATGGATATTATAAGCCCGACTGGAGATGATAGCTGAACGGAATATTGCGACGATCGGGGAAACAGCGCAGAGCTCTAACGAATTACCACTGTTGCAGGTCTATGTCGCCTCATCCAGCTAGACATGCTCCTTCCTGACAGGTCAGAAGTGGCGTCTTCGTTCTTCCCGCAGACCACATCAATGTAGCTGTTCAATTGTCAATATTTTGTCCTTTGACCAATGCACGTCTCAACAATAGCTTTAAAAATCGTTAAAAATACCAACAGTATCAAACACGCACTATGTGATATATTACCTATAAAACGACCTACGCATGTACATACAATCATGGCAAGCACATTCAGAGGCACGGACCAGCATTTGAACTCGGTCCTCGTGGTCACACAGTACTCCAGGCCCGGAGAACTGCAGCACAAAAATCGATCAGAAGCTTGTTGATCATCAGCCAACACACAAACGTCGGCTATTGATAGAAGCAAATATCGCCTCGTGCCGAGCGACACAATCAAGGGAATCATCCAACTAAATTTAAAAGTGACGAATAACTCGATGGCTGTGTTTAAATGCACGCCACAGAAAGACGACAAAGGTGACATCGCGCAGAAAAACTACAATGACTATCGAGGGGACCAGGGTGTTCAGTTCGTCGCTGACAGAAGCTCGGCGACGTATCACAGAATGAGACGACCAATCGCTCGGCAGCCGTTCAGACCGACCCCAGAGGTCCGAACAACCGTCCGCTCCGCCGCCTCCCGGTCTCCCAGCCTTCACGGCTGACCTGAGAGGTCAGGGCGGCGACTGCTGCCCCGACTCCAGTGCCCAGATCATCCGTCTGACCCCCCGCACGGCACGGAGCTGAATCTCAAAACCACGGCTCTCCCATCGTGACCAGACGCACCACCGGCACCACCCAACCAACACAGCCCGGCTGGCCAGTCAAATGGCACCGCCCAACCAACATAGCCCGGCTGGCCAGTCAAACGGCACTAACACCTAGAATCGCATAGACATACACACACACACACACACACACACACACACACACGAAACACCGCCACACCGGACACAGCTGACTGCTGATAGGCATCTGCACTCACAGGATGCTGATAGGTGCTGATAGGTGTGCACGCACAGGATGCACGCAGTGAGGGCGGCAGCAGTATCTTCGCTCATCACACTGCTTCTGCCACTTCACTCTTCACTTCAACACCGGCGGAATCTTGAGGCTCGCGCGACTGCGACTTGGAACTACCGGCGTCATCAATCGGTTCAGAGAGTGGTGAGTTGGCACCGCCTCCAAGATCGCGCGGCTGCGACTTGTCACCATCGGTGCTCTCTTGCGGCTCACGCGGCTGCGACATGGCACAATCGGTGCTCTCTTGGGGCTCGCGCGGCTGCGACTTGGCACCATCGGTGTTTTCTTGCGGCTCACGCGGCGATTTGGCACCATCGGTGCTCTCTCGCGACTCGCACGGCTGCGACTTGGCACCATCGGTGTTTTCTTGTGGCTCACGCGGCGATTTGGCACCATCGGTGCTCTCTCGCGGCTTGCGCGGCTGAAACTTGGCACCATCGGTGCCCCTTCGCGGCTCGCGCGACTTTGAACCATCTCTGTTCCCTCGCGGCTCACGTGATTGCGACTTGGCACTATCGGTGCCCCCTCGCGGCTCACGCGACTGAGACTTGGCACCATCGGAGCCCCCTCGCGACTGCGACTTGGCACCATCTCTGTTCCCTCGCGAATCGCGCGACTTGGCACCGCTCGAGTCTCCAGGCAGATGCTCCTCCAGACGTTTGGTTTGATTCCGGATGTTTTTGGCGATGACACGGTTTTGGTGGTCCAGCTGCGGGAACAGATCTGCAAAACAAAAATAACACCGACCATGATCAGAGCAAGCCAGAGTTGCAGAGCCTGTATGAAAACCAGCGGAGTAAACACGTCATTTACTGAAATATTTTTGTTTTAAAAGCACGAGTTACCGGGAACCATATTTGTCCTGGTCTAGATAATAATGTTTTGAGTCAAAGCAATCTGTGACAATAGTATTTTTTAGATCAACGGTCACTGAATTATAGCCTCGAGTATTTTGAAAAGACATGTTGTAAGGCCATCTTTGATTGCCTGTAGCTTGTCAACAGCAGCACGAACGTAATACAATGGCATATGGTTGAGATCGCACTGCTGCGAGGATACTTTAATAATGTTTTCTTTTTCTTTTTGGACCCCGTGACCTCGTAACCTAGTTTTCCATGAAATATCTTGACCTGTGTCAATTTTTTTTTTCTGGAGCCAAATCAGTCTGCATGAATATTCGTTAAAAACGTTTGCCTATATAGATAACTTTTGAGCTTCGCAAAAACTCCGGTACACGGCGCTGCGAAGTGCGAACACATCTGTGTATCTTCGGACTGGATAGATATGTCGAGATGCAGTAAGCGACAGTGGATAGGTCAACTCTAAGTATTCTGATAAGAAAATGAATGAATAATTTTGTGATCTGAGGTAAAGGTAAAAGTCGCATTAAGGTCAAATATTGTAGGTAGCGCTTTGAACAAACACATTTATGTGTGTCTTTGGACTGGGTGATATACCGATATGTGGTAAACGCAGGGGCGTCGCCACGAAATTTTGTGTGTGTGTGTGTGGGGGGGGGGGCGGATCCATGGCCAGAGTACATATTGTACATATTGTCCAGTAAATCTGTCGCTGGCAAACTCTATTGGCGGCTAGACTCCAAACTAGCATATGCATGGTGTAAAGGATTTCTTCATGTTATTCTACACCTGAAACTCTATGTGGACACCGATTTTCATGGAAATCTAAGGGGAACGCCAAATCTCGAATTTGTCGCAGGCGAACTCTATTTGCGTCTGGACACCAAACTATCGTGTGTAGGATGAAACGGATTTAGCTGTTAATTTACAGCTAAAACTATATTTGGACACCGATTTTCATTGAAATCGAAAGGGTCCGCCAAATATCGAATCTGTCGATGGCGAACTCTATTGACGTCTATACGCCAAACTATCATATGTAGAGTGAAACAGATTTTACTATGTTAACCCGCGCCCCGCTGGGTATCCAGCCGAACGCGTATATAGTTCAGTGATCCAGCCGAACGCGCCCCGAACGGGGGGGGGAGATTCTGCCCCCTCGTTATCTTCCTAACCAAATACCGCAGCGAGACGCGCAAGACGGCAATCAAAAGCTCTCAATGTTACGCACCCAAAGGAAACAAACCTATCCACTATCGTTACCTATCGTCTCGATATCTTTACCCAGTCAAAGATACACAGATATGTGGTCGCAGCGCCGTCTCCAGGAGATTTTGCGAAGCTTAAAAGTTATTTTTTATAAGCAAAACGCAGTTTCGTTTTTAAAGAATGTTGTTCATAAAGACTGATATGGCTTCAGAAAAAATCCAATTTCAGACGACACAGGTCAAGGTATTTAATGGAAAACTAGGTCACGAAGTAACGGAGTAAAAGAAAGAAAGAAACAAAACGACATTGTCAAAAGTATCCTCTAATCAGCGGGAGCTCAAACGTATGCCGTTGTATTACGTTCGTGCTGTTCGTTGACAAGTTATAGGCAATCAAAGATGACCTTACATGACCTCTCAAAAATGCCCGAGGCCATAACTTGGTGACAATGATCTGATTTTTTGTTAGATTGTCACGCCTGGCGCCCGAAATTAACGTATAATCCCAGTTTATTTTATTATTATTTTTCATATGAGGGTGTCAAGCCATGGTCGATGTCGTGGAATGGCTGGCACGTGTGTTTTGTACTTGGTCAATATTCGATTAGCACTATCTGAGAAGCATACCAAATACAACGCCTACATATATAGTATATATAGAATATACATCTCTTCTCGCTCGCGGTATTCAATGTCCGACTTTGCACTCTGTATTGCTCTCTAAGACGGTGGCACCGTGGCCATTTGCGTGTTGACAGGATATGCCGCAAATACACTAAGTACGCGGAGAGCTATCAGCCCAGCCTTTCACGGTCACAATTCCGCTGATGGAGCCGGCCGATAAGCTCTGTACTCTGTCCCCAGTCCCGCCCTACAGACGCTCGGACGATCTGGACCCGAGGAGCGGGCCAGCAGAGTTCCGTCGGCTCTGACCACGCTCTATCGGGGGTATTACGTCACCGTGACTGACTACCGGTGTACTTCTGATACCAGGGTCACAAGATTATATTTTTTATTGGGTGCCAGAGTGAAAAATTAGAGCAAAAAAGACCATCAGAGTGGAAAATTATGTAGGGATAGTACCATAGTTATTTCTGTTTTGAATATGAAAAGCAGCAGTTTTTGTTGATATCACGTACTTTTGGTCAAGTTTTATGTTGGAATTAATAACACAACTTAAAACATGGGAGGGGGAAATTCACTCCTAAAATCAGGAGTGAGAGTGGACCATTTTTCACATTTAAGTGTCATTTCCAAATTCCCACCCAAATTGACAAATTTTGGGACATCGTCTGATACCCATACAGCACGGTTCATTGGAAGGGTTCGGAGGTGTCAAACTACGGGAGATGCATCATTCAAAAGCTGAGCACACGCGGAATCCAGCGATGTAATTTTTCAAAAATCCATCAAGCGCCTTTTTCATCGACATTTTGTCTGAAATCGCACTCCTTTCGTTTAACGCGTATGGTATGGCGAAAATGCAGACCAATGACATGTCTACCGATTCGCCATTTTCGGCACGTTAGTGTCTCATATAATGCAAAACCATTAGTTGGTATGGTTGTTTGCAAGGCTGCATCAAAACCAAGCACTCGCGTCGTCGGCACTAAGGCTCACTCCCGACGCGCAGAATCGCCCCTCGCGACACGCGAGCTGAGCACAGCGCGCCTCCGACCCGGCTTACGGAGCGGGCTCTGGGCCAGTCACGGACAAACGGTGCATCGCACGTGGAAAATCCCAGCTCTGTCCACCAGCCCTGTTATCCAAGAAGATCGTGGAACAAAAATTCCAGGCACCACCGATCGCTACAAATGGTACTTTGGGACAATTGAATGCACCATATTTGCGGCAAACGTAGCCTCTGACCGGGACTGGGCGCCGGCCCGGCTCGGCCATCTGTACACGATATGCCGTCACAGGCCACTGCACGGCCGCGGCTGATCAGTAATTGAGTCAATAACTGAGTGATCATGACCTGACTCTGGCCGGCCAGCCGGTTGGCGGCGGTCGCACAGTTGCCTCTGACGTAAATATAATGCATACAATTGTCCAAAAGTACCATTTGCATCGGTCGGAGGTGGCTGAAAATTTGCCGTGATCTCCTTGGATAACAGGGCTAGTGGACAGAGCTAGGATCTTCAACATGCGACGCATCGTTTGTCCTTGACTGGCCGAGAGCCCGCTCCGTAAGCCGGGTCGGCGGCGCGCAGTGCTCAGCTCGCGTGTCGCGAGGGGCGATTCTGCGTGTGAGGCGCGGGCGGGAGTACGCCTTGGTGCTGACACCGGGAGCGCTTGGCTTTGATGCAGCCGTACAACCAACCAAACTATCTAATGGCTTTGCATTCTATGAGACCTTGACAAGCAGAGTATGACGAATCGGTAGACATGTCATTGGTCTGCATTTTCGCAATACCTTACGTGATAACCCTGGCCAAACAAAAGGGGCTCGATTTCGGACAAAATGTCGATTTAAAAAGGCGCTCGATGGGTTTTTGAAAAAAATAACTATCCCACGCGAGCTCAGCTTTCGAATGGTGCATCTCTCAAAGTTCGACACCTTCGAACCCTTCCAACAAACCATGACAGCGAGTCGCACAGGCATTTACGTCATAGTAAATCGCAGGAATACGGCCTGCAATAATAATTATACTGCGTCGTTCACACCGGCAGCCGATCCATACCGGCCATTCTCAGCCCCGTTCATTGGTCAGTCTGCAGTGGGGAGGTCCGCTGGCTCCTCCACGGTCCGCACTCCGCACTCCGCAGTCCGCCCCGCCGCGGGCCCCCGGGTGTGTCCACAATACAGCACACAGCCGACCACCACCACTTCAAACAGCAGCCGCTCCGCAGCGACGGAGAGGGAGAGAGGGAGACAAAGTCCGCTGCGATCGCAGCTGAGCCGGCCGCACTACTCCGTCTATCAGTGGCCACACTGGCCGCGTGCCACACACCACAGCGTACGACACACTGATACTGGACAGCAGGACACGGGGCCGGGCCACCGGGCACTCGGCCGGCACACCGAGGATACGGCCGGCACACCGAGGATACGGCCGGCACACCGAGGACACGGCCGGCACACCGAGGACACGGCCGGCACACCGGGGACACGGCCGGCACACCGGGGACACGGCCGGGTCACCGGGGACA
>VOPJ01011806.1:0-47691 GCA_014673585.1 Semibalanus balanoides | reverse complement strand
TCTTCACTGCTTTACACCACGAATCTGACCTCTTCAGCTACGAAAAATGTCGCAGGCCTCAGAACCAGAGGGAACTGCAGAACGTCGGCGACACTAAGGCTTTTTATGGAAAGTATGACCTAAAAACTCAAATATCTCACATTTGACCCTTGACCTGACTGTGACCTGATATGCGACTTTATTTAGACAATGGGGTTGGGGAAATTTTTTGTAAGGTACCAATATTTTGGGTCCATAAAAACAAGCATAATTTGTCATATTGTAAATTTAAACAAAAGTTAATACAAATTCGAAATGAGCTCAGAAATGGTTAAAAACAAAACCAATGGACTAGTTGCAGGTTACCTAACCCATTGTTTTTATGCATTTGATGAAACGCAAATTAATTTAAAATATTTTATATGTTGTCAATGTAATATAAATTCTTGTTAATTATCAGCAATTGAACTAATAAGTATATTTACGTAATTTATAATTCTGCTCTCTGATTGGTCGTGACGCAATTTAGTAATAGTTCAGGCGATCGACGTTGCCTGATGTAGCTTGAGCAGTTGAGTTGGCACATTTATTTTTATATAGAGGTTCTTCGGACAAATAAACATGATATTTATCGCACGAAAATCAAAGCACGTGATATGACGGAATTAAACAGATACAATTTAATTTGTAATCACGCCACTTAACAGAAGCAAACACATAACTAAAATTGTGGAATTTTACCCTGTGACCAAATCAATTATCTTAAAGGCAGTTAAAAGGCATTTTAACGGATAGCTACAGCCAGACGGATCCTAAGGATAATCTAAATATATTTCCATACAAGCTCTGGGTCCGACAGAAGCTATTTCAAAACAACATTGAGGGCACAGCTGCATTTTGAAAGTGGTTTCTTGGACAGTGTTCCAGTGAGGGCAGCATCCGGATCCGAGCCCACTTAAAAACTCCCTGTGGAGGTAGCTAAGCAAGTTATAGGTGTTAACCCTCCATTGGCTGGGGGGGGGGGGCGAAAAACGCCCCCCTCAGGGATTTTCACAATAGCTCACAAACCAACAGCGCTTTCAACGCCAAACTTCAGATACTTTATTCTACATCAATTTGGCGTCTTCAATGCAAATAATAAAAAAATCGTCGACAATTTTTCGAGTTATATCGAATTTAGTGACGTCACTACACACCACTTTGGCGGCAAATATCAGCTAAGCCTCTAAACAGGACTGTAAATAGACGATTTCCTTAAGGCAAATGCAATTCATTAAGCGGCAAAGAAGATACAAATTTGCCAAGGGATAGAAATGGCTTATCTCGATTTGTTGAAATTTTTTGGATTTTGATCCGCCAAAAAACAAAAAAAACATTTTTTTTTTGTTGTGAAAAAATGCCACAAAATCACAATTAAAAAAAAAAACGGAAATATATGTAAGAGAACCACATAAGTACATTACCCAACCGAATTTCAAAAGCCATATCTCTATTTTTGAATCACGATTGCTTCCCATAGTATGATTAACCTCATGACGTCACTTTTTGAAAGTTACGTTTTTGGGGCTTTATCGACCAGATACATACAAAATAAATGATACCAACTGTGCTGGCTGAGACAAAAACTGGATTATATTAATGCATTTTCATTTATATTCATATATTTTCTAAAATTTGACCTCTATGAACCGACCTTGACCTTATAATTCGGGTGCCAGATCTGAAAATGGCTGCTATAAATCGAGTTATTTTTGTGTAAGATAACCCATAAAACATGTGTCGGCATGATCTCTGCAAATAGTGACCTGATTTGACCTGACTTGACCTTGATGCTTTGCTTACAATTTTCACTTTTGCTTATATCGAGAGATGCACTTACATTTTAGAGGCAGCTTTGTGCGATTTTCGTCTCAATACGGCTTTGGATGGGAAAGAATTGGCTCAAAAATAAAATAACTACCTTGACCTTTTGCTGGACATGTGACCTGACATATACATTATTTATAAAATTCGAGTAACGGCTTTAAAGAGTGATTCTCGTTGAGAGCTTTCAATTAACTGTCTTGCGCGTCTTCGCTGCGATTATTGGTTCGGGAGATAACGAGGGGGGGGGGTGGTTTCCCCCCAGCCATGGCGTTTCCGCTGGACCGCAGCCAATGCTGGTTAAAGAAGAAAATCTCGGCCAGGCCAAAGGGAGCAGCCTAAAGACAGCCAGTGGGAGCTGCACTGCGGGACCATCCCCGCCGACATGTGCCCGTAAAACATCTTCTGAAGTATGAGGTGGAGGGCATAGTTGTGGCCTCTGCCGTAACAGAGCCTAAATCTCGAAAAAATGGTGCTGTATAATGATATAAGGTGAATAATTGGTGGTTTTGAATATGCACAGTATACATCTCCATGACTTTCTGAACAGTTTTGGTGTGAACAGTTACAGAGAAAGGCGCTTAATCATTTGTATTTGCCAACGGGAAATGCCGGGAATAACATGCTTTTTCCATAGCCTGGCCAAAATTATTGCTAATGACGTCCACTACATCAGTGCTTTATAAAAAGTAAACTTTTACATAGCAAATATCCCGCGATAATTGATTCGTAATGCAAAAATGAATGTGTATCACGTTGATCAGTCACATTTTTCTAATTATTTGCAATAATTCACCAAACGAACCTGGCACTAAGTCCATGAAGCATCATGTCCTTGGTAAGTCAAAACGTCACGAATAGCACACCAAAATTATGACCGAAAAATGGCGCTGATGCGACATCTTCTGCGCGGCGGTAAAAACGTTAATCCACTATGCAGACTAATAGAGTATGCGGCACGTGAACATTCAAACAGGGCGCTTGTTTCGGGAATCAGCATTTATTCGCTTCCGAGCTGTTTTCGTGTCGTCACGAAAATACATCAAGAATGTAAAAATACAATTCGCAAGTTAGGACAAAGTTTTATAACGGAAGGCGGTCTAGGATATGTGTAAGAAGTATATTTAAAAAACGAAAAAAATAAGGATAATTTTTTAGGCGTGAAAACCCACTTACCTGTCCCCACCCCATTTCGCGAGTGCTTTAGAGAGATCTCATTGAGAACTTTCGATTGCCGGCTTGCGCGTCTCGCTGCGGTTATTGGTTCGGAAGATAACGAGGGGTGGGGGGGGGGGGGCGAATAGCCCCCAGCGCAATGGTTTTTCGGTCTGAGAACACAGCCAATGCCCGGGGTCAATTGGCATGCAAGTGTTTCGTGTTTATTTCTTTTAGGCAGCAATTAATTAAGCTACCCGCTTGAACCCTCGCCTTACGGGGAGGGGGCCTGACAGGCCCCCCTGAGGTTTTTCTTAATAACTTCTTACGCATGGCGCACATATTTCTGAAATTTTAATAGCTGAGTTTACAACAATTTTACGTATTTCGCGTAAAATTTGCATGCAATATTGGTCGAATAATTTTTGAAGATAATGACGTGTTTGATGACGTCATGTTCAGTAAAAAAAAACGTCTAAAATATTGTACAATTCATAGAAAAATAGAGTAATTGCAGCAAAGAAAAAAACAAAATCATTAATGACGTCAAAATTGGTTATTGTCCTTTCAAATGAAATTTTCGAAATTAAATTATTTTGTTTTTTGGACCCGCCAAAAAGTTTTTTTTTTTTTAGAAATTCCCCACAAAAATCGAAATTGCAAAGATAACTTAAAAGCCGGAATTATGTGAGATAACGATGTTTGGACGAATACCACAAAATTTAAGTAATATCTCAATTTTTGACTGAGTGATGGCTTCCTTAGTGAAATAAATTTATGCTGTCATTTTTAAATTTAACATTTTTTACTTTGTTTGACCAGATGTGATCAAATACATACTTTTTTGTAATCAGGAGAACAAAACTGGTCTGAAAAACATGCGTTTTTATTTACATTTAACACTTTCTAATTTTGAGGTTTTCTGACCGTTTTTCCGGACGTGATCGAGTCGAGGTTGCTAATGTTAATCGCCCATAGCATTTTCGTCCTTCTGGTGACGACTTTCGTTCCTGGAGTTATTAACTAAATCCAGACATAAAAATAGATATACTTTCAGCATAGCAATTCAACGAACCAACATTTTGACGCTAACCATCATTTTTATTTATAACTTTAAACAGTTTACGACGGACAGAAAAAGCAAAACCGCTATTTTTGGACGTGGTCAAATTTTAGGTTATTCACTTGACCTGGAAGGTCACCTGATGACCTGAAACAAAAATGATTCACCATTAGATTCCTTACATGACAGGCAACATGCTGTTTTTTTACGACGGTGCTCTATGCTTGCTTGGTTTTGGAAGTTAGCAGGGGGGGGGCTGTCAGGCCCTCCCCCCGTACGGCGAAGGTGAGAAACGGAGGTAAGAAACGAAACAGTAAGGCGAGGGTTAAAGGGAATGTTTTACCTTTGTATCGGTTTCTAACTGAGATAGCCATTATCTTGTGCCATTCTTGAAATGTTTAAATTACTAAGGTCATTTTCCCCAAAACGTAACCGTTTCTAAGCAATTCAATCTCTAATATGCAAAAAGCATACAGGCTGGTGCAGCCGCTGATTAGCTGACGCTTCAAGACAAACTTCCAAGATACGAGGGCTGTTCAATAAGTAACGTAAAATGTGCTATAACTCAATGACCTTAAGTAGTAGAGAAAACAAATAACATCTACGAGAATCTATGAAACAATTTTGCTATAAAGTGGCCTATTTGCCGTTTTTCGCCTAATACAGATTTGGGTTTTTCAACACGGCATCTGGAGACATTGAATGAAGCAGCGTTCCGTTATCGAATTTGCTGTCGGCTGGCCGGAAAATTCACTAGCCAAAAATTTACGCAAAACTCCGCGAAGTTGATAATGAGGACTTACAATGGCTAAAACAAAATGTTTGGCAGTGGATCAGCGTTGCAAAAAAAGTAAACCAATAGCAATAAGACAAGCCTCGATCTGGAAGACGCAGTGACCGTCGCCACACCTGAAACGACCCAGAGGAAGGTGGAAAAGACGGCGTTGCTGGACGATTCTCACCCACCGTACAGCCCCTGAATCTGAATGCCGTAGTCTTCCACCATGTGTAGTCCACTGAAGAACTTCTTCACGGTCCAGTGCTTTGTGACTGATGAGGAATTGAAGATGACTGAAGATACGGTGCAGGATCACCGGCAAGGAATTATTCCGGGAGGGATTTCGGCAATGGGTGGAGCGATGGGAGAAGTGCGTGATGATAAACGGTGACTGGGTGTAGAAGCAAGTTGTGGAGGCCTAGGAAGCTGGATGAAGAAATATGGTCACAAACGAGAAAAAAAATGTAGAGGAGATTTCAGAGATAAATTTGGTGCTTTACCCATGTCGCTCAACCAAAATTTGACTGAAATACAGATTATTTTACGTTACTTATTGAACAGCCCTCGTAGCTGGTCCTGGGAGAAAAACGACTAGTATCTTTTGAGTCTTGAATGGATTACCTGCTGCTATTACGATAGCAAAGTACTTGTATGCATTCAAGTGCACCAGAATTGTCTACAAAGATTGTGCCAATTCTCTATAGCGCACTATACCTCAATAATGATGTCATTGTCCCAAATTTAAAAGCGTTATTTTTATAAAGTTAAGTGACTTTTCGAGAAACAAATATCACCATCGTTTTCAGCAGCACTTAATTCATATTTTTTCTACAACGGACGTATATGTGACAACTTTTAGAAAGGTGAAACATTACTTTTAAGGTCTAAAAATGTTGAGATCTACATTTAAGTATACAATAAATTTGTTCTCTGATTAAAAGAGAAAAGTTTGGCAAAAATTAAAAGGCAAGTACATGCATAGTCATATACTTGTTAGTGTTAATGATCATTGGTCAGGTTTTTCCCTTCACTATTGGAAGCGATTCATATTTTGCTTAGGCACATTTTTCAAATCTGTTCAACGTTGGACAATGTCCCTGAAGCAAATCGCGGACACTTAATAGGTCGCCGTTGGGTGCATAAATGAACCTCCGATTTCATTGCCAGGCTTTTTTAATTGTTTATTGATTGTTTTGGGAAAAGCGTTTGCTTAAATTGATAAGCTAAATCACTGCATTATATAGAGCCAAATAAAAAAGTACACAAAACTCCAAATGTTCAAAGCAATGAACCATTATGACTTTTTATATATGAGATGGTGCGATATATATGATATGAGATATTAGATGCCATGATTATGAAATAAATGTTGATGTTAATGATCAATGATCATAAACATGACAACGTTTATCTATTTATTTTCAATAATGGTCTAAATTAACTAATCAAGCTTTCGTTTTTACAGCATTTTCAAGATTATTGTATGTAGTTTTTGGGAAAAGCCGAAAATGCCGAACAAATTTCAAAAAAAGGTTTTAAATTACAAAAATTACAAACTGCAAAACATTTTCAAGATAGTTGTAATGTTGTAAAAACAAAAGCTTGATTCCTTAATTCAGGCCATTATTGAAAATGAATAAATTAACATTGCCATGTTAATTATCATTAACATCTTCATTTAACCATTATGACGATAGTTTGTCAAAAATCGAGAGTCGCAGCCCCTTACTAGGCCGTCGCTGCCCGCTGGGTGCATAAGTTAACGGCAAATTTGGACAAATTTGCATTCCGTGTTTGTTGATTGTTATAAAGGACAGAAGGACAAATAATCATAATAGACAGAGTGCAAGACTTATTTTTCCTACCATGTGTCAAAGCAATGCTGGATTTTCTTGGGGACCGAAATTCGTTACGAAGTGCTTGAGAGTACCGGTCGTTGAAAGTGTGGAACGCCTATCAACTTAAAGGGACACTCCCACCTTAAAAAATGTGTCAAATGTACGTCGTTTGTGGTGCAAAATATGAAGTAAATGCTGCCGAAAAAACACCGATTATGACATTTGTTTCTCAACAAACAGTGCTGCAAAATTTCATACACAAAATCAGTTTTTAAATATTTGGGCTGATGACGGTCATTGAAGATTTTTGGAAAAAAAAGGGAAAACGCTTCCGCTGCCATATAAGTAAGGACTAGTGTATGGCTGATGTAATGGGCCAAAGGTAAAACCAAGTCGACTGTAATCAACATTTAGTAAAAGAGAGACCTAGAAATCGGCTCAGGGCCACCAATTCAAAATAGCATTGGGACTGGGTGGATGTTTCAGATGCCAAAAAACCACTCGAATTTCCTGTGATTCGACCTCAGTGGTTGCTTTAAACTATATACCTTAACACAATTTTCAATGCAAGCACAGCAAAATGGCTATCTCAACTCAAATCTTATTACAGCGAGCGCGCGAAGCCGCGGAGGAAGTCCCTCATTGAATACCGGATTTTTCTCAACATGTAAGCGCCCGACGCCGACCCGGCCGGGCCGCGGCCAGACCGCGACGCTGGTCCAGAAGCCTTATATCTTTTTGACCCCGCATCCGATTGAACGAAGCGGTCCTTCACATAGGATAGCCCATGCAATGTTATTATGATTTTTGTCATGTTTTTTTCTCACGTAAGGGGTCAGCATGGGCGCGTGAACGTGCCTCGTCAGGGTGTCAATAAAGTATTATCCCTGCTGTAGCTGAGAAACAGGCTGGACCTATAAAAGCTAAAATTTGGGTGTTGTGGCTGGAGACCACACCACTGCGAATGTTGCACAGGTCAATACTCTGGGTCACACTTCACGGTGGCACGTGCACTCCCTGTTCCATCCACGAAAATTACCTGCCAAACATCAGTTGCAATACCGGAACCTATATCTCGGCATACCAAAAGTCGCAAAGACACGGGTCAAACACAGATGCGTAGAGAAACGATCCGCCCGGCGTATGCACTATGTGTCGATCAGCGGCGCGTGGTACGTGCAAAGTTTACTGGCTATACAAGCGCAAATTCATAGTTTTATGACGTCTTCACAATTTAAATCAGTGCTGCACCTATGGAACGTGAAGCGATGAAACTCAACACCAATCTGTAGACGCAATGTACGTCTCTTAAAATGCATGCAAACATTGAGGTTTTAATGCAGTATTTCGCTGCTAAAATCTGCCTGTAATATTTTTATTGACAATTATAAGTAACAATTTCTTCATTACACGCCGTAGCTTCAAAACCAAAGGGTGCTAGACGAATAAAAATGTGCAGCTGTTAAAGCGCATCAAAATCCCATATAATACCCACCAAACATGAATTTTTTGCCTACAAACATGAAGCTTAAGCAATTGGCAAATTAAAAATAACGCTACAAAACCCTATTTAGTTCAAAGTAATCGATTTAGTTCGGATTATTGCGAGCGGCAAACAACACAAGCGAAAATAATTCAAAAGCATGCTTTGGCACAGACGAACCTCCGTTGGGCGGGTGATAAATTGAAGCGAATTTATTTGGACTCGCTCGTCCTTCGCCGTTAAAGGCATCTTACTGATGTTAAGGTGGGACAGTCCCTTTAAACTTGAAATATCTCTCGGTAGGAATGTGTTTATGCAAAATGTGATCGATTTACAATATAGTCTGGTCTAGTCCGTCGATTTCAAGTATTAACTCCTTTTTTGTGGTCTTTGGATGTCAATAGCTCCCTTTTAGATAGTTTGCCTATTATTTCACGTTTCAATTGATAAAAATATGTGGGCATTTCATCATTGGTCAAATAGTTTTCGGCAATTGGGCATGATGTGCTCATATTTGAGTTAAATCCACGATGTCGTTATTGCATCCATTACAAACTAGTCCATTTACTTTTGATGTCCATAATCCTAATTTCAATATGTTGCATCTACTTCGATATTTAAGCGTAAAAGCGGCACAGTTGCATAGAAGTTCGCCATAATTCAAATAAATCCGAGAAGGAAATGATCACATGCCATACAAATTTTGCCTGTATTTAAAATGTAACGATATTTTTTGTCTCTTTTTGAGCTTACGCGAAAATAATTTTTCAATTTTCAGGTAACATTGCCCTTGGTGATGTTAAACGTCATGTACAGACGCAGCTATATTAAATAAGTATAAACGTAACTCATAAGTCGCAACGACTTATACTTTCTCTAAAAATGTGATATGAGAGGGAAACCAGTGCCAAGTTAATGACTAGTTCTAATAAATATATACGGAATTAAATTGCAGCTACATAAGTAATTTAATTATGCACTGACTTCGTATCTTAGAAGGACTTATTTAAACAACATATACCAATGTAATAACTCACTCTACTATGAATGATGCAACTCACTTCTTAGCTATACTTTGTCTCCTTATTTGTCAATGGTTGGCCATTTTGAGACGGCCGATACCGGGGCTCTCGATGTCCATATCAGTTGTTTGTTCACCTCTCCTATCGCGTTCTCTCAGGACGCCTCCCATCCCCCAACATCCCTCTCCCAGGGAGCCCAGACGTCCGACGGACACCAAAGTCCACCCCCCCCCCCCCACCCACCCCACGACCTCCCATACGGCCCACCGACTCCTTCGCGAACCATGGTCTGTGACATCAGCTTTTGAGTCCGATATAAGGTCGAACAAACACGGTCTGCATGAAAGCCGCGACGTGTGCCATGCAAAACGTGCACTGAAACGCCGGAGGTTGACCAGCTATGGCATATCAGATCGGAGGTGAACAGGGCTTACAACAGCAGCATGGGTTAGCAGGGGTCGGTAAAAGTAAGAGAGGCAGCTGATGGGGTCAGCAAGGGTCAGGAGGGATCAGCATGGTTAGCAGGGTCAGCAGGGATCAGCATGGGTCAGCAGGGGTCAGCAGGGGTCAGCAGGGGTAAAACGTAAGAGGGTCTCAGCAAGGCCTAGCTGAGACGATGGCAGGTTCAAATTCAACTTCAGAGCCTTTCCGTGTCGCAGAACAGAAAGAACACTTTTGAGAAAATAAAAGAAACGAACTTTAAGGGCCTCGTGCGAAGACAACACAAAACAGTATTTGTAAGATAACTATCAGCGACAATTACATCTTTGAGGAAAATGCCGAGTATGCAATTTTGTGCATGAATCGAATAGTTTCATATTGTCAGCAAGCGATCAGCTGGGTAACTGAGGTAATGTCATTGCTGACGTGGCAGCCCGTCCACGATGTATAGCTGACATCGCCCCTGCACTGTCACCGTATCTGAACGGACCAAAGTTCCCAGAAGACTATCTCCGGCGTCTGACTGTACCAAGCGTGACTCACAGAGCGGGCAAGTATAACCACGTTGACGCCTTTACGGTGTCAAAAATGATCCCATGCGTCTCTATTTATGTGTTGATTAAAATGGTGAACATTTTATTTTAATTTACCGGTGATAAGCCTACATAACATTATTTCGAAGATAATCTCAACTTAGTTCATATTCTATATGTAAATTTGTCTTAGTAAATTTTCTTAGGACTTTCTTTGAAATCAGGAAATGTGAAAAGTTCCGACCGATTTAATTTTGGAGGGTCGTCTGGCCCCGATGGCCCGTTGGATTCTCAGCTTTCTTGCGTACGCGTAGCCTGCTTCTCTGATCCTTTCACATGTAGAGTAGCGGGGCCTTGCCATCAGGGGAGGAGGCTGGCCCCCATGACTGCTCTAGACACCAGATTAGCAGGGTAGAAATAGTTAACATTAGCCATAGGTATGGGCAGGGGTGCCGGAACCTTCCGAAAGTGGGGGGGGGGGTCGGAGGCATTCTGAAGTCGATTATTCTCATGCAACGCCATAGGCGTAATGTTAATATCAGACAATGTTGGAGGGCGGCTGGCCCCCTGCCCCACCCCGGTTCCTGCGTCCTTGGGTCCTGCGTTATGGGAGCGGGTACCATCCACCTGGCTGGCCCCCAGTCCAAGTTTGGTGACGACGCTCCTGATGTAAGACACTGGTAAAGGGTGAAACTGCAGTGGCAACGTGTTTTCATGAATACATTGCATCACAAAATGCGAAGTCAGTGTTTCCACGAAGTTTTACCCAAACGTAAGAGCTCTGAGCTCGGCACCGGTCTTCTCAAAGTGAAAGCACTGCTAACTATCGCCAATACGCTGCAACAAAGCTTTACCGAGCAGCGTCTAGATGGCGCGCAAACTCAGCTGGTGTATCGCACAGGCAGGAGGGAATCGCCGGCTTGGAAATTCCCGATTACATCCTGGATTTAAAGGGAATATAGCACCTTGGGAAAAGTATGTAGAATGATGGAGAAGAATGCCCTGATTACGCAGTACTTGCCCTGGCAATTCCATTTTTGCGAAAAAAGTCAGAATTGTTGTAATTGACAATTAGTCATAATGTTACATTGTGACGTCAACAACAATATGCTCACCCAAAGCAGTTGTGACGTCAACAAGGATGGCATTTCCCGGGGGGGAAAAATTGGCAAAAATCGATTCCTTGAATCAGATGCGTAAAAAACGTAAACAACTTGGCCGTTCGCTGGCTTCCTGATCGCAAATAATATTGGACGCGATTACAAACTGTGTTTATGTTTGCACTAAGGTCTATTCTAAGCATCTTTTAGCAATGTTTTAATAGAGAAATCAACTTACAATTGACAATGATAGGTTACTTAAAAACTAATATCCACACCAGAGTGAATTGTCCCACTGTGTGATTAGCCCATTTGAAGAAATCATATTAGCACTGCATATTGCTTCTATTGCGGATAATTAATGCAACGGTTAAGGAACACCATTCAACAGTTGTGCCCTTTGAAGACCTTTGTCTGATTATTTTTCAAAATGGAAAAAATCCAATGCAAATTCACAAAGTTCATGGCCAATCATGTTTTTGGAAAACCGAAGCTTCTCGTAACAACACAACTGTCTTATATTTGTTGATGTATTGCAAAATACTTGAAACCAGCCACCCATCAACACATTTGTCAACTCACATAGTATCTATGGGTAATTTTTAATTTTTAATCGGTTCACAATTGACATAAATATTTATTTATAACATATCCACCATAGTGAATTTGCCCATTGCGCAATGAGTGAAATCACATTAGTTAGTACTGAATATGCCTTCTATTGCGGATAAATATTGCCAGCTACCGTTCGAGCTACTATCAACGTTAGTAGGCCTTAAAGACCATGTCTCATTATTTCAAACTTGAAATCCAATGAAAACTTGACAAAGAACAATGACATTCATTTACAATTGTTCAAGTCAATACCTTTCGTAGCGGACGACGGACGCAAGTCAACTGAAATTACTGGGGCGGACGGTTCAAAAAGCAAATGCGGCTTGAAATCACAGTGGAGTCAGTAACTACTGATGGACGTATGCATACGTCAACGGATTTGTGACGTTGAAATATGACTACATTATGACAACGGTTTTTGCCGTTCCAAACATCAGCAACATAGGTCGTTTTGGAAGGAAAAATGTCAGATTTCAGAGGTTTCCAGTACACCCGACAATCTGGCGATCTCAGTTAAAAAACTAATGTTAAAGGTGCCTATTATTCCCTTAAACGGATACATTAGCATTCCGTTATCAGGTGGGAGAGCTTATCCATGCGGAGGGCGTATGAGAACACAGGGCGAATCCGTATAGCGACACAAATGTTACGTGATAAAGCAAATCCTAAACAAAGCCTAACCAAATTAGGTAGGTACACAAACTCACCATATTTTGATGCGGGAGCGTCGACACCGAACAGACCATTCAGACTAGTCGCACCACTTTTTTGGACGACCCAATGTGCCGCCCCCGCCTAGGTGCCGCCCTCAAAGAGGCGCCGTCTCATACCCAGGTGCCGCCACTGAATGGGCGCCACCCAAGTCAGGTGCCGACCCTCAAAAGATGCCGCCCCTTTAGCCAGGTGTCGCCCCTTCAGCCAGGTGTCGCCCCTTCAGCCAGGTGTCGCCCCTTCAGCCAAGTGCTGCCCCTCAGAAAGACGCCGCCCTTCAGCCAGGTGTTGTTCCAAAAAATCCCGTCCTCTCAACCGGGTGCCGCCCCTTCAGCCAGGTGCCACCCCGAGCAAAAAGTCGCACATTTTTTTTCGCGTGTCGACGACCCTGTTGTTGCATGTGTCCTAGGAACTGACTTGATGCAAACCATCTTCAGTGTACATTACTACAAATTCCCTTTACATCAGGCAATGTGACATACTTTTCCGATTTCAGTTATATTTTTGAGTGCCATGTCCCTATGGCCACTGGGTCCGCCCATGCCCTGACAAACCTGATGGAGAGCGGCCATGAAGATGACGATTATAGCAGCAGCGCTGCTTTTGCTGCTGGCTACTGCAGCTGTAGACGACAAAGTATGGCCGGCGGTCACCATACGCTACCGACATTGTGATTTTGTCTTAGTTAGTACTTTGAAACAAAACAATAATGACATGCATGTTTCCTTGTTAACGACATGGTGGGGAAGCGGCTTATGGTGACATTTCCATTCTGTAAGATTTTCACTGGGTCTGACGCTTGGAGTCTTTTTCGATATCACTGTGCATACCTTTTATTACGGCTTATTACGGTTTTTATTATCATTTATTAGACCATTTTATATTACCATTTTATTACCATTTGAAAAGAGCTGATGAGCTGATGCAGTAAAAAGCGCAAGCGGCGATAACAGCGATTCCGTTGGTGGCCGTACCTTTGTTATCTCGCCTCCGAACAATCAGAACATCATATTTTACAGCAAAAACAGTGTGATATAGCCTCTCAAATCGATATTTAACTTGGTGGGTCTACCAGCCCCACATTTATCTGGCCTCAATCAACAATTACCTTCCAATAGCCACACCAGCATCCAATCCTTCTATCATCGAATCTTCCAGGGCACTTCACGTATCACGTCACATCCCACCATGAGTCCCACGTCACATCCCACCATGAGTCCCACATGACGTCCCACCATGAGTCCCACATGACGTCCCACCATGAGTCCCACATCACGTCCCACCATGAGTCCCACCTTGAGTCCCACCATGAGTCCCACGTCACGTCCCACCATGAGTCCCACGTCACGTCCCACCATGAGTCCCACGTCACGTCTCACCATGAGTCCCACGTCACGTCCCGGCGTGTATCGCCACGTGCCGTTTCCCCACGTCACGTGCTCACTGCTCAACCGCACGGTCCCGTATGTCGCGTGACACGCGCGCTAAACGTACGACTCATGGCCGTCACGGACGCGTCAGCTGCCGACGCACCGTATGACCTTTCGGCGAGACGTCGCTCATTTCGGACGCGTCTGGACTCCAGGGGAGGGGTCAGGGGGATTCGAGTGGTATATCGTGCTCCTGACAGAAGCGCCGCCGAGGGACTGGCTCTGTTGTCATTGTCCAGCGAAGTGTTTTTCCAGGGCCGGCCAGGGTGACTGGGATGGTAGACTGGTGGATGGTGGTGGCATGGTGTGCGAATTTCGGAGATCGGCCGAGCCAGGCCAGGGTGAGCAAAGTCTCTTGAACTGTTGGTAGAGCTGCAGGGAGACGACTGGGGATGGTATAGCGGGAATGGTGGTGGTGGAGTGGGAACTTTGAACACCGGCCGAGAGACCGTGATGGCGCTGGAGACGAGGGAGAGTTATCATCATGCATTGCGTAAATGTAACACAATATAAACTGCATTATTGGTATGTTTTGTTTCCTTTAAGGTACATCTTTCAATTGAATTATGCCGAGTTTCTAGATACAAAATCATTAAATATATCATTAAACGACCCTTGTTGCTTCAAAGGTAGTTAAACATTCACTGCACCCTCATCATAATCGGCTTGAAAACATATTAAATATTGACCGGTAACACTGACACACGCACGCACGCACGCACGCACGCATACACAGGACGTGCCACTCCAGCCCGCCCGCTCCTGGTGGTAAAGTGCATCCCACCCCATGTGGTAAGGTCTGCCCCGCCCCCTGGTGGCAGGGGGACCCGAGTTCGCGTGACGAGGGGGCGTGACGCTTCGTCACATCTGTCACGCTCGTCGAGGCTGTCACCAGAGGTCCAGCCCCCGAGAACGGCGATGAATTATCGACGCAGTGCAATGTGCTTACTGGAGTGGATAGCCACTTCCCGATCGACTCAGGTGCGGAGAGAGGGAGCGGTGTAAACAGCCGCCTGCTGGCCATCGTGAACTGTGACATACGCCCTACTTTCATGGCCAGTTTAAACCGGCTTAAGGCGGATGACTTAAACATGATTAGCTGGCTTCTGGCCATATAAGTGAGGGTATCTCGCCTGCCTGCTAAGATTGTACGCCTCTACTGGTACTCGATGATTGCTGGCAAGATATCAAGATATCATACCACTTACATGGCCGAAAACTCATCCGTTTTAAGCCATTCGTTTGTCAGCACTTTCGATAGACGATTGATTGTCATTGGTTCGATTGTCATCTTCGATTGTCGATTGCCATTGATTCGATTGTCACATTCGATTGTCGATTGTCATTGTCAGCACCTTCGATGATGCATGGGCCTGCATGGCGAGAAACAACTGACTGCATATACATGCTTCATTGAATGCATCTAATATCTGTACTCAATGCATCTATAATTGTATAATGTATTTATAATTGTATAATGTATCTATTTAATTGTATGAATTTAGTTGTATGAATATAACTATACTTATCATGCATAGGTTTGCACTATGCATAATGTATAGGTATATCATGCATTTACATGATCATACACTTATAAATGTATCCTGTATGTATACCTATCGTTTGACTGAACACCTTCCTGACATAACTAATAAAGTCAATCTAAATGTGTGCGGTTCGCAGGGTCGCAGACCTTCTCAACAAATTTGTCTTACGCCGCCGCCAGCCATCCAGTTAAGTCGTTCATGAACAAAACGTTTCAGCACAATGAATGCTGGCGAAGCACGCCATGGGCACTAACACGCGAGGACAATGACCGGCTGCCTTCGGTCAACACTGCAGCAGTTCGTCACCGCACCGCTGCACTGGCCGGTTAAGTGAGGCGAGAACGCCTGGTCGGTCTGTTTGGAGAGCCGCTGTTATTGCGGTCCAGCGGAGGCTTTGGGCGGGCGATGAGGTCACTCATATTGGCCAATGTTGTTAATGTAGCGTCATAGAGGCGGTGACATCTGATTAATGGGGATGTCTTAGAGGGTCAGTTGGTGTCGTTGATCAATGTATGGTCATTCAAGTCGATTTAGTGGGACGCATTTGCAGGTGCGTAAAAATAGTCACAGGTTATTTACAGCGCTGTAGTTCATGTAGGTAATGCATTTGGGAGATATTGCTTGGACTGGAAATAGAACAAGTGCGCTAGAACTCGTGACCTTTACAAATCATGAATACATATTGGAGGCATGAGAAAGCTAAAACGAAGACAAAATAAACGACGTCTCAAAGAGCAAGCAGGGGCGGATCCAGCCGCTCGGTTTGGGAGGGGGGGGAGCATTTGGCGGATCCAGACTCTCTCTGTGGGGGCGTCTTTTTGTGGCAAAAAGCTTTTTTTCCGTGGATTTGGTCTGGTCACTTTATTTTGGCATCCGAGATAATACAATGCACTTTTGGGAAAATCACTTTTTCGGAATTTGTTTTTGGTTAAAAACACATTTTGGGGAAAATATCTTTAAAACACTCAAAAATGCGATAATCCGTAACATATACACCAATAAGCACAAATAACGCTTATCTCACTCTAACTCGCCGGGGCATTACCGAACATTCGTGAATGGGTCGGCTGATATAAATACAAAAATCTATCCATTTTTATGCGTGTATTCAAGCCTTTGCAACATTTTTATGTGGATTTCCATGCTGTAATAGGTATTTAGTTAGTAAGCGTCTCACGCGATTTTTTCCTGGCTTGCATGATAAAACCAAAACATATCAAGGCGGCGTACCTTGTAGAGGATAAGATGCTAAAATGTTATTCGTTCAAATCAGCATTAAGACGAACCGAAGACAATGACGATGGCTTCTCCATGACGATGTCCAGC
Source organism: Semibalanus balanoides (assembly GCA_014673585.1). Lineage (NCBI taxonomy): Eukaryota > Metazoa > Arthropoda > Thecostraca > Balanomorpha > Balanidae > Semibalanus > Semibalanus balanoides. The sequence continues at coordinate 30,807 of VOPJ01011806.1, read as the reverse complement.
GATGTGACGCCGCGAAGCGGCGAGAAAATTTGCATTTTATGTAGTGGAAAACGACATTTTCATATTAGAACCAGACTCTACTTGGAGCTAAGCCTCATGCAGATAATCCCTTTTCTGGTTGCACAGCTCGGAAAGATGAAAATATTGAAATGAAGATAGTTTTTCATATGCATTAATAAGCTCGGATAGTAAGTCACATGGACCGGTGGCGTGAGCCACTCAAACATGACATACAACATTCATTAATAATAACCCTGTACCGATACATCTGTACCAAACTGTTACAAAACAAGTAACAAACTGGTTAATAGTGCCCAAATGTTTGAAAGCCAGCAACTCGCAAGATTTAGGCAGAAATTACTTTTCCGCAATAGATGCGCTCCCTATGGATCCTGGAGGAGCACTGGTGGAGACTGACTTGGGAGAGGATGTCGTGGTCAGGTCCCCACTACTAGCTTCTTCGTCAGCAAGGGTGGCACGCTTGGAGCAAGCTTCCTGGTGGCGATTTCCGCGTCATTTCGGTTCGCGTCGCCTTTTTTGGAAACTCTGTGTCTAGGTTAAACATAGAGCCCCCGCTTTTGAAAGGTTAAAATATTTTTTTTATTGAAGGGATGGTCTCTGGGCACAGTAACATTACCGCCAGGGAGAGCTCTGCCAGACACTAAAATGTAATTCTTTTTTCTGATTTTTTCAAATTTGATTAGGCAATGTGCCAAACTCGTGTCCAACGGCGAAGCGGCGCAAAAAATTGCCCTTTTACTGGATAGCTGGATTTTACTTCTGCAAAGCCAGTTTTTACGATAAATTGCAATTGTGCCGTCCGTTTTTTTGGGGGGGGGGGAAATCATAGTCTCAGGCCCTTTGAGGGGATGGTCCGTGGTCCCCCTGGATCCTCCCTGAGAGCAGACATCAAACACAAACGACAAACACAGAACCCTTACCGCAAACCACCTCGACACCAACTACCTCTGTCAGAGCATCCCCGCCGTAATCAGTCACCTGAACGATACACACTGGGCGGAGAGACATGTAATCAGTCACCTACTCTGTCACTAACTCTGTCAGAGCATCCCCGCCGTAATCAGTCACCTGAACGATACACACTGGGCGGAGAGACATACATCCATCCAGAGCACGACCCGTGCACGAGGTCCCTGCAGTCGTCACATTCGAGTCAATTGACCGTCATCAGCGAGAAGCTGATGGATGCATGTCTCCGCCCAGGGTCGTCGTCTCAGCCAACTTCTCTCCCGCTGGAGGACAACTTTTGCCATTAACGGGGGTTAACGCTGCTGAGGAGACGCTACGTCCGACGAAAGATTTGCGGCCGGTGATTTGTGTGAGTGCGCTGACGTATGCAGGGGCAGTATGTGGGTCACGTGGTTAATAGAGTGTGCATCGCGAATGTCTGTTGTAATGATATATTTGTCTGGAGAATTGAAGACATTGAAACAATGGGAACGGCAACAAAACATTAATAGCTAGCTGCCTGGTAATTCATTTTGTTTAAAATGGAAATGCTCACCTTTTGATTTTTTATCTGCATTTTTTTTTGCGTGACACATGTATGGTATCAAGTTGATTGTACCTCAATTTAAAATTGAATTATTAACTTTCGATATTCACAAAAAAAAGTTTTGGGAAATTACAAAATATGTACTTGCATTTGTTGACGAATAGTATGTCCATGAACAGTATGTCCATCACTATCTCTTGTTTGAATGCTGATTTGTAAAAAAGGCATAGAGTGGATAAAGTGAGTTCGCTAAGAAGCGTGACGACGTCCCTGATTGGTTTCCATTGCCGACAAGGTCACCGTTCGGGGCCAAGCTAATCCACCGAATGCATCACGTTTTTTAAACGTTTTTTGCTTGATTATGGGAAAACGGTTCATATAAATGTTTCATGTGTGCATTGTAATGTATTAAGAACCTCTTTGGTGAAAATTTCCATGGAAAACATTCAATTTATTAAAACAAAATATGTTTTAAACACTTATTTGGTCGCCGTCCGAGACCATGCTAAACTGCAGATTTCCGTGCACTTTATTAAATGCTTGTTGATTGTTCTAGAAGTTTGGTACATATTCGCAAGAGGTAGAGTGCAAAAAACATATTATTTGCCTTCATGATAAATAACAGTGCGTAGGTAGGCTAATTTGAGGTCAAACAGTGGAATTCGTTTCCAAGTACTTGCGAGACCAACAATTATAAGCGTGGATTGCTTATCAATTTTAACTTGAAATATCTTTCGGTATACTTGCTTACATGCAAAATGCGTTCAATTTACAATACGAGCGAAAACCCGGCGAGTGAACGCGTGCCAAGACGTGCTGGAGCAGCTGGAGGACAACACGAAACTTCTGGAGTCTGTCAGCACTGGAGATGAGTCCTGGGTGTTCCAATATGACCCTGAAAGGAAGCGGCAGAGCCTCCAGTTCCAGTGGAAGACACCGGCATCACCCCGGCCGAAGAAGGTGCGCATGTCGAAGTCAAGGGTGAAGACGATGTCGATTGTCTTCTTCGACCACAGGGGCATCGTTCACCACGAGTTCGTGCCGGAGAGAACCACTGTCAACCAGCACTTCTACAAGGAAGTCCTGAGACGTCTCATCTCCCGAGTCAGACGCATCAGGCGGGATCTCTGGGAGACCAAGAGCTGGATGCTGCATCACGACCAGCGCGCCGGCGCATGCTATCAATCAGCGTCCAAGCAGTTCTTGGCCAATAAGCAGGTCGCAGTGCTCGAGCACCCTCCGTACTCACCAGACCTCGCTCCCTGTGAGTTTTAGCTTTTCCCCAAGATGAAGAACGTCGTCAAGGGAACCCACTTCGAGTCGGTCGAGGACATCCAGACCAGAGTGACCGGTAGTGCCTGAAAGACTCAAGACGGAGGCGGTTGAAGAGTTGCTACCGCGCGTGGCAGAGGAGGATTGCAAGTGCGTCCAGATCAGGGGGGAGTACTTCGAGGGCGAAACCGGATAAATCCCCGATGCGTGTGGAAATAAAGGCGTTCTGGCGGGAGTCCCGTTATTTTATAGCAACACCTCGTATATTTTGGTCTTGTCTGTCAATTCCGAGTACCAGCTACATTTTTTTGGACAAAGGTTAACATTTCTTCTAAGTTAACTACTGACATCTGAACAAGTGACATCTGCATCATTTTGTTCTTCTTTCAGCGCAGTGAGATTATAGGCGTGATAGTTGATTGCAACCCCGGTAAGGCTGCTTGTAGTCGCTCTTCTAAGATTGCCAATGTATTTTTTAGTAGCAATATCTATATCGTAATAGAGGATGTCTTCCTAATCGGTAGTCTGCATGAGTCTAGTTAGTTTGTTTGCGTTAAGTCTGCTGTAGTCCCATATTGTCCTAGTCTGAGTGGGCGTGGGAAATGATGGTTAGTTTGTAGATACAAAAATAGGAAGATGATCCATATCACCAAAAGAAGACAGTGTCCCTGTGCTATGCAGTTATCATATCTTTAAAGAAGACAGTGTCCCTGCACTAGTTACCTTATCTTTATTGCTGTTTATGGTGAGGTCTCTAAGATTTGCTACTGCTTCTGTTATTCTTGTTGCGGATGTAAAAAGTTGAAACTAGGAACGTTCTAGTGTATCTAGTGTATGACTAGGTAATAGGTATACAAATGAAAATCACCTTTCATCGTCGTCAATGAAAAGTTCAATGCAAAATATTATATTAGATCTAATGTAATATTTTGCATTTAAATTTTTATTCACGAGGAAAGGTCATTTTCATTTGTATACCTACATACTCACTACTTATGTTCCTCGCACGAGCACTCAATCATATCTAATGCATGCCTTAATCTGATATCGAAGGGTGTTATTCCACTATTACCTGTGTTTGGTCCAGCGTTCTGGGCGTATTTATTTTCTAGGAATATGTTGCCAGTGTTAAAGTCTCACAGTACGAACATTGCTAGTGGCGAAAATGAGTTGGCTAAGGCAATACTTTCCATGAATCTGATGTTTAGGTCTTCTAATCGTTCAACTGTAAGGCCTGGTGAAAGGTAAAGTCTGCTCAGGATAATATATTCTCCGTTTAGCGATACTTTTGCTCATACCCATTCTTCTTCTTCAAGTTCTAAGTGGTGAAGTCTCTTTACTGCTTAAGTGATTCGGCTGTATATAGCAGTGCCTCCACCGTCTCTATTTCTATTGTTTAAATAAGGCGTATGGGAGTCTGAAAATTCGTATCGACCAGGGTAAACTGAGCTGTCAAGTTTTGTCTCGCTAGCCATCAAAATGTCTACATTGTTTGCGTTTACAAATACCGATAATTCGTCGATTTTGGATGGAATACTGTTGATGTTAACGTGGCAAATGCTTAGGCTTCTGATGCTCGGAGGATTGGTTTCGATACCTCTGATTATGAGTAGTAATGCTGTAATGAGGCATTTTCCCAGAATTTCCTATTAACGTACTGTGATGTGTTTTGTGATGATGTTTTGCGGTGATGCTATGGTGTGTCGTGTGTGTACTGGGGATGTCAATAGTTGTGTTGTGTGCAACTAGTAACTACTGAAATGTGGATTGAGTTGGTTACGCTGCAACTGTGTGAACGGAGCTGGAAAGGGAGTATGTCATGCTCCACAGATCTGCACCGGCCTGCAAGGTAATGACCGGTCAATAGCACAAGTCAAACGAACCGTGGTGGCCGGGCTCGACAGGAATAATATAAACGATACACCTCTACTCCTTTCCGTCGTGGCGTCTTAGACAAAATATGTGCGCTACAAAATATGTATTTCTATATCACCTTCGCGCTTGTAGCACCCTCAGCTCGAACCTTGGCTGACGATATAATGGCGTAGAAATGTGCCTGTCTGCGTGTACACAAGGTGCGTCTCCTCTGCTGATGGGAGCCTCGTTGGTCTTTACGCTTATAACTGTATCCTTTTTGTGTGCCCTGTGCTGTATGCATGTTTGTACATTGAACATATTTCTATATCACCTTCGCGCTTGCAAAAAACCGAGAGTGAATGGATTTGGGCTGTATTTGTACATCACAAGTCACATCGATCTTTGGGTGAGGGTTAACCGCCCTCATATTATGTGATTATACAATATACAGTCCGTTGCGAGGTATGCCGAGTACTTACAGTTGTGACACACTGGTTATGCTTCTAGAAGAAGCGAATTGAGGACACTTCCATGAACACTTGATCGTGGTTTATCTATTCTAGATTAAACGAACAACATGTTGACATAGGCATACTTGTTTTAGCGCTGGAGGGGCAGTGTTGCAGGTGGTGCTGCAAGCAGGTGTTGCACAATCACGGAAGCAACCAGCCAAGTGAAGGCCCCTGTTGCGGGCACAGAGGTCGCTTCTGTCTCTTCATATCGATTCTACATCTGCTTTATTATCTATTGATTTTCATAGCGAAGCAATTGGTTACATATTTTACATCATGCGCTACAAAATGTGTATTTCTATATCACCTTCGCGCTTGCAAAAACGAGAGTGAAGTGATTTGGGGCTGTATTTGTACATCATCAGTCACATCGATCTTTGGGTGAGGGCCCACTTCCCAAACTGAACCCGCGAATTAACGGAAGATAATATGGCCAACAGATATGCCCGCTGCTTTAGCTGTACGATAAACAGGTGCCTGAAGCCCGGGTTAACTGGTACGGCGACCAGACCGTGGAACCTCGATGGGCACAGAGTGGTACCGAGGTCCAGGGATTACTGGTACAGCGATCAGACCGCTGGACCTCTGAAACTAAATACTACCTCGACGTGTTTGCCCAATAGCAAAAAACTTACATATATATCCGACAAAAGCGCACTAACTAACTTTGATAAGAGAGACGTCAGCAGGGGTTCAGGATCTCTGGCACGTTGACCAGACCGTAGACGCCGAGTGGCAGAACATATAAAATTCCTCCATAAAGGTGATATAAGTTCCCGGGATCGCTGGTGTGGCGACCAGACCGTAGGACTGAGGCAACGTATGGTCTAATATCAATCATATTGCTCTGTATGTTATATTGTGATGAGAGCGTCGGCGACGGATTACTGTTTGATGTTTGCTGAAGCGCTGACAACCACAGGCGTTGAGCCTCTGCCAGCAGGGACCAACCATTCGGCCCGCTGTGGTATCGGAGAGATGAAGCCCTGGTTGGTGATCTGAACTGCGTTTCTCAGGTCCTCAAATGCGGCGGTCAGAGGGCTTGTAAGTTCACTACGGAACCACCAATGGGGACAGCCTCGCAGCCAAGCGAGAAACCATTGGCAAAACCATCGACAAGCTAGGAGGCGAGGCGAACGTCGTAGCCACCAAACGGGTCACGTGGCTGAAACCGTCGTGTTATGAGCTGCTGTTTATGAACTTTTATCGTGGCCTCAGGGTCTGTAGCGGAGGCGCGACTGACGTCGTTCGGGCGTTGGCATCGAACCATGGAGTGAGGTCCCCTGCAGCGGTGACACTCGTGCGCGTATCTGTAGGAGGGCGGAGTACGGCGTCGGCGACCGCCGGGTCTGTTGAAGTCATAGCAGACGCTGAAGTCAGACGCCTGTCCGTTTGAACGCATAGGAGCGTATCCACCCCTCATAGCGCCGCCGCCGATGCTCCTGCCCATGGAACCGAGCCATATGGCCGAGCTGGGTGTCGGGACACCCCATGGGTATAGGTGTGGATTTAGCTCGCGGGCACAACGAAACTGTTCATTTTTGTTTGTGTGCCCTGTGCTGTACACCTTGTCTTAATGCGAATCGGCGTCTGTTCAGCTCAATTCGGCATATCTCATTTAAACCGACAGCAGGCATGACTGTTTGACGCATCTCACATCTCACATGCATCTCACATCGGCGTAACACACTCCTGCGTCAGAGGGCATTACAAATCGACAGTGCACCGTGCACTGTCGATTTGGTGATTTTGTCGATTTTGCGGATGTTTGGGACGATATGAACATTACATGTAGACATTATTTGCTGTAATTTGTTAAATGTAATATATTTCACATATGTGGATGCAGATAAGCAGCGTGGGATGCACCACGCGCATATCCCTTTTTATCATCTTGCTAATTTGAAAGTGTACCTGCCTAATTTGAGGGTGATCCTACTTTTTTGGACCTGAGCGCGCCTCTGCTGAAAAGGAGGTACACTCCCAGTATGTATGATGTATATTGCAGTGAAAATGTTTTCGACGCATTTATTGCACCGCAAACTACGAAGGATGTACGCGCCACACAATCGCATTCGTAACATCCTACCAAAAACAGGAGCCTGGCACCACCTCTGCAGAGTCCATTTGTTAATATGTTTACACAACACGTGTAACTCCATTAGGAGAAAAGTCAGAAGGTTTCAATATGATAGAACCAATAGTTTAGAAGCAGCAAACAAAAAATCATAGGGAGGGGGAGGGCAAAATCTGCCCCCGCAGGGAATAGGGTTAATGCAAAATATGTTTCTTATTGTGTTGACATTTACGCGTTTAAAAGTGTTAGGTACGGTATTTTAGACTAAGAGCAACAGCACACATTTCATATTGTCTTTTGATGTTGAAAGATATGTAAGCCTGAATGGCTTATAAGAATCGGTTATGATATTTGTATATCATATAAGACTTGTAAAACGCGTTGTGGTACATGACGATAAACTGCCTCGTATATTCGTGAGCCATAATTGCATAACATTCTGACATCACGCACGTGCTAATATGTCGCATAGTCCTTCAATCCTTCATGCCCCCTTCCTGCGACCCTACTTTAGAAATGTAGGGTCGTAATTCTCGTCACTTCTGCTTCAGTGTAGCGCTGCCCACATGGCGTCATCGATAGGCGCCGCGTCGGAACCCTAGTGCGTGTGCTGCGTCGTGGTGGATCTAGACATGGTGGTCGGACAGCTGGATCCATCACTTGAACTGGAGCGCACCGCCGTCTCTGCATAGACGAATCTCTGACTTCCAAAGTTGGAATCACATACCGGTTCGCCACAGCCGAGAATGACTGTCCCAAACTGTGTACTTCCCGTGGTGCTTTGCTGCTGGTTTCTTCTGCTCTTGGGGAGAATCGAGCAGGTCCCATTGTGTTGACGTGAGGTAAAATTGCTGTTCTCATTTGGCGTCTTCGGAGACTTGTAGGTGTGGTTGCCCCCGAGTCGTTCCCTTGGGCGTTAGCGGTTCGTTGTACGAGCTGGGTCAGAGACTGCACCTTTTTTGAGAAACCGACGATTCCGCAGGTATAAACCCTGCCGCTTCCATCCATCTTTATGTTGTACTGGCGATTACCGAGGGTCTCTACCACCAGCCCGGTTCTATCCCAGCGCGTAGGTTTGGGGCCGTGCTGATTCTGAACGAGCACTACGTCTCCTACGTTTAGCGGTTCCAAGCATCTTCTGTCTGTCACCTTTGCGTGTAACTGTGAGTGGTCCCGGCTCGCGAAGGTCTGCAGCTTCCCCCACTCTGGCGGGCATGGGACGGCGTCGGTAGGCCATCCCTAAGCGGTTGACCGAAGATTATCTGGGCTGGACTCTCTCGCGATGCCCCACGGCCGGGGGTGTTACGATACTGCAGCAGCGCCCGGGTCACCTGATCAGTGTTGAGATGACCTGACCTGCTTGTGTTTTCTTGAAGTAGGCGTTTCGCAGTTTTTACAGCTACCTCCGCACGTCCGTTACTTTGGGGGAAGTACGCTGACGACATTCTGTGTTTCACTCCCCAGCGCTTGAGGAATGCCCGGAACTCTTCACCTGTGAAGGGCGGTCCCCCATCAGTTTTCAGACTGATACGTGGAACCCCCCACTGTTCGGAAATATTCCCGGACTTTCTGTCGCTTCAGTGTTCTGAATGTACCATCTGTCCATCTGACTGATACTAACCCAGCCTGAGTAGCGGTCTATCGCTAGATGATATAATGGTTGTCCCATCCATTCTCTCAAGAAGTTCGATACTTACCATCTACGAATGGGAATTCTCAGGGACTGCGTGGCTTCACTGGAGGTTTCATTTGGCTGCGATGGGGATATCCTTTGGCCCATACCTTGCACTTTATTGCGCTCGGGTTTTTGGCCGTGATTGCAGCGTCCATGCCGGGCCAAAAAGAAGCGGTTCTGGCGCTGCTCTTCGCTTCCCACTTCCCCTATGCGCCAGAGAGTGCAAGCAGTTTCGAGCAACTTTACCACCCGAAGAGACTTTGGGTGCTACATCTTGTCGTTAGAATGCACACTTTCCAAGATGGCTGAACTCGTCTGCGCATAGGTCAGAACATCTTCAATGGGCTGCGATTACCGCAATGCGGAATACGGAGCGCCACTGTCGATCATAGCTATGAGCTCGGATGCTCGTTGCTATTCATGAGACACTCTTCTTACGAGGTCCACGTTTTATAGCCGAAATCCGTTCTGGTCCGTTTGAGTGGTGCCACATTGAACACTGGAGACCATTGACTCGTTGGATTTTCGCTTGCGTACTCCTTTATCTTGGTCCGTTGGTTACCGCTTCGTATGACTTGAGCACATCTTGTCAGCTGCTGTTTCTGACGTAGATGACGATGCGTATCGTTGGAGACGGATATCTGTGAAGCTTGCGTCAGGACCCGTGTTTTGTTTTCCAGGTAATGCTTGATCCGGGAATCCTTTGGTACATCAAAAACTTTTCTTTGAGGTCTGAATTGCCGGGGCTTCTTGATGTTTTCTAAAGCGACTATCAGGAAAACTTAACAAGTGGCTTGTGATCTCGACTGGCTGACAGTCAAGTTTGGGCATCCAAGTACGAACATTTTACCACTGTGTTGAGCCCGTAACGTAGGCCCAGTGCCTTCGCCCTCAACTGGCGTATCGCGATTCCAGCTTCGTTAAGAAGCGACTTCCTGCGAAGATCAGTTTCCAGTGCTCGGGTCCATCAATTGTGGTGCCTTGTCTGATGCTGCACTGACAGGTGTTTTTGCTGCAGCAAAGGAAACTCGATGCCTGTCTTTACTCCAATCTGTGGACAGGCCAGGTCGGCGATGTGGCTCGAACGATCGGACACCCGTCTTCCCATCACCATCGATGACTATTATCCTTGGAGTTGCTGAAACAAGTGATCCAATGTATTCGGTCGCAGTTAGAACTTGCTTTCCTGCCTTGGTTTTCAGCAGGTCTCTGAAAGGCGCATCACCTTGGATTGTGCGATTGGCGTACGAGACTTGGTTTAAACTCAAGCCCGAACCAGCCTCTCAAATCCCCGTTGATATTGGTTGGATTGGGAAAGTCACGGATGGCGCTCAAAGTCTCGCGCTAGTGCTTGATTTAGCCTTCCCGGTGCTCGATCGTTGAATCACGCAAAACGACAGGTATCTGCCTCCAAACACGGAATAATGTGGATGGGTTGAGTGACTACACCGTTCTCCGCCGCATGAGGGCTCGATATAGTGGACTGTGTGCCAGAACGAGTCTTCAAGCGACCGATCCCTAAAGGAGGGATTATCCACGCATCTTTCAGTCGCCTCCACATCTGTCGTTAGGTCATCCATACGACGAGTGTATGCGTCCCCGGACGCATGAAACCCTTGGGGAGTGCGCTTGTATCGGTATCTACCGAACTCTGTTATGAAGGTCGTGGCGTCTCGAGCCTGTTCAGCGAGGGGCAGGCTGTGGTATCCATTCCAGGCATCCAGCACTGACTTCTTCATTCCAGGCGGTACGTCTGATACCAGGTTGAACGGCGTGGGCGTGTGGTGCGTCTCCCGAAGAGTAGCCTCATTTACGCTCGAGAGGTTCACTGTGCGGCGGGGAGATCCGTCCTTCTTTGGCGCCACGACCATTCTTGAACACCATTGAGTGGGTCGTTGTACCTTGTGCGGAACGGGTTCTATGATTCCGTAGACGTACATCACGCGGTCAATTGATACTGCCTTCACCTTCCTTCTTCCAATGGTGTGGTTATCGGAATAGGTGTGTTGCACTGCTTGGTGGAAGTGGGCATCCTCGTGTGAAATGTATTTAGCCACCGCGATGGGCCTTCATCTCCTGCAGCCGGCTGCGTGCTCACAAGTATGAGGCTTAGCTTGCTGGTCGTAGTGAATCTTGATCCACTGCTCGATTTTTTCTCTGTTGGCTTCCGTCGCGGGGTATGGCATCTTGTCGGGAGGTGGCGGTACCGTCGATCTCTCCAGACATCCGCATGGTGCCTTTTTGCGCTTGAGTGTTGTGTCTGTGCTGTGAGATGCCGTCTCTGAGCCGACAGACGCTGAAACCGAAGGCGTCGGAAAATTTTGAGGGACCACTCCCAAGTCTCTGAGTGCCCTGTCTGACAGGTAAATGCCTCGCGTGTTACGAGAGACATATACTACCTGTTTTGTGACTCTGCCGTTGGTTTCAATGCGAAGGAGAAGTGAGCCGAGTACGTCCAAACTTGTGCCCGTCACCCCGTGGATGCGATGAGTCGTTTTGAGGAGGTATCTCTCAGGGCAATGCAGCAGTTTGAGAATTTCTGGTCCACTCGAGCACGTCATAGCTCCTGTGTCTGCACACGCTGTAGTATGTGCTCCATTTGGCACCCTGGCGTACTCTTGTCTGGTGAGACCTTTTCCCAGTTTGGTGTGTGAATCATGCATGATTGTTTACCGTGATGGTTAACTCAGGTCGGCTTTGCTGAGCAGTGCAGCGAAGTCGTCACCGTTCCACTCCAGTGTGGGGCACAGTAGCATTCCCTGCTGACGTCATGTGTTGCAGAGCAGCTGCGTGTGGCCGTTAATGGTTTGCTGGTCGATTCAGGGGCAGCTGATTGCGGACTTTGAGCTGAATTTCTACTGATGCATCACCGATACATCATCGGCCGATTCGCTGCTATCTGAGATGGCGTCTGCTTCGACAGGGCATGTGAGAAGTGGTTGAGCTTTTTACACCGATCGCACCATTTTTTCCTCGCGCCGGACAGGATGGGTCCTGGAACTGCGAGTTGCTTGTCTTGTGGCGCTCACCGCACCACTTACAAAACACGACTTTCGGACCTCTGTGGCTGTCACTGTCGGGTGGTTTGGTGATCGCACGCCGCTGCTGGCGCTGATATGGCGAGACATGGGCCGCTGCGACGTCTGAGCCAACTGTCGGAGCCTGTCTTTCTGTCGTGGACTGCAGTGTTTCTCTTGCTGTTTTTTAAGCCGTCTGCATAGCCTGCTAAAGCTCGAAAACTTAGGTCAAAGCGTAGGTAACGATCCGCAGATGTCATAATTTCATTTTGATGACGTGTGTTGTTTAGAGCCCACACAAAGCTGGGCTCTGTGGACACGTCATCTGTTCGTTTAGCTAGTGGTCCAGGCCTTCCTGGCTTGTCAGCATGAGGGCGGTGGGCATGTACATTGAAACTCGCATAAAGGCGGCTTAGACGCAGTCTGGCTACAAAAACTTGGTATGTCCTCGCCCTCAATTGCCGCAGCTCATGGACTTGTCTACGATGTATGCCGTAGTGCAGTGGCCTGAACAGCACGGACTGATATGCGTTAGCAGTTCTTGCTCCGCTGTTCTCTGTCAGACTAGGGCCACGCAGCTGGAAAAGTCGCTTTTCGAGTTCGGAGCTGCAAGCCGAGAGTAGTTCTTGTGTTATGGCACCGTGGGTTAGGCCCGCTGTGCTTTTGTAACGGTCCCATTGGAAACTAAACAAGCGCCAGTCTTCGTCATTGGCGTCTAGTCCTATCTGGGGACGCGGTATGTTCAATCTTACCGGTCCATGTCCCCTGTTCAGTAGCGCTTGAAACTGTGCCTCAGTTAAGGTGATCAAAGTGGGAGCATTAGCCATGGTAACACTTTTAAACTACCGACCGCGCCATGAAAGATATGTAAGCCTGAATGGCTTATAAGAATCGGTTATGATATTTAGTATTCAGATAAGACTTGTAAACGCGATTGAGTACATGACGATAACTGCGTATATTCGTGAGCCATAATTGCATAACATTCTGACATCACGCACGTGCTAATATGTCGCATAGTCCTTCAATCCTTCAGATGTCATTAAAGTAAACAGTTACGTCCTCTCCCGTTGCGCAGACAGCAGTTCTCAGCTTCAGGTTTTGCGGTACAGTCTGATTTCAGGCGTCTACTACTTGCGCCATCTAGGTTCTACTAGAGGCAGGCCAACTTATATTTCTGTCCCTAGATGACACTAGTAGTAAACGTCTAAAGATATGCTGTACCGCATAGCTTGAAGCCGAGAACTGCGATATGCGCCATGGGGAGGGGTAGCCAATCTTTCTGGTCATCAAAATACTTTAGAAGTCGAGAACTTCTGTGATAAACTAAGATTTTGCGTCACAAAAAAACACATGCCGAAATAAAAGTACAGAGCTAAATACAAAAGATCAGAATAAAACCTGCTCATAAAAAACAATTGACTTTTAACCCTAGGTGTGGATGAAATATCCCCTCGGTTTTTACGGAATAACTCACGTAGCCATCAATCAATTGCGATAGTGTACCCTAATTTTGAACAATTTGACACATACTCTAATATTTTCGAACTTCTCCCTCCCATGACCTTTGACCCATGACCTGTTTCTCAATGTCGTGTTTGGCGCAACTGGCGTCTCGTAGCATCAATCATTGTAACATCTGCAGTTTCCGAGTGTTTGTTTTTCAGGATCATATGCACAAGTGTTTCTAGGTGACAGTTGTGATTTCTGCAGAGATTGTGACTTCGATTGACCTTTTCAGAGATACCGAGGTCACTGACATCCGATGACCTCATATTACCTTTTTTGCTTCTGTCCGTTTTTAGGACAATTTATAACGCTGAATTCAAATCTGGGATCCATTTTAAACAATTTTATGTTCCACTGGGGTTATGCGCTTCCAAAAGTCAACCGAGGTCAATGACCTCAGATGACCTGTCATTACTTTTTTTGTAATTTATGCAGTTTATAGGTCATTTTGTGATGATTTCACATTTGGCATCCATTTAGCATACTACGATATTCCTATACGATTTTGGCTCGATTAGTATTCATTTTTACACATTTACCTACGATTTGATGACATTTGGGTCATGGAAATGACCTCAGAAGTCACCTTCTAACCCAGAACCTTAAAATTGGACGTCAATGTTTTTTATTGTCACAAGCAGGACGCTCATTTTAACTGAAGCTCTAGCTTCATTAGGAGCGAAACGCCAGGGGGTCGTACCCCCTCTACACGGTCACGCAGTGATCTTGCCTTACGCGGGCGAGGTTTAAATCACATTTTAATCACTCCTGCCTATGATAAAGGAAAATTGTTATTTTATCAAGAATATCTCCAAATTTGTTTCGATCCGTTGAAACATACATCTCTTAACTCTAGCAGCAACATTATACCTTAATTAACCCGCGCACCACGGGGGGGGGGGTGAACACCCCTTGCGGTTTTATCGAGATTACGAAAAAACAACGGCGAGCGCCGCCAAATTTGGTCTAACTAATAATTGTTTCTTTCCACACATTGTGTTACAGTTTAAGTTTCGTGTCGGATCAGGTCAGGTCACCAGATTAGGTCAAGTGACCCCACCTTCCAAATGTATGCAGTCATGCCATGACCACAGTTTCTGAGGGATCGATATCAAACGTTTAGGTTTGCGTAAAGCTATCAGTGTCTGCAAAACGTTCATCTCGGATTTTGTTTTTAAATCAGTGACCTAAGTTCGGGTAAATTTTGTGACCTCCCCATTATAAGTCAATGGAGAAACATTAAAATGCTTCCTATTTCGAGGATATCAGGTCAAAGCTCTCCTGGACAATGCTATCATGGATATTATTGATTGATTCAAGTGCAAGTTTTTTTCAGTGCTCTTTCGGGGTCATCTAAAGCCATTCGAGGTCACCAACACTTTTTCTTCAATAATTCTGACATAATGAAGATACAGAAGTCAAAAATTCACCAACTTGCCTGTCTCATCGAGACACGTCTCCTAATACACCTTTTCTTAATGCGAATCGGCATCTGTTCAACTGAACGTGGCATAGTGCATGTCATATCGTCAGGCATACTGGGGAACTTAGAACACTATTAAACATCTGACACTTTCATTAAAACAGAATATCATCTGTTCATATTCGAACGGAGTCAATGGACATCGCAGGGGCATTCAATATCGACCAATACATTATGGTTCGGTTGCAATTTTGCCGTCAACGAAATACTGAATGACGCTTGCCAAGTCACTAAAACTTGGCCTATCTTCTAATGGGAACGCTTCAGCTCCATTGCATGTATAATCTGAAAACAGTGGAATCCAGTGTGACACGTGGCCCTGTCGATTTGCAATGCCCTTTGCCGCGGAGTGTGTTTACGCCGATGTGAGATGCATATATGTCAAACAGTATGTCTGCTGTCGGTTTAAATGAGATATGCCGAATTGAGCTGAACAGATGCCGCCTCGCATTGAGAAAAGGTGTATGCATCATTAATTACTTGGAACACCAATGGACCTTGACCTGAAGTCAGTTATTGAAGTTGACGACCTAACATAACCAAATTAATGCATGTCAAAGCGCCTTGACGAGAAAAACACGATGTCTTAATTACTATTGTGTTATCATTATTAGGTAATGATAACATTATTGTGTTATCATTATAAGGTAAAAAGTTATATGAGAAAAAAAATTGCCCCCAAAACAGCATTTTGTACTTTCATGACCTCTAGAGTCTAAATAGATCTGAGCTCAAATTTGAGGACATGATTTCGATAACAATGTCAAGAGCTTTTCATTTTTTTTTTATGTTTGCTCCTAGGTAACATAGTTTCCGAGATATATGGGTGTTGCCTGAGCGAAGTTCTAAAACTGGAAAATTTGACCATTATTGATCTCTGTTTACCTCAGTTTTGACCTGAGCGAAAAAAGTAAATTTTCCAAAATGATTTTTGACGACGTTACGAACGGTGTTTGCTTTTAAGTCTACGTCTCATAGGAACCGAGTTAGAAGGGGGAGGTGTACTGTTCAAACAACTCCAGTAGGGCGTGGAACAATCCCGATGCGCAGTGGGGCGCGGGTTAAACCGACCTAACTTATGTATAGGTATACGTCATGATCAGGAGAATACCCGATGACGTACATGCTTCAGTTTCACGGTCTTCAAGTAGCCCACGAGCATGCCGGTATATTGGTAAATCTTTTGTCAGAGGTCGGACATGTACCAAGAAGGGAGCATTGGATCAGAACTGACACTATTTCGGGACGTTCGCTTACTCGGGGATCATCCGTCTTATCGCATGTCGCGTCGCGTCGCGTCGTTCAGCCCAGCTCGTATATCGGGAACGTGTCCGGACACCGACCGAATATACCGCCCTGACTGGTTCCTGGCCTGTAACTATGAGCGGTAGAACGGAACAGCTAAAACACTCAACGAGTCACTATTGGTCCAACTTTTTCACGATGTAACTTCGAGTTCAAGTAAACCTGCTGGAAATGAATGCGATTAACGGATAATTGTGGAAGTGAACTCATGTTTTCCTATAACACAAACATAGGTATATTATTGATTGTCCAAACTAAGCCAATGCGTATGAGCAATCAGCTAAATATGCATGAGTTACCTAAATAACCCACAATTTGTGCTTCGAAGATTTAAATAGAAAGTCAATATAAGAATACAAAGTAAAACACCAATAATCATGTTCTTTTTGCTTGTGTACCCTCATAGCTCTTTCCCACGACAGAGCCGATGTGTCTTGTCCGGGTCAGTGACCTTTCCCTGACAGACAAGGGACAGCAGACTGCGACAAAGCTTCGTCACCCAAATACCGCGACCTTCCGTGGCACACTCTTCAGCGAACCATCTATAAATACTCCGTACGTGACAGCTAGACGGGGCGCAACGAACCAGGGAAAAGACGGATGATCCTGAGTGCCATGGCCACGGATATTCCATACCTTAGCGCGTGTGGCGTGTTAAGCCACTGTGTCTAATGCGCCTGTGTCTAACGCCAGTGTGTCTAACGCGTTACACAAGTCACCACCATCAACGCACAGCATAAGTCTCAATACGCGGCAGACACTGGCGCTCAGCCCCCTGCCTCCCCCTCCCCCTGCCTCCTCCACCGCCGCTGTTCGGTTCCAGTCCGTTGAGTTCCTGTCAGATAAAGAACACTGACGGATGGGGAGTAATAGCAGAGACTTCTCCAGATTTTTCTTTTGGGAGTGACTAGAGCGATTTCCCCGCTGGGAATGACTACAATGCCTTTCCGTTAACCAAGTCGATACTACAATCTTCTCGTTTTCTGAGGCATCTGTTTCATCCCGACAGGTGATCAATGCGGGCTGTACGTCACTCGGTGTGATCGGTCACCGGTTGCGTCTGTTCTATCGACCAAACTGCAGCGACGGTCAGAACACGTCACTTCCGGTGCTGTGTGGGGGCCTCCGCTGCTCGGTCCGACCGTCCGCGATCGGCTCCCCACGTCCATCGCCGCGCCGTCGCTAAAACGGCGCAAACAAGCCGCGACCCATCACCGCCCGGAAACCAGGTCACACCACCATTGATGAGCCACCGCAACCATGTCCTGTAGCCATCGACAAACCATCGACAAACCATTGACAAACAATCGACAAACCATTGACAATCCATCGACAAACCATCAACAAACCACCAGCAAACCATCAACAAACCATCAACAAACCATCGACAAACCATCGACAAACAATCCGACCAAAAACATCGACAAACATCGCCAAAACTATCAACAAAAACCATCGACCAAAACCATCGACAAACCATTGACAAACCATCGATAAAAAATCGTAAACCATCGACAAACCATCGGCCAAACCACCAAACAAAAACCACCAACAAACCATCAACACCATAGACAACCATCGACAAAAACCATCGGACAAACCATCGACAAAACAATCGCAAACAATCGACAACCATCGGCAAACCATCAAACAAACCATCGACCAAACCATCATAAACCATCGACAAAACCATCGACAAACCATCGACAAACACTGAGCAAACAGTGAGTCAGTGACATGCCACCACTGGCCACCCAACAGTGACAAACCACTGTACCGTACCACACCATGTCTCACCACTGCCGACAGGCTTCCAAGAAAACCACAGTACGACATCAACGACCCACAAAATATGACTCGACCGCGCCCGGGAACGCCCCACCCGTTCTGACGTGCTCCAAGCTCCATCGCTGTCCAGCAGTACCCCGCACGATGAGCACGCCGCCAAGCCCAGTTCGTCTGTTACACCGGTACAACAACACTCCCTGCACTCTGGGCACTCCCTGTACTCTAGCACTCCCTGCACTCTGGCACTCCCTGTACTATTGCAATCAGTGCACTCTCCCTAGTAGCACATAACGTGGTCACAGGGTCATGACATCGTTGACAACGTCATGACAACGTTCATACGACGTAATTACGTCCTGAAGACGTTGTCACGACGTCGTGGAAGTCATGTGTGCTACTAGGGCTGAGGTGCTGAGTGACCTCTGACACGGGGTGAGGGTGACAGTCGGGGACAGAGGCAGGGTGACAGTCGGGGACAGAGGAGGGTGACAGTCGGGNGATAGCTGATGACTTTCTGATGGACGAGGTATCGATCAGCACAGCCGAGCCATTTCGGACTCTCCAGGACGACGCCACCTGGTGGAAATATGCACGTGGTGCGGGAATGAGATTTGCCCGGCTGATGAACAAGAAACGGGATACGGGTCAAGGAAGAGGGAGATAGAGGAGTGGGATAAAGATGGAGATAGGGAGTGAGAGAGGGAGGGAGGGAGAGAGGGAGAGGGAGGGAGGGAGATAATTAGCTTCGTATTCTTTATAAGCTGGCAACGGCAACGTACTTATGTATTAGCATGTATTCATGGTTATAGTCAAGGAATATGCAGTTTATAATAGCTTCAAACTACATAGCATAAATAATTTAATTGGCTATCTCAGGCACCTCTAATTACATTTGTTTTTTGTTTTGTTTTGGAGTGTTTTGCGTCTCTACCATAACGAAAACTGATCACCAAGCTGAACTATGTTCCAGCATCACCGAAAAAAACCTTGGTTACTGAAATTCGAGAGGCACGTCAGCTCATTACTGGAAAGCAGGCACTACAGTCTCGCTGCCAAGTCTCGTATCGCCGCCACTAACTGATTCGGGCGGGCAGGTATTCGTATTTCACTTTTTATTTGCGGGATGTGGATCGGGTCGAGAACGCGTATTTACGGACACGGCTTGAATAGCAACGTGGCGAAATAAGGAAACAATATTATCCGGGCGAATTTATTCCAGATGCGTCGCCACGCTGGGCGCGGTGGAAAGCTGTGGTTGAAATGAGAGATGCGGTTTTCAGTTGGACTGAGATTTCAGATGCCTGGGGGCGCTGGTTTTCAAGGCTGAACAATAGCCATCGGAGCTTGGTGACCGTGATGACTGGACCGGACATTAACGGACTTTGCAGCTAAAATGCATCACTGAACAAATAAACAATTTTATGATTAAAAAAATATTTGATGCGTTGAAATTCACGTCTTTGAATAATTTAACATTATTTGCGTCAACAATTTTGCCTGCTAATACTTGCATGCTTTCCTTCATTTTTAAATCACCTTTTCTTATGCTTTTTCATCAATCAACTAAATTCATTTTTCACGCATCTTTTTCGTCAATCAAGCCAACAAGGAAAATACGAAAATTGAAAACGATTACTGACCTGACATTTAAAGCTGCATTTTAAAGCACAAATCAGTTCAATTGTAATTACAAATTAACAATATGCTGACGCCCTCCTGCTGCCATATCTCTGAATTCCTTTGCCTCTGTCTCCGTTCCCGGCAGCCCCATCTGAGGCCGCAGCAGCGGCACCAGCAGTGACGTCAGCCTCGGCCTCGGAGAGAGACGATGTGGTTCCAATGTCCCAGCACGGCTGACAGAGCTCTTGTCACTCCAGCAGCGCCCGACTGCTGTTCAGCTCCGTTATACTCGGATTGGCCGTCTCCAGGCCAGTGGCTCGTTCATCTTGAACGTTCCCCGTGGCCCCGCGAGATAACAGCGCTGGTGTCACAAGGGGCCGGTCTCGTGGATATCGTCTTCTTTACTGGGCGGGAGAGGAGTGGGTGTAGTGAAGTGAGAATACATAGGTCAAGGAAGTATTTATAGGAGGGAAATGCGATGGCTCACAAACCGATAAAGCCATCGATGTGAGGCTCGGTATGAGTTCTGAAACGTTGATCTTATGTCCGCCGCGGTGCACACATGAAGTAATAGCACCGATACATATTGGATGTATAGTCAAGTTGGTGTTGTTACTATACACGAGTTTGGTGGTTATTAAGCGGTCATGTCGACGTGTCGCACAACCTTTTTTGTTATCTCGTTTAAACTGCGAATCTATCTCAAAGACCTATGTGATGAAGTGAATGCCATGTTAAACCGCGCCAATGACCTCGTTTCTTTTCAGCGAGAAGACGTTGCAAACATGTGCTGCCTTGTCTCGGTGTTCAGTGTCGTCCACACCGCTGCAGCTAGTTTGATAGCACTCGCCAGTGATGTCAACACAACTCACAAGGCTGCTCCTTCACTCTCTGCCATTATACCAGTCATCAGAGGCCCTCAAGTGACTGACTCAGCGCCAGATGCTCCTCGCTGTCTGACGTTCGCTGTGAACGTGCAGAGAACCGTTTTTCTGCGAACCACCACCAGCTGGATACCGAACACAGTTCTCACTTCTGGATTAATTTCTTGTGAATGGTGCTGGTGTTCCTGGATGGTGTTGCCGGATACTCGTTGTGCTGTCTAACTGTTGACACGTTTGACTTGTTACGGCTTTTCAATCGCAAGCAATCTTGAAGTCAGTGTTGGTTCCTAAAATGTCGAATGGTGGAATTTCCCGCAGCACCCGTTTCTTGCCTGTTGATACAGCTGGTGGCTGATGTTTCGCCTTCATCAAATCGTTGACCACTGTCACAGTTTATCGACAGTTCTGGGTGTCAGGTTGGTTTGCTGATTAAAGCGTGTACTGTCAACTGACAGGGTGATTCTTTGATAACACCGTTAAGTTGTGGCCTAGTCAACATATAGGTACTCAGTTTGTGTAACTAGATGGTTTCAATAACCTTGCAGTTTCTACAACGGCCGAAACTCCAAGGTTAAATATCATCCAGTCTGAATTCAACAAGATTCTATGAAAACTCACCAATACGTCCGACACAAGAGAAAAAAGTTTAATCCAACAATAACTATTTTATTATTAAATTTGCTCCTTGCCCAGGTAATAGATAACGTTGTAACAAAGTTGTGAAAAATCAAGTTGGAATTTTACTCTTTAACAACTCTGCGACAACGTCGTGATTGTTGTGAAATTGGAAAAACAAAGTTGTATAAGCGTCTCTATTTAACGCTACAGCAACTTTGTATCGTTACGATGTCACAAAACTTTGTTCTAGTTATAACTTGGAAGAACATCTTCACAATGTGGTACAATTATCTAAATTGAGTATATTCACCATCTTACTAAGGTTAATGATCGACCACGTAAGTCACGTTGGCCATGCTTATCAAAAGTAACTTTGTAGCAACGTTGTTTCAACGATTTGTGAGCGTGGCAAGGTAACGTTATGACAACGTTCCTGGAGCCTACAAAATTACACTATCACAACGTTGCGTAGCTGTGTTGCAACCTTGTCACAACGTTGCGACAACGTTAAATTGTTAGCTGGGTGGTTCTTTCTCAATGTTATACACATATTTCAATCAATTCGTTGACAGTTGCCTAGGATGTCAACAATGTCGAGTAGGGCGGGGCGTCAAAAACGTATTTTTCTTCAAAATTTACGCTGTCCTATAATTATCTTTTATGGTTCGGATGTCTCTGGTTCCAGCCATGTAAGAAGTCGTGTCTAGGTTTCAGGAAATCGAGTTATTTTATTTAGTCATCTGCCGTCCGGACTGACATCGCTGCCGGAAACTTCAGAGCTCTTAGCTTCACTTTGAAGTGCGATATATCCACACACAAAAAAAAAAACAGCGTGCTCCTCAGCTTCAGGAAAGCTCAAAGGCACTGGGTTATGAGAGTTCTGGTCAATCCGTGACGTCACAGGTGAGGTCAAGCTTGACAAGAAATCCAATTTTACCGGTAAAAACTGAGCGAAAACACAAAGTAACTATGTTTTCAATGGCGCAACAATGGGTAATCTATGCACCCGTCTTCTCACAGGCATTATGTATGTACGGCGGGCATCTGGTTGCATTTTTTCCGTTTCCTTTTTCATTTCCTCCTCTCTCTATATTTTTGTTGAACTTCCTTTTCACGAAGTGTGTCCGCATTATCACAACAGAACTGGAGTAAGATAATTATGGCTGATGAACATTACACTTCTGTCTCCTGATAGTCTGATACGGCCGTTGCAGTTAAACAGATTCAAGGAGAACTAATAAATCCGCCTTGCCTCCAGCTGGCGACTGCCTTGCGACTGACTTTGACGCACCGGATCCATGGCCTGCCACTTCTCCTTGTCGACACAACATGCAGGCTTATGACACCTTCTGACGGCTCTCTCAATTTTCCTGGTGCATTGCCAAGTTCTGGCACGTGCAGTGATGTCTCCCTGCAGGCTGCACCTTCTTCCGAGCGGAGATGCGGGTCATCGGCGGCTCGCGTCAGAGTTCGCTTGCCCCAATTTGTGAAGTCGGCCGGCGTCTGCGCTTTCAAAGCTGAAGCACCGTTCAGACGAAGCCCTTGACAGGACCTGCCACGCTCTCTCCTCCCCGCCTTGATCCGCTTGTCGGACGGATGCTTATATAAGCAGCTTATATAAGCAGGCTTATGCAGCGAATGTTTACTCTTCGCGGTCGTCCGAGCCAGCACAGCAATCCGGGTGGGCGAAGACCGGGAGTAGTGCTGGACGGTGGTCTGGACCTCGGAGCGGGCCAGAACTCGGCGACCTTACCTGACCGGTAAGCCAGAGCACCATTTGCGCTGGCTCTAACATACAGCCACATTGCCTGACACTGGTCGGAGCAAGTTCGTATACTCCAAGCGGAGCGATGTTTGTAAAATTTGTTTGTCGGCTGAAATGTCTTAAGGCCTTCCAAAGCTCCAAACATGGCCAACCACAAAATCAGCTCCAAAGCTCGACACCTATTTATTAGGTAACGTCTCGTTGCCAGAAGCTAGGAACGTGAAGAAAAGTGTGTGGTGGGGGAGGGGGGGCATGCGAACTTGGATCTCGCCTTGAGGGAAAACCCAATCCCCCTGCGAGAGTTTCGATTGATTTGAGCTCCTTTTCTTTGCGAATTCTTGTTGCGCTTTTACAGTTTTGCGACGAAATAAAGATTTCGATTTTTGCACACAAATGGACAAAAAGTGTAATGGGCCATGCCCCTGTGGCCCCGCGTTCCTACAGTCGTACATCAGTTGGATCATACCAGCTTAAGTGGTGGTTGTTGTTGTTAGGTACATTTTATTCAACATAACACAAAGGGGGAACATATACAAATGTTCAAGGATTGACGCAAAAGCTCAAATTGCTTATGACTAGGAGCCTTCCTACACTGGTAATAACATTCTTAAAATAGGAGCAAATCATTAACAAAAACATCTACATTCGTAATGATAATATTAACTAAATTAAATGTCGGGCGTCATCGGTGACCTTATGATAGGCCTTCAACTGGAGCCACTGTTTCAGCTAGACAGTGACGACGAACTCGCAGATGAGCTTGAGGTTGTCGAGCTCTCGGCCCCTCATGCCGTTGTCTCTTGTCAACAGGTCTAACATTGCTGGACCCGTGGTCTCTCGTCCACGGGTATAGAATTGCTGGACCAGTGGACCACGGTCTAAGGGTCCAAAGACTGAACAACCTCTAGCTCATCTGCGAGTCGTCGTCGCTGTCTAACCGAAGCAGTGGTGTTTCCAGATCAAGGCCTTCCACAAGGCACCCGACGGCGTCCGACACCTACTGGTCAAGCTGGTATGATCAAGCTGTTGTACGAGACAACGTTACTGAACAAATAGGTGTGTTGATTATGTTGTTTGAACATTTTTGAGCTTTGGGAAGTTTAACCATTATGGCAGGGGGGGGCAAATATGCCCACCCTCTATGTTTTCTTAGATATCTCCAAAACGGTACGCGTAGCTTTATAAACTCTTCAGAACTTTCGCCTTAAAATAATATTCAACATCTGAAGTCAAATTTGGAGTTTATGACTTTAACAGAGCGGTTCCAGGGCCCAGTTTTGGGAAGATTTTTCGGCGACAATTGTCGATAATACGGAAAATGGATCTTCTCTCAACGCCCTCCAGGAGTATGAAGAAGTTGCATAGGCTTTACGGATGCTTTAAATAAGTTTCAAATTATGTGATGTTCATGAGTATATTGTGTTTTTTACGGCAGAGGTGTTTTAGTACTTGAAAGGGATTTCCAAAAAGTATGAAACGCCTAGCTGACAGTCAATAAAGCTCAATATAAATTGGTTATAGCATGAAGATGCATGAAGATAGTTCTTCTTCTAATTTTGCATAATTTATACGTCTTAAGTTTCAAGGCGTGCCAGGGCCACAGCAAAAGGGGAAACTTCATAGTGATAACGATATACCAGCGATTACGGAGCATAAACAGATAGTTTGATAGAAGACTCGACATATGAGTCAGGCGAGGAATAAATACATTTTATTGCAGAGGCGCGCTCAGGAATCGAAAAAAGGGGTCAAATTATTGCAAGAAACTTTGATGCATGGGCCTACAAGGACATAACATACTGCAGTTTCCGATGAAAAAAAGCCACCAAGGGGTCCTGCTTTAAACATTGAAGAGAATAGGCGAGCCCAGGTAGGGCAAAAAGCGGGCAACTTATTGTTGAATTGAAGGATTGCAAGCAAATAGTTAATTTTGTTGACTAGGTTAGTATTATATTAGCGGGAATTTATTCCTATAAAAAGGTCTTGTTTTTTTTTTTTTTACACCTCCCAAATGGTCCTTTGATACGGCCTATGATGATTTGCAGCATTCAAAATGGAACTTCTATGACCAGTAGTGATTTTATAATTTCCGTGTAAGAACCATGATGCGGATCAACTTATTGTATATTTTCCCCCTTTTTTCGTTAACTGCACCGCCTAGGTACAAAAATAGCTTAATAACTATTTTTTTATGATGTACAAATAACGTACTCTGCATTTATTCAGAAAAAGCATTAAAAACGTTAAATTACTGGTTTAACTTCGCTCCCCCCCAATTTAGTGACCTGCACACGCCTATGATTTTTCGAATTTTAACAATCGTCATCACATATCAATTTCCCTACCAATATCTATCGATCACTGTGTTGAATTAAATCGGTTGATAAACATGGCAGCTGTGTTGGATCAAAAATACCTCTAGTTTTTGTACTTTTTGGCCCCCCGTTGCCCCCTATTTAAAATTTATGAAACTCGTTTTTTTTCAGAAATGTAGATCATGTTAAGGTGAATCGACCACCGTTTTATTTTTGCAAATCGGACGGGTAGATCTCGAGATCTCCGGGGGAGGGGGCGAATATGCCCCCCTGCCACTAATAGGGGTAGCCGGGAGCCTGCCACTAATAGGGTTAATCCGGCATTTGCTGGGGGGTAATTGCTTTCCTGATTAATTTTCCGTAATAACACAAAATCGATTAGCGCTATAAACGTGAAGCTTCGAGCACCCTTCTTGTACATCAATTTGACGTTCTTCTGTGCAAAAATATGAAGCATTATTCAATGCATTTGTGAGATATGTCGAATTTAGTGATGTCACCTACACGCGATTTTGACACAAAAATCTGCTAAACTTTAACAGACCGTACAAAAGCAAAATATATAATAAGCAAAATTGAAATCCACAAACTGATGAAGATTGCAAACGACAAGGGCTACACATTAATGTCTATCTCGGATGTTTTAGATGGTTGGTTTTGTGTACCACTTAAACTTATTCGCATAGGTTAAGAGGCGCGGGGCGCTGACAATGGAAAGTAAAAAGAAGTATTTTAAGTGGTGCTTTGTTCCGGAATGCCCAAACACTTCAATCAAGACACCGGACAAACTTTTCATACGATTAGGTACCATCCAACATCGGTACAAGGAAGAAGTAGTGTCCGCTGGTATGTGTCCGCTGATTTCTTTGCGGACACATACCACCAGTTCCGTACTAAAGTGAGGTTGTACGTCGCGTCGTTGTAACCCATTTTGTACTGTGTGTGCCTGATGTCTCGTCAGTGTCATATTTTATGTATGTTTTGTGTCATGTTTTATGTCATTGTTTTATGCATGTTTTATGCATATTTTATGCCAGATTTTATGCATTTATGATATGGTTATTTTAACATGTTTTTGTCTTGTAGCTCTTGTGTTCAAGCCTAGGCAATTTTATATTTTGACTTCGTCCATTATTGGGGTATCCCGTCGATGATTTGTGCAAATAAACAAACAAACAAATAAACAAGTAGTGCGTTTCTTGCGTTTCACCACGCATTTACTGCCTCATTGAGTTTCCAAAATACAACAAAGGCAAAGTTACAACAAAGTTGCGTCCCGAGGGAAGCAACGGGGCAGTGCCCCAAACATAACTTACATTAACCGACAGTAGAGTTCTACATGGGGCGGCTATCCCCATGGCTGGCCGAACCCCATGGCTAATGGGGTGGGCTGGATTGGAAAATCTCTAGATCATGGCTGTGGCTACGGCTGTGGCTGCATAGTCTACCTGGGAGATTTTGTTTTGCATCAATCTTATCAAGCCAATCATGGTTAAAACAAGCCGTGGCATACTGCCTTAACAGTAGACTGGAAATAAGCACATAATGTGAATTTACAAAAATCCTCACGGCTGGCCAACGGCCAGACCATTGACATTTGCGGCAGTGGCTGTGGCTGGCTGTGGCTGATTGATCCATGGCTTGTGGGGCGGCTAGGCCAAGAAAGTGCAGCCATGTTCCAACTCTAACGACCAGTGACAAATTATCCGATTGAAAAAGAAAATCCTCAACACCTTTTCACATAACTCCGGGGCTCGCGTCACCGTCGTATATAAATCAAAGTTCAAAGCTACTATAAGCGGATGGCCTTAAGTCAAACGCTCTTGGTGATAACTATGCACACCAAACTAAAGCTTTGATGCCGCAAGAGCATGGCAGGACCTCAGTAGTTTTTCACTTGGCTCATCATTAGAATATCAACGTAAAATTTCATACATTCAATGTAAAATAGTGTGTTTTGATTTTAGCATCACACATGCTCTGTCAAAAACTGTGTGCTTTGATTTAGTGGCAGCGTTCCTTAAGCCAGAGTTAAGCGGTGAAGAAAACTCGGCGACATCGCCGCTGCCCCATGACTAGCGTAATTCGTGTCGTGAGCAGGTCGATGAGTTAAGTGAGACAGCGACAATTATGGCGCTGTTTGTGCCAGTAGCCAAGGACATATAGGAGGTAGAGTCATACGGCGATTCTACAGAATCGGAACGTTACAGCGAGACGTCATTTGGATCCATCGGCCTCCTCCGCCGTTGCAGCTAATGCTGTTTCCAGATAAATGAGTGCTGTCTACCTAAAAAATAAAAATGTTACGAAGAAAGTACAAATTGTTTTCGTTGGGACGACGCGTCCCGACGAGACAAACATATTGGTGTCATCCGATCGTATTTATCTCATTATATTCAATATTTTAAAAAAGCAATTGCTGATGATTCTTCAGATTTACCACCCCATCAGAGACCTTGCGCAGAGATCACTGGCAACAAATGCCACCTGCGTCATCACGTGAGCATAAAAAATAACATGATTTCTGAAATAATTGGCCTATACAATTGCGGATCTTCGGAAAATAGGAAAGCATTTGAATATTTTCACCGTTCAACTTATATGGCAAGGGTCAGGAAATTGACCTGACCTTTGGTCACCGATATGCCAAAAAATTCGAGATATAGGATTGTAGGTATTGATACCCGAATGAAGTCTTGCAAGTTTTCAAATATTCGGAAAAAAGACTGGCTTTTTGGCACGAACACAATATTTTTGAGACGCGGTAAGGTCCACTAGACGTTATGACCTAACCTGAAGATGACTTTGAAGTCAAAACTTTTTTACCCCAAAAGCTGTCGTAATTCATGCACAAACAGCTGTACGAAATTTGTCGGGTGCCGTCCTTTTTGCGCTATTCCTGACTAGTCCATTACACCGCTACAGCTAGAGTATACCCAAATATCTCTCAATCAGTGTCAGTGCAATGTAGACTGTAGAGCTAGCGCAAATGGTGCTGTTGGCTTACAGGTCCATTTGATCGCCGAGTTCTGCCCGCCCGAGGTCCAGACTCCAGACCATCGTCTGGCCCTGTATCAGGGCCTACTTCGTCGACCCGGAGTTCCTGCCACTGACGCTGCCGGCCTCGGACGACCACGAAGAGTAAACCTTCGCTGTGGGTATCGTCGACCAGCGGATCAGGCGAGGAGGAGAGAGGTGCAGCTGTCTGTCAAGGAGCTTCGTCCCGACGGAGCTCAACTTTGAAGCGCAGACGCCGGCCGACTTCACAAATTGGGAGGCAGACGACTCTGACGGAGCCGCTGATGACCGCCAGTCTTAGCTCGGAGGAGGTGCTGGCCTGCAGAGACACCACTGAACGTGCTGCAGAAGCCTGGCAATGCCACTGCCAGGGCATCGAAAGTGGGCCGGCAAGAGGTGGCATACTCATAAGCCTGCCAGGTGGTAGTCGACCAGGAGAAGCGGCGGGCCGGGATCCGGTGCGCCGAAGTCAGTCGCAATGCAGTCAGCCAGGCGCCATCTGGAGACAAAGGCGGATTTATTGGCTCTCCTTGACCTGTGAACTGCGAGCTGGCAGTATCAGACTATCAGGAAACAGAATTGTTTTGTTCATCAGCCATCATTATCTTACTCCAGTTCTGCTGTGATAATGGGGACGCACTTCGTAAAAAAACGTTCACCAAAAATATGAAGTGAGAAGGAAATACAAAAAAGAATAACAAGTTACAAAACGCAACCACATACCCGCCGTACATGCATCGTGTATGTGAGAGGTCGGGTGCATAGAATACCCACCGTTGCGCCATTGAAAACATAGTTACTTACAAACTTAGTGTTCTCGCTCGATTTTTACCAGTAATTTTGCTTTCTTGCTTGACCTGATCTGTGACGTCACGGAATGACCTGACCCCTGTTTTTTTTTACTCTGACTTGAAATTTCATGGACATGTACAGGAAACTGCTAGAACAGCTGCTGGGCTAGCACGAAGTTTGCTTCGTAGCAGCACTGTCTGTAGGAACCCCGACTTCATGACAACCCTCTTCACGTATCATGTTCGCCCCAAAATATACTATTTATTGCACCTTATGGACTATCGGATTTGCTAAATATTTGCATCTGCTAGAAAGTATCCAGAGACGTTGGACTTAAGAGGTTGAAGAGCTGAGCAATTTTAGCTACGATCATCGGATAGCAATTATAAAGCTCTTTTCTGTCCAGGGTCGTCTACTGAGGGCTGATTTGGTCCAGTATTGGACAATTATCTCTGGACGAAGTTGCATCCATTCACAAGACCTCTTTCACCTATCCCATCACTGCTGCAAATCCTTTCAAGATGATTGTACCTCGCACTAGGACCAGCCTCAGCAGGGGATTCTTCTTTATTATACTTGTTAGCACATGAAATAACATTTCAGGTGCTAAATAGCAACTTATTAGCACCCCATGATGTTGTAATATTTACCAAGTACCAGCTGGCTACATTAGTGTCGGAGACACCTCCGTGCTCCGTCTCGTGCCGAACGGGTTGCCCTGCCGCGCCGGTCGTGCTCGGCGGAGCAAAGCGGCCCGCCGCCGTGCTGCGCACAGCGGGCCGCGCAGGGCGCGGTCGAGCGGCCGTGGCGAACGAGCCGCGAAGGCCAGGGTTGACCGGGCCCGGCAGTCTGCGTGCCGGGGACGCACGCGAGGCGGAGTGGTCGTGTAGATGCAGACCGTTGTATTAAAGTTAAGATGAAGGAACGGAAGTGAACTTTTGACGTTTGGCTGGCTGACGCGGGCTGGAGCTGAGCGTGGCTGGACGCGGGCTGAGGGCTGACGTGCGGGACAGCGTAAGGCGAGGGCAAGTGGTTGGCGGACGTAGATTATACAAATTGCGTCTTTCAAGGTAAAGTTTCGCCATTTAAGCATGGAGGGAATGGTTCGTGTCCGCCAGCTCCCTTGGTTGGCTGCCCCGGGCAGGCCTGGTGATGTCCTGGTCGTGGCGTGGGCTGGTGCGTGAGCTTGTCAAGTGTATGCGCAGTAAAGCCAGTTGGGGGATGGGGTCTGACTGGGGAGAGCAGAGGCGTCAGGCACTGCTGCTCCATTGTGTCGGTCAGGAGGCCAGACGACTGTTTCGGGCTGAGTGCCCGTCAGGGACCCCAGGTCAGGGCGGGGCAGACCCTAAGCAGGAGGGAAGCATGTCGGCAACGACGCCATTGGTTGATGCCACCATTGCAATTTTGGGTCGTTTGTTTGAGAAGAAGCTGATGTAATCACAGAGAGGGTTCTGTTTCGTAAATGCACCCAGGGGCAGGCACCCGTTCGTACCTTTTTGGCAAATTTCGCGAGTGTAGCCAGAGGTGTGCGTCGGCGCGCCTGAAGACGAAATGATCCGGGATCAGTTTATGGAGGGGTTGCTCGTTAGCGTCTGCGTGAACCCTGTGCCAGGGAAGATGGAAACTGACTCTGTCTCGTTGGAGGGCATTGCTCTTGCAGAGGACCAGGCGTGTGAGCGACAGCAGACCATGAAACGTCTGCTACCACCAGCTGGAGGATCTCAGCCGGCACCAGTTGAAGTTGCAGCAACGGCTACCAGGCGGCAAGCTCCCACCACACGTGG
>VOPJ01011803.1:0-7500 GCA_014673585.1 Semibalanus balanoides | reverse complement strand
CCGGAAAAACAGCTACGGTTAGCTCGCCGCCAGACGCGTGCGCTGGAGACGGTAGGACATGACACGTAGTACCTGATCACTACGCTCGTTAATATCCACTCAGCCGCCCGGGCTTTGCGCGGCAACCCTTTTGTCCAGAGACTGTACTAGGCGTCTGTCGGAGCCAGAACGCCACTCTATCGTACGATTTCTCGGAAATTACCAGGAAACTTACTTCTTTCTTCACATATATTTTATATATATATATATATATATCCATCACTTGTTCCAAACCAAAGTCATATTCGTAGTTTTGAGCTCAAGATGCACCGTATGGTTAAATTTCAAGACAACTTTCAATGTGAGCTATTCACTTTAACCCTATTACTGTCGGGGGGGGGCGAATCGGCCCCCCTTGAGGTTTTTTGCGTACAGTTCATTACAGTTCATACAGTTCATTTCAGTTCATTTCAGTTCATTTCAGCGTACAGTTCATTTCATGGAAGGATTTTCGCTACTACTGTGAAACTTGAGTGATTTTCCTTAATTCTTATTAATTAGTAAAGTAAAGGGTTTGAATTCGTTGCAATTAATTGTTAAATGTTTTTTTTTTCTTTCCATTTCGGAGTAAGAAAGAAGCGCGGAGGCTGGAGATGTTCACCAACGGGCGAAATGCCATCAGTCCGAGGCCTGATATTAAATTGATATAAGGCTGCATCGCAAAACACTTACTGAAGAAAAAGCGGAACGTCACTGGAAAGCAAGCTTGGAGATGTACGTATGATCACTGCAAATTTATCAGGTTGTTTTATTTGATACAGCAGTTTGACTGAGGACAACCAGTTCCGCAAAAAAAGAATCACCTTGCTTTGAAGGAATATTGACCATTTTTGCCATCTTCAAAATGAATATTCTTCGACAACATCTACGTTTGTATGAACATGCAAAATAGTTATTGTGATGACTATAGCCTGTCGCGTGCAGCCGTATACCTAAAGCAAGAAACCATCCCTACTTTTGAGTTTCAACGTCAAGTTGCGCGATTGGCGAATGTTTCCAATATTGTATATTGTAATCATTTATCAAAATAAATATGTGATATTGGAGGAGAAAGAAGCTGAAGTGCATTACTGATTTGCTGTTTTATGTCTGCTTTTCCGTTTACCAACAAACCTTTCACCATGAAAATGGTGGTTAATAATTGTTCTTATTTCATGAGAAATTGAGCGGCCGCGGTCGGGCGTCTCGGTGTTACGAGTAGTGCATTGGTTGGGCTTTAACCCCAGCCGCAGGTCTCGGGTTCGACCCCGGGAACACGCATTCTGTAATGCCATGCTTGTGCAATTAAAACGTTTAACGACATATCATTCAAACCGTTTTCGACCAGCAAGGGTCTCGTGTACTATCGTCGTAGTGACGAGCGGCCCTAACTAAGAAACATTAAAAAGCATTGATCCGATTATTATCATATTTCGATCGGTACCGTATACCGATGAATATGCTATTAGTATATTTTATATCCCAGTTGCTATCAATAACTCATCACCAGACCACACATTCCCTTAAATTCGACGCCCACCTGGGACGCGCAGGCCGAAGACCCGGCATAGAATGCATTTCATTTCGGCAAGAAAAATCAACAAACAACCATCACCGTTTACTCGATGCAGCTGGTTGCAGGCCTGCCAGCAATAGTCCTATAGCAGCATTGGTACAACATTATATGACCTTACAGCAGCAGAAAGGAAGGGATTATACAAAATAAATAAACCTACCCTAAAAAACGCAGCCCCCACCTTGCTTTAATTTTTGTCTCTTTTCTCGATCGTTGTACGAACTTGGCGCGGCCTCTGCGCCATGGGCTGTTGCAGATAAACTTTTATGATAACGAAAACGCAGCCCGTGGCTCGTTTTTGGGTATTTTTTGTTGTTGCTGCGATTTTTTTCTGTGACTTGTTTATAATAACGGATGGCTAAGAATTGACAAAAAAATCGAGCCGATGGCTCGAATTTTTTTTATAAGAACGGCCTCAGGTCATTCATAACTCAACTCAGAATCTTCAAACTTGCTGGCTTTTCCTAACATTTCATTGCGCATCGGAATGGTTGTTACTTTTTTTACAAATTATGAATTATTACGGAGGGGGTCCAGGTTCAGTTTTTAGAGGGGAGCGCTGTCGGCCGTTTTTGACAAAAATCTTTGCTATGTTTAAAGCCACTCATGGAAGAGTTTGTGTGTTGAAGAAGAATCAGTGCTAGCCAAAAAACAGACTCGGTAGTTTTAGAAAATTAGTATTTGTTCAGATGGCTCATCTTGAAAATTTTTTAAAATTTGAAATTTTTGACAATCCAAATTTTTTGAAAAACTTAATATTTTCACAAAATGCATGCAATGTTTTATTTTTCGAGACGCTGTCAAAAAACGGATGTATGTTGAGATAAAAACATCGCCAAATAATATGTGTTTGAAAGTTTCAGCGGTGATATCTACAGTATTTGATGACCTGATGTCAGGTTCAAATGCTAACCTTCCAATGTAAGTATAATGGTGAAAAAATTGAAAAAACTTAGGTGTATTCAATACATTGCACAATCCAATTTATTTCAGTATCATGTCATCTTAGGCCTTCTTAATGGAAAAGGAACATGAATTTAGTCAGTGACCTTTTGAAAGGTTCATTTCAAGGTTCACCAACACCTTTTCAATAAACTCGTGACCAAAACATCATTAGAGACTCACAAATGGTCTAAAATGTTGTCTCGTCAAT
This sequence comes from Semibalanus balanoides, assembly GCA_014673585.1. Lineage (NCBI taxonomy): Eukaryota > Metazoa > Arthropoda > Thecostraca > Balanomorpha > Balanidae > Semibalanus > Semibalanus balanoides. The sequence goes on along the minus strand of VOPJ01011803.1, from coordinate 4,753 downwards.
ACGCGTCTTTATATGCATTTTGACCGACTTACGTCACCTTTGACCTTGACCTTGACCCAGGGGTCAAATTTTCGAACGTTGACAACAGTTTATATGATTTGAACCGCAATGACGAGAGAAAAACACGATGTTGCCCAAATAAGTGCTGATATACTTAAGATAAAAGGTATTAACGAACATAACATGCTGAAAAACAGCGTTTTTAACATTGTTGACCTCTTACAGTCCAAAACCAATTGACCTTTAGGTCATTTTTGATGCATCATGTTTGAAAGACAATTAAAACATGCTTTAACAGTATGTTTTCGGATTCCTCCTAGCTGCCATCAGTTTTCCGAGATAATGGCAAGGTTTCCTGAAAATATCATGTTTTTTGACAAAAATAATTTTTGATGACTAATTTGACCTTGAAGATAATTGACCCAAGGTCACCAAAATTTGACCAAAATAAGGTTCATTGTCGACCTTATCACACACCAAGTTTATGTTTGGCAGCGGAAGATCTGAAGGGGGCGAATAAAGCCCCCCCCCGACAGGATTTCGATATACTTTTCATCCCTCCAGGAATAGGGTTAGAGGCTTATAAAGAATTTAACTCCAGTTGAATTGTTACTTATGAATTGAGCCGTCTTGTAAGACTCGGATTGATCGAGTCACTGCCACTCTAACAGTAACCGGCCCCGAACCAGGAACGGACCAAAGAGTTCTGGTAGAACCATGATTGAGTCCACAGTAAACAGTTTGAAAGCAGATTGAATCTGGTTCATGACTCAATTGTCCAACGTTTATTGACTTTAGTTCAGCGTTGCAAAAGTAGCCTTAGCTCGTACTGCGTTTGACACACGTTATGCGATCCACATTAATTGGGTTGGAATCGATCCGGGGCTCGAAGTCGTATTGAATCGATTGAATCTAACGCTCTGACTGGAGATATTTGATTAAAGCACAAGCTTCTGATATTCTGACTGAATCGTGTTAAATTCATTAGCGCTGACTTTGGTTCATGACAGGAATAAAATAAAATGAATCGAATATAATTCTGCTGCTTTCAGTATAAATAATTAACAGAAATAAGCTTAAGCGTCGGACATATATTACTTAATATGATGCATAATCAACCCATTCCTCATTGGTTGAGGCGACTTAAGCCCGACTTAGCCGTCGGATGATTGACTCAATTTTGACTCATGTACTATTATAAACGAGGCGGACTGACTTGCATTCATGACTCGTTCCCCTAGGGGTTTGGATTCATGATGTTTGATTCACGCAACCCACTCCTATGATGCGCCAGACATATGATGAACTTGATTTGTTCGAGCTGACTTAATACGAAAGAACCGCTGTCTGATACGCCAGTGGGATAAAATGAATTACCGTACTCTACCCCCAACCGGCCTAAATGCGCTCACTCATTCCCGGGAGCCCGCGGCTGGCTCGCCGGCGCGGTTCCGAGGCGGTCCAATCGTGACGTCATCGTGCTCCGACAGCTGCACTGCGACTCCTCCCCACCCCTAGGGAGGCTACGGCTATGCTGACCCCTCCCCCGGGCTGACCAACTTTCGTACCTCACTTCATAAAACGCCCTTACCACAACAGACCTGGTGTTTTCATTCCCAATGTGTATTTACACGCTTTCACGGCAACGTTCACAGTGCCCAGTGCCACCTTCACCTCACCCTACCCCGCTCTGCTAACGATTAACCCCCTATTCTCCCCCCTATTCTCATAACTGCCCCACCTGCCAACACCAACACGGACCCCAGCTGCTCATCGACCCCTCGCAGTCATTCCAATTACCCCCTCTCCATCCAACCCAATTAGCCCTCCCCACCCTGATGACGTCATACTACTCACTGGATCGATCAATTAATGCACACCCCTCCCCATCCCTCGAAAACATGCCTCTCTGGGTCACTGAGCTAATGGGGGGGGGTAGACCGGGTAGAGTGGATACTGGATGCATTGGAGATGGTAGAGCCAGCAATTGACCTTACTTGGTGGGGTTTGAAGGTGGCTGAGGTCACTGAAGTCACTGATGCAGCTATCTGTCTTCGGCTCTCTCTTTGTCTGGGCTGAGGTCACTGAAGTCACTGATGCAGCTCTTCATCTTCGGCTCTCTCACTGTCTGAGCTGAATCCGGGCACTTAAGTCCCCTCTGGCTTAGAGACCCTCTAAGTAGTTGTCGCCGGCCACCACTGCTCGGTCTGGTGGTCTGGTCCTTTCTCCTGGTCTGGTGGTCTGGTCCTTCCTCCTCTATCTTCAAAAATCCTCAGTATATATATACGAAGCCGCTTACGCCGTCTTCCCCCTCCGTGCTTTCCGCCGGTAATCGATTTGGCGGTGACATTTCCTCCATCGCTCCCCATATCGGTTCGCCTTCCCATGTACTCAGCGCTGTTCCTGTCGAGCTTCCTGAACGTGTTACGCCACCTCCGACGTTAACCAGCTTTATTCTCTTGGTTGTTCACTATCCGTCTTGCCGGCCCTGCGGCTGTGTTTGCTCACCTGTGCCTCAACTAGGTTCGTCCTGTGACGTATCGTTTGGTCTTCCGTTTGCTAAGTGCCTTCCTGCGCTGATAAGCTGTGAATTTTTTTCCCGGGGTCGAAACGTCAGGGAGGTATTTAGCCATTTCCGCCGAAATTGGCTTTTAACAAGGCCTCTTGCTTTCGATCTTGTTACTGAGAGTCCTGCGCCCTTGGGGCGGCCGCTCCGCTGGATATACATCCGGGGCTATGGGCGCCCTGCCGGATGATTTTGCCGCCTTTCACCGCGCTGACACCTGGTGGAGGGGTGCAGAAGGTGGATGTTTTTGTCGGCTGGCCGACTAAGGTCTTTTTCGGCATCACCCGCCTCGCACCTGCCTCATCGGTTCACTGGCGGCGGTGGCTAGTCGCTGGGGTGGGATCCGCCCCTGTTGTGAAATGATGTAGGAGTCGGCTGTGAGGTTATTCTATGTAAGCGACATTACACTAGTATGGCTTATTCCAAATTGGTGTCAATGGTTCTTTATTTTTCAATTAGCTAATTCCAGCTCTAAAAATGGTATGGCCCATGCCATACATGCCATACTGCATTCTCCATCCTTCTAACGTGGGTTTTCATCGTTTTGTTTGGCCCTTTCGAACGCTTGGAAAGTGTTTCGCTCAACACCAACGGTGGAGTCAGGGCGCATCCGGGGCGCATCCCCACCCCCACAGGAATTTTGGGGCATTAAATACAAGTATGCCCCCACGCGTTCCTGTAATGAGCGTGACATCAATGATCTTGATAGAAAATTATGGATATTTACAATTTTGCGGGGAAAGATAACAATTTATCGTAAAAATTTCCCTTGCTGCAGTCGATATCCAGTCAAAAACTTGACAATTTCGCGCCGTTTCGCGGCAAGTTTTGCAATCGCATATACAAATTTGGCAAATTAATTTTATTCAGTGTCTTGCAGAGGCCAATCGCCTATATTTCTGGGTTTTATCAGGTAAACTCGTAAAAATTTCGCGCCGCTTCGCGGCGCTAAATAACTTTATAACATAAAAAAGTACCTATTATAACATGGAAATTCATGTGTCTTGCAGAAACCAGCCGCCTATATTTCTGGGTTTTATCATGCAAACCTGTTAAAATTTCGCGCCGCTTAGTGGCGCTGAATACTTTTATATATAACATAGAAAGAAGTATCTATTATAACATGGAAATATATGTTGAAATGCTGCAAAAGCTTAAATACGCACATATTTTTTTTTCGTCATTTCAGCCCACACCCACTGGAAAATTGTCGGCAACGCCCCTGCAAATGGGTATGAGATAAACGTTATTATTTCCTATATGTGTACCCAGAGGCGTAGCCAGGGGGTGCAAATGGTGCTCCTGCACCCGGGAGATTTCGCCGGGCCCCCTGTCGGCTGCAAACACACGGCCAGGCGGTCGTCCATTTTATGTTGTTGTAAAAATACCATGAGAAAAGCGGATCAAGGGGTAGAAGCCCAAAGGGGGGTCCCTAAGGGACCCATATTGGAACGTTTCGGGAACCGCTTGAACCAAAACTGCTTCGTCGCTAAAGCCCGAGGCCCTCTGACCCTTGGCAAGCAACCATCTCAGACAGCTGAGAGCTTCCCCAGATCAGACTACGGTACTATCAGGTCTGGAAAAGGCCCTGTAGACTAGCTCAGGCCCTCTGAAGCTATCCTAGGGCCCCCTCAAGCTGGCCAAGGGCCCCCTCGCGCTGGCCAAGGGCCCAGCAAGCCTTCTGAGGGCCCCTCAAGCTGGCAGAGGGCCCTTTCAAGCCGGCCGATGCCCAACTCAGGGGGGCTGAGGACCCTCAAGCTGGCCAAGGGCCACTCAAGGTCTCTGAGGGCCCCCTTGAGCTGGATAAGGGCCTCCCTCAAGGCTGCTGTTGCTAGCCCCATATTCTCTATCAAGACCCAATTGTATACATTTAATGTGGGCGAGGATGGATGACATTGTTAGAATTAATGATTGTGGATGGAAAAATGATCGTAACCATGTCAAATATTTATATTTTAATAAAAATAGTCCAGAAATATAAGTTAACAAGCTTTCGGCATTACGCCATTATCAAGTTTGACAATAAACATATTTTCAAATACACGCACACTCGCATCCTCTTCAACCGTCCTCAGCGGAAAAGATTTTCTTTACATTTGTACAGTCAAATGTAGCACCTCCCTTAACCCGCGCCCGACTGGGCCTCTGCATTTCCTTCGCCCGACTGGGGGTGTTTGAACACCCCCC
>VOPJ01011799.1:0-12916 GCA_014673585.1 Semibalanus balanoides | reverse complement strand
AGACCGTCGGCCGTTATAAACGTCACGGCTGTGACGGACCACACGCTCTCTGTCGGTCCGACCACAGACCGTCGGCCGTTATAAACGTCACGGCTGTGACAGACCACACGCTCTCTGTCGCGTCGGTCTGACCGACCGCTGGACCGTGCTGTCGGTTTATCCTTGTTCCCTGAGACATTCTACGATTGGTCGACCAGAACAAATTACTATCATGTTTTATTTATCTCTGCGATTAAGTCTAGCGGGTTATCAGAGGCGGGAAAGCCAGATGTGACAATGCAAAAACAAAGCCGAGCAGCGGTTTTCAAGATATAGCCTTGGGCACTTCTCGGAGGTCACTCAGCAGGCCTACATTTCGCTGCTCGTAGTTCTAAAACTATCGTAGTAAACGGCATCAACAACCTGCATACTTTCCAACACACACTGAATTGAGGCACATTTGAGCAATCTGTTCTTTTTTCTCTCACTTGACCACTTGATCTATTTTTTGATGAGTGACCAGGACAATTCCTCAATTGAAAGTCGAATTTCCATTTGAAGACATTTCAAGCCTGGTCAATGTTAGTTCAGATAGACAAATACAAAAATGACTTCCGGCCTCTAAATAGGAATTTTGAGCCTCCAAATATGATAGATCGACAAAAACTATCATATTGTATTTATCTGCGTGCAATTTGGTTTAATGGGTTATCCTAAGCGGCAAAGCCAGCTGTGCTTTCGAGAGGAAAAATAACCCGAGCAGCGGTTTTCAAGATATAGCCTCGGGGACTTTTAAGAAGAGAGCCACCTAAAGTCTATATTGGGAGGCTCAAAGTTATAATTGGAGTCCAAAAGTCACTTCTTTTATTTGTCTCTGAAAGAACATTATCAAGCTTGAATCGCCTTCAAACAGAAATTCGGCTTTCAATTGAGAAATTGTCCTGGTCACTCATACGCAAAAAGATCAAGCGGTCACGTGTTCAAAACAAATACAAAATCCGAGATTGCAAAAATGTTCCTCGGTTCAATGCGAGTTTCTTCAATATTTTTTGCTTTTGTTGTCGTAACTATAACGGTTTGTGAAGTACCTACGACTTTGAGCCGCCAAATGTAGTGAGCCGATAAGGGACCTCCAAAAAGTGCCCGAGGCTATATCTTGAAAACCACTGCTCGGATTATTTTTTCGTTAGCACAGCTGGCCTCCCCGCCTATGACAACTTCGTTGACCAAACTAAAGAGATCAATTAAATATGATGGTTATTTATTTACCTACCATATTGGGAGGTCCAAAAATAATATTTAATGGCCTTATGCCATTTTTATTTGCCTGTTTAAAAGAACATTGACCAGGCTAGAATCGAATCGTCTTCAAACGGAAATTCGACTTTTAATTGATGTATTGTCCTGGTCACTCATAAAAAGGTCAAGCGGTCACGTGACCACAAAATCAGGATAACACAAAAGTCCGAGGTTGCAAAAATGTTCTTCGATTCAGTGTGAACTCGAGAAAAAATCAGATTAATACTATTAACAATGATGGCTTGTGAACTACGAACCGCCAAATGTAGGCCTGCTGAGCGACCTCCGAAAAGTGCCTGAGGCCACATCTTGAAAATCGCTGCTCAGATATTTTTTCCGTTGGCACAGCTGACTTCCCCACTTATGATGATCCCCTAGACCAAATTACGGATAAAAATATAACATGGTGGTGTTATGCCTAGGTCGATCTATCGTGGAGTGCCCCCACTGCCTTCGTCACCACCCGCCCAGTCATGTCTGCTGGCCACCCCACTCCCTAGTCTGTTCTCTGTCCGCTGGCCACCCCACTCCCTAGTCTGTTCTCTGTCCGCTGGCCACCCCACTCCTAGTCTGTCCTCTGTCCGCTGGCCACCCACTCCCGCCCGCTGGCTTTTTTGTTCCGCTTGCACCCCACTCCCGACTAGTCTGTCCTCTTCCGCTGGCCACCCCACTCCCCTCAAAGTATGTAAGGGGTCACCCCAAAATAAAGCTGTCCTCTGTCCGCTGGCCAACCCCACTTCCAACCTGGCTTCTGTCCTCTGTCCGTGGCCACACGGCTACAGTCCCACCCCCCCTCCGCCCCCCCCCCACCCATCGCCGCCCCACAGCCCCGCCCGCATCCCTCCCCCACGCCCAAGCCCACTCCCTGGTCTGTTCTGCTGTTTCCGCTGGCCACCCACTCCTAGTCTCGTCCTGTCATCTGTCCGTGGCCACCCCACTCCCCTGGTCTGTTCTCTGTCCGCTGGCCACCCCACTTCCTGTCTGTTCTCTGTCCGCTGGCCACCCCATCCCCTAGTCTGTTCCTCTGTCCGCTGGCCACCCACTCCTGTCTGTTCTCTGTCCCGCTGGCCCACCCCACTCCCAGTCTGTTCTCTGTCCGCTGGCCACCCCACTCCCTAGTCTGTCCTCTGTCCTCGTGGTCGCTACCCGTGGTCCCCCAGCCTCCAGCCCATGACCGGTATACTACCCATATCTACTCCTTCTACCTCCCTCTCCCTCCCTCCCCTCGCTCGCTCGCTCCCTCCCTCGCCCTCCCCTTCCCTCCTCCCTCCCTCCCCTTCCTTCTCCCTCCCTCCTCCCTCCTCCCTCTCATGTCAGAACCACACCCTCCCCCTCCCCTACCAAACTCCTTCCCCTCCCTTTCCTCCCTCCCTTTCCTCCCTCTTCCTTTCCTGTCCCTTCCCCCTCCCCTTCTTCCCCCTCCCCAGCCATGACTGCTACCCATCTCCTCCCCTCTCCCTTGTCCCAGCCTCTTAAAGCCATAACCCCTGCCCCCTCCCTCCCCCCACCAGTCGAACAGACTCCGTCGGTCAGCTGATATCTCACAGCAGAGCGGCCAGTGCTGTCCCAGTTCCCGCAGTCGTGGCCAGTACAACGGACAGTGACCCTGACCAATGTTCGTCGCCAGACCGGTATACATGTACCGTCCAGAGTTCATCAGACTACACCGTCCAGAGTTCATCAGACTGCACCGTCCATAGTTCATCAGACTGTACCGCCCATAGTTCATCAGACTGCACCACACAGGGTTCATCAGACTGCACCGTCCATAGTTCATCAGACTACACCGTCCATAGTTCATCAGACTGCACCGTCCATAGTTCATCAGACTGCACCGTCCAGGGTTCATCAGACTGCACCGTCCAGGGTCATCAGATACCACCCCGTCCATTAGTCATCAGACTGCACCGTCCCGAGTTTATCAGACTGTACCGCCCATAGTTCATCAGACTTGCACCACACAGGGTTCATCAGACTGCACCGTCCAGGAGTTCATTCAGACTACTCCGTCCAGAGTTCATCAGACTACACCGTCCAGGGTTCATCAGGACTGCACGTCAGGGTTCAATCAGACTTACACCGTTCCATTAGTTCATCAGGACTGCAACCACACAGGGTTCAATCAGACTCCACCGTCCAGAGTTCATCAGATGCACCGCTCCCATAGTTCATCAGGGACTAACACCTCCATAGTTCATCAGACTGCACCGTCAGGGTTCATTCAACTGCACCGGTCAGGTTTCATTCAGACTGCGACCGTCCAGGGTTTCATTCAGGACTATACCGTCCAAGAGTTCATTCAGACTTGCACCGGTCCAGGTTTCATCAGACTACACCGTCCAGAGTTTTCATCAGACTGGCACCGTCCAGGGTTCATTTTCAGATATACCGTCCAGAGTTCATCAGGACTACACCGTCCATAGTGTCATCAAGACTACACCGTCCATAGTTCATCAGACTTCACCGTCCAGGGTTCATCAGACTGCACCGTCCAGGGTTCATCAGACTACACCGTCCATAGTTCATCAGACTGCACCGTCCCGAGTTCATCAGACTGTACCGCCCATAGTTCATCAGACTGCACCACACAGGGTTCATCAGACTGCACCGTCCAGAGTTCATCAGACTACTCCGTCCAGAGTTCATCAGACTACACCGTCCAGGGTTCATCAGACTGCACCGTCCAGGGTTCATCAGACTACACCGCATTAGTTCATCAGGGACTGCAACCGGTCCAGGGTTTCATTCAGACTGCACCGTCCAGGGTTCATCGAGACTATACCGTCCAGAGTTCATCAGGACTGCACCGTCCAGGGTTCATCAGACTACACCGTCCCATAGTTTCATGACTGGCACCGTCCAGGGTTCATTCAGACTGCACCGATCCAGGGTTCATCAGACTATACCGTCCACGAGTTCAATCAGGACTGGCACGCGTCAGGGTTCATTCAGACTTAACACCGTCCAGAGTTTCATCGACTGCACCGTCCAGGGTTTCATCAAGACTACCTCCGTCCAGGTTCATCAGGACTGCCCGTCCAGAGTTCATCAGACTGCACCGTCCAGGGTTCATCAGGCGGACTACTTCCGTCCAGAGTTCATCAGACCTGCACCTGTCCTAGTTCCATCAAGAACTGTACCGTCCAGGGTGCATTCAGGACTGGCACCGTTCCAGGGTTTCATCAACTGCACCGTCCCAGGGTTCATCAGACTACACCGTCCAGAGTTCATCAGACTGCACCGTCCAGGGTTCATCAGACTACACCGTCCAGGGTTCATCAGACTGCACCGTCCAGGGTTCATCAGTGTAATGAACCTGGTACGGTGCAGTCTAATGAACCCTGGACACTGGACAGTGCAGTGTGATGAACCCCGAACGGTGCAGTGCCCCTGAGCATGTCGGCAGGGCGACAAAGAAGCCAGTGCAGTCCCTGGCCAGGTCGAAAGGACCTATGAACAGGCCGAATGGGCCCCTTGACACACAAGAGAGGCTTCTTGGAAAATCAGAGGGGTCCCTGGTCAGACCATAAGGGCCGTAAGACCGTAAAGTGATAGTTTAATTCAGACAGTTTTGTTCTACGATCACGTGTAATGTAAACACAAACTTTATCGTTACTTATAGACACTTTGTATTGGGCTGATCCAACCTTTCAAAATATGGTCTTCGAATGAAGATACACTTCACTACCATAGACACACTGCCACCACATTACCTTCCCCCAGATACCTATACTGGCAGTGGCGGACATGCTTCAGAAGCATGGAGGGCACATCATGCGGACTGTAATACACTGAATGAGATTATTGCAGTTCTGAATCTGAGAACTAAGGACGTTCAATCAATGGCACACATTGTTATGAAATACATCAGGTAAACACACATCATATCGCGCTGAAACACAACAGCGGATGCATTGCACTCATGACGGTCACTGCTTGTGGCTGGCTGCCGCGCCGGTGGCGCCACCTCGCGGAACATTTCGCGGAGCAGCACCTCGCGGTGGCGCCATCTACTCGTCCAACACTCGTCCCTGTACGACGCGACGGCTGGCTGGTGGTCAGTGTTGGTGCTGCTCGGGACTTGCCGATTGGACTGGAAAGAGAATACATGATACCGATCGTATCCATGAGACGTGCAGTAGGTGTTATTTGCTGGTCATTAGGCTGCTGATTTAATATAAAAGAATAGTAGAAACTGAATGTGAAATACCAAGGTTGAGATACAGGAAGAGATGCCAATTAAATGTATAATTGTAGGTCTTTTTAAAGGAAATAGTTCACTTTGGATTGTTTTTTTCCAAACACGTTTTGATTATATTTTGAAATACAACTTCTTTTCATATTGTCAAAAATAGCCATACATTGCTCCGATTCAAGACAGAAGGACGTAGGTACACTATTTATTTGATCAAAACTTCATACATACTCTTCAGTCAGTCCCTATAAGAAGGTTTAAGTCATCCAGCAATTTTACCGAATCCGACTCAGGGGTGGTGACGTCACTTGGATGCTGATCCCCTTGCCCCTATACAAATCAATCAAATTTTGCAGTTTTTTATCAGACTATATATATATATATATATATATATGAGTGTGTGTTACAGGCAATGTGTAGAATCAGGGATTCTATAGAATGCCTAACCAAACTGTCAGGCATTCTATAGAATCCCTAAACATTTTACATATACGCTAATTGTACACTTAACAGCACAGTTATAACTTGAAAGTCCATAGAACATCACTAGAAATTAAATGAGTTAATGAATGAAACTTAGCCTAGCAGTGGTGGCATGCGATATAAGGTGTGGCAAATGTCTTATTGTGCAGTGTTCACTGTTTCATTAGGTAAAAGAATTTTGCTTGTCGGCCTGACGTTTATTTTTATGTACTACACCACGAACAAGTATAAATATGCGGTTAATCGATAAGGCGAAGTCGAAAGCGTCCATAAACGTCGCTTGTCAGCCACTTTAACATAATCACTGAATGATCAGAAACGTTGCAGACGAAGCAGCTCGGAAACTATATTGATACATATTGAACTACAGATTAACAATGGCACATGCCGCCTTATAACTAAAAGCGTGATGATAATTTGTTTACCAATGAACTTGGACATGGTTTTGTTTCGACGGTATTTGCTTGGCTGCTTGGCCACTAATGATGTTACGGCAGAACAAGGTTATGTCTAATAGTTGCACGTAATTCTGCTTTCATTGATTTCGATACTTGTAGTATGCTCGAATGGCGGCAATATTTGATGCAAACATTACGGTGGAGAGTGGATATGGTTTCGCGACACATTTTCTTAAACGGGTGCGGCCAAAAAAAAAGGTTGGGAAAGGGTCCGCATCTTAGATCAAGAACAGGGCCATTTCCAAGGGCCTGGATAAAACCAAGCTTAGCCTCATAAGTGAGCATCTCATGTCCAGCAAAGGCAGATATCAGCTCTCAGGCTCGGGAAGGGCGCAGCTCTTTTAGGCCGGCGAGTTTAAGGCTTAAAGGCCGCTATTGGCCTGCAGGCAGATTCTGCCCCTCCGGCAGTTTTTGCGGCCTGCCGCTTTTGAGGCCGTTTGATCATAGCGTCTGAATTTTGGACTTTTTCCTATAATTGAATGCCGGCGTGTTGGGGTGACCGCCCAAACTTTGATACATCATCAAAGGGCAGAGGGGCGGTCCAGGGCTCATGTTTTGGGGAGGTCGTTACGTAATTTTGCGGTTGTGGCGGCGATACTTTCTTCGTTCGTTTGCGGTGGAATAAAGACGTAGTCAAGAACTATCTCACTGCTATTTTCGCATCATACATACTTAGATTATTAGCATATTTTGGGTGTGGCGCACTCAGGTATAATTAAAATAGGGGGACAATGTCCTACATCAAATTAGGTCCGCGACTAGGCAATTATAAGATGATAAAAGGTCGATGCCACTCATGGTGGCCCTTGCGCAAACGTTGTTGCCTGGATCCGCTTATGTTGAATATATTACTATTTAGGCAAATTACAGCACAAAGCGCCAGCTATGACGATCCTAATCGTCCGCCAGAACAATCACGAAGGCTAGGCAACATATTAATTTGCAGAAATTCCTATTTTTTATGCATTGAGTAGCCTAAGCATTTTTTTTTACATATCTTTGATAGTGTCCGAAGACCGCATTACTTTGGAAGCTCAAAAAGCGTTTTGGGGCGTGAAAATCGAATGCGAGATCAGCCATAATCAGCAATGACTTTCGAAATAACCACAAAAAATAATATTTTTAATCTGCGGCTGCCTCCCCCCATTTTTTGACCAAAATTTAAAATTTCGGAAATCCAAAAAGGCATCTTGTCAGCGACAAATGTCGAATGGTATTGTGTCCCATGAAAATCGGCGAGCGGTTCTCGAGATCTCCTGGGGGGGGGGGGAAGGGGAATCTAGCCACTCCTAGGCAGGTTAGCGTAATTCTGGCGCCTGGCAGGAATATAGGGTTAAAGGCGATTTTCGCCTGCTTATTTGTTTTTAAGCTCTCTTCTACTATGTCAATGGCTAACATCGAGTCACTCCTCCAGTTTAAGCTTTGCTTACCCAATGCCTCTGGGCCGAACAGTGTCTCACATGCAGTGAGAGTGGTTTCAAATGGAATGGAACTATACAAACTCATGTTTGTTTGTTTGTTTGTTTGTTTGTTTGGGGGCATCAGCCAATGCTAACGGGCCCACTTTGGTTAGCCCCCCTCCGTCGCAAAATCCTGGCTGCGCCCCTGGATACTATGAATATTACATACGAGGGTTAACCCTCGCTCGGGTAAGGCAAATTCACTGCGTGCCCGGGTAATAGGGGGGTGCGACCCCCCTACTTGGCTTTTTGCTCCTAATTGAGCTAGAGCTTCGATGAATAAGCGTGTTGCTTGTGATGAGGGAAAGCCATTGACATATGATCTTAAGGTCCAGAATCAACAGGTGACCTCTGATGTCATGTCAAAGACCAAAATATCACAATTCGTAAATGTGTGAAAATTGAATACTGATCGAACCAAAATGGTAGAGGAACATCTAAAGTATGCTTAATACATACCAATTTGAATTCAGCGTCACAAAATGACTTAAAACTGCCAAATTCTTAAAAGGTCGTGTCAGGTCATCTGAGACCAGTGACCTTGGTTGACCTTTGGAAGCGCCATAATCCCAGTGAAACAAATAATTATGTCGAATGGCTTCAATATTTGAAATTAGCGTAAAAAAATGCACAAAAAGCGGCCAAAATCAAAAAAATCATCGGAGGTCATCGGAGGTCAGTGCCCTCGGTTAACCTCAGAATAGGTCAGTCGAGGTCACCATCTCAGAAGAAGACACACCTGTCACCTGGAAACACCTTTGCATTTGCTCCTGAACGTCAAACACTCGGAAACTTTACATGTAACAAGAATTGATACAACGGGACTCAAGTTTCACCTGACATGACCTTGAGAAACAGGTCATAGGTCACGGATCATGAAAGTTGGAAGTTCGAAAAAATTTATGAGTATATGTCAAATTGTTCAATAGTAGGGTACTGAAAGTTTCAATGCGATCAGTTTTAAACTACGTGAGTTATTTGGGAAAANAGCAAAATATCATGATGTGAATAAACTTAGGAAAGCCATTTGCAGTTTTAATTGAGTGATCATCCATATTTGCATCATCTTTTCTTTGTACTCTATATTAGTTTATTCTTTTCCGCGTTCCTTTATAATCAGTTTATAGTTTGCTTTTTGTTTTTTCGTTATCTTATCCGGTATATGTACTTTGATGGGAAAATGGAATGTAACTAGAGATCCGAGTGAATGTATATACTTGTACATACTATTTGTGAAAATCGGTTAGCGTCCCTTAACACCCAACTATTTAGTTTAAGTCCCTGGACCCTTGCGGGCGTTACTAGCTTTGCTATCTGTACGCAGGGATTCCAGGGGAAAAAGATTACTACAAACGTGGTGGGTTTGCCAAAAAAACACACACAAAAATATAGCAGGGAGTGGTGTGACCCAAATCAATTGCAATCTCAATAATGTTTGAGAGTTGTTGTATTTAACGTAAAGGGGTCACATGGGAAAGGTATGGGCACTCCTGCCTACCTATTAATGGGTGGGGGAACTAAAAAAAAAAAAAATGTCTGTCTAACATAACCAAAAAACGTGAATTCGAAATATGATGTCATGGGTTAATGTCATCACTCGGTAAAAAATAATGCTTTCATTTTTAATTCTAGTTTGCTAATTGCTAATATAAAGGTCCCTTAAATATCTCCCTGTGGTATCAATTTCTTTGAAAATGTTCATTTTTTAGTCATTTTCTGGGAAATATGCTTCGTAACTCATAGAGTGTAAAAAACTGGCTCCCAAATGTTCCCAACTGGTCATATCAGGTCATCGGAGTTCAGTGAGCTCGGCTGACCTGTTAAATGGCATGACCCCTTGTGGAGCAAATTATTATGTCAAATGGATCCCATATTTGAAATTAGCTTGGCAAAATTTTTCACTTAAAGGGAAATAATCACCTTTTTTTGTAAGCAACAATTTCTTAGGCCTATTTTATGGTAAAGCAATGATTTAATTTATATTTAAGAATGAAACAAAATTATTCCCCTAATCTATGTTGTAAGTTTTTAAAAATTAAAATAAAGTACAAATACTTCTTTCGAAACTCATGAGCAGTGTTTTCCATCACTATTGATACGCGCCATATCTGGCGCCGGTGTTTCGAATTTGTTCGACGCTGGACAATGTCCCTTAAACAAATTGACGACACTAAAATGGCCGTCGCTGGTTTCTAAGTTGATTTTCTGATTGAATTGCCAATGTTTAATTGTTTGTCGAGTTTGTTTTTGGGGAAATATGTTTTACCATGATGATATAAGCCATAGTGTCGTACACAGCCAGACACAAAGTTATACAAATATTGTATTGCTGACAATTTATGAAACAATTTCAAAACCAGGTACCGCTTGGCCACCAAAGGGCTCCAAGTTAAACAGCTAATTGTGTGTTCTTGTTTATTCAATGGCTATCAAATGTATAGGATCGCCGGTCATATTATCGAAACAAGAAAGATTCAAGCTATTTTTTTATTCACTCCCTTACGTAAAAAACAATACAGGAAAAGCACGCAGTTTGATGAAATCCACAAGTACTTGCAAGCAACCGGCAAGTACCGGTCATTGAAAGCGTGGAACGCCTATCAATTTTCACTTGAAATATCTCTAAGTATAAATGTTTTTATGCAAAACGTGATGAATTTACATTATATTTTGGTCTTATCTGTCGATTTCAAGTGTCACTTCTTTTTTGTGGGAAAAAGTGATTATTTCCCATTATCTGAAAAAAGACAAAATAATGTCATGAGGTCAACAGAGGTCAATTATCTCGGTTGACCTCTGAAAAGGTCAATCAAGATCACAATCCCAGAAGAAACCACAAATGTCACAGAAAACAAATGTGTATATTCATCTGAAAACTGAAAAACTAGGAAACTGCACAAGGTACAAGGATTGCATCTACGGGATGCCATTTGCGCCTAACATAAACTTCAGAAAAAGTCAAATGTCACGTGAAATGGCACAGGAAAATAATTTTCTGGTAAATGTGTCAATATGTTCAAAATTAAGGGATTGAAAGTTGTATTACGATCAGTTGATAACTACCCAAACCATTCAGAAGAAGAAGAAAAAAATAGAAGTGGGTGGCATTCATCCCCTACCCGGGCGAAAGTTCAACTTTTATAACCTTTCAAGTTTACTGGTATATCACACTGACTGTGTTGCCAAATACCCTTCTGTAGCATTTCTATATAAATATTTACAGCGGTTGTATGTGTAGGTTGTAGATTCCGATTGTACTACTTACACATTCAATACGTTTCATAAAATACACAAGCTGCGTAGTAAAAGAAAGTGTTTAATGTGCCTACATATCATATTTTCATATTATATTATAATATGTTATTATAATGCATCTAACATATTATGTGCCCACTACAAACCAACAAAGTAGACATACATCCGGTGTGTATATCTTTATAAAAAGGAAACTGGTCGAGAGGTCCATGGCCGTTGTTTTGGTGTTGCCAGATTTACAGAGATTATACCAAAGTGTTTTGTCGCCAGATACCCGTCTGGTCGGGAGGTTCACGGCTGCATTCTGATGTTGCCAGATGGACCGGAAATGACTTCCTTCATTGGTTACGTGTGAGTATAACCTTCACCCACGCACTGCTTGTTGCGGAAGGTGAGGGGGTAAATCTTCCGCCTCTCGGTTGGTCTACCTTACTAGGAAACTACAATAGATATATACAATTAGATATATATATATATATATATATATATATATATATTTATATATTTATATATTTATATATTTTAATTATATATTTTATAATTTATATATATATATTATTATTTATATAAATATAGATATATATATATATATTATATTATATATATATGTATATGTGGTGTGTGTGTGTGTGTGTGTGTTACAGGCAATGTGTAGAATCAGGCATTCTATAGAATGCCTAAATGGTCAGGCATTATATAGAACACCTAGGGATTCTATAGAATGCCTAATCAAACTGTCAGGCATTCTATGGAATCCCTAAACATTTTACATATACCTACTTGTACACTTAACACACAGTTATAACTTAAAAGTCCACGAACATCACTAGGAATAAATGAGTTATGAATGATTAGCTACAGTGGTGGCATGCGATATAACTGTGCAAATGTCTTATTTGCAGTGTTCACTGTTCATGGTACAAAATTCGCTTGTCGCTGGAGTTTATTTTTATGTACTACACCACGAACAAGTATAAATATGCGGTTAATCGATAAGGCGAAATCGAAAGCGTCCATAAACGCCGCTTGTTAGCCACTTTTCAACATAATCACTGAATGATCAGAAACGTTGCGGACGAAGCAGCTCGGAAAGCATATTGATACTGAACTACGATTAATCAATGCTTTGCCCCTGATAATAAAGCGTGATGATGATTTTTTTACCAATGAACTTGGACATGGTTTTTTGACGTTATTGCTTGACTGCTTGGCACTTATGCTGGACCAGAACAAGGTTATTCTAATTGTGAACGTAATCTGCTTGCATTGATTTCGATACTTGTGTAGGTATGCTCGAATAGCGGCAATATTTGACAACATAGGGGAGAGTGGGTATGGTTCAGACACATTTTCTTACGTCGCCAAAAAAGGTTCGGGAAGGGTCCCATCTTGGAATCAAAACAGGGCCATTTCAGGCCTGATAAAACCAAGCTTAGCCTCACAAGTGAGTATCTCATGTCCAGCAAAGACAGATATCAGCTTTCAGGCTCGGGAAGGGCCACTCTTTAGTCCGAGTTTAAGGCTTAACCCTATTCCCTGCGGGGCAGATTCTGCCCCTCCCGTCAGATTTTCGCCTGCCGCTTTTGAACCGTTTGAACTAGCGTCTTGAAACTTTTGGACTTTTCCTAGAATTGAATGCCGCGTGTTGGGCCAAAATTTTGATAAGAAAATAATCAAAGCAGAGGCGGCTCCAAGCAGGGGTGGTAAAAAGTGCCAACTTACTGGATGAAGTTGGCGCCAAAATATGACCTCAAAGAGCTAGCTCCGGGGCCAAAAATGTCCAAATT